>BSBK01000251.1:0-402500 GCA_027943335.1 Chamaecyparis obtusa
TATATATAATATATATACATATACATATACATATATATATATATATATATATATATATATATATATATATATATATATATATATATATATATATATATATATATATATATATATATATTTGCAACTTGTTCATCTTGAGTGTCTTCTACAAGTATATAATCGATAGTGCCATCATATGTCGAAGTTCCCGCCATTACAGAGAACAAAGTAGATAGATGTAGGGAGATATATAGAGATAAGGAGATTGAGAGATGGCCGAGAGAGGGAGAGAGAATTGAATTTAAATTTTATATCGAGTATATCAAAGGTTGTTGAGTTGTGTAATATGTGTCATGAGAAGTCATATTTATGTTTACATTTTGTAACTTAAATTCAATTTTATATTTTTAAAAACTATTTTATGGGTATTAAGGTGAGTATCTATAGATATTAAGATCGTTATCTAGCTTTGTTATATAGGAAAATGTTTTTTTTTGTTAAATTTAAATTAAATAAATAAATAAAAATAATTATCTAAAATTGAACTAGAATTGATAATTGAAATTGGAGTATGTATTATAATTAAATAAATGGATAGGTGTACATAGTTCTAGAAGACTAGAAGTAATTGTGGAGAATATTTTGTTATTGTTGGAAGACTAGTTATTTTAGTTTGATGAATGTTTGAAACTTAAATTGATAAAATGAATGATGTAGAAATTTTATTATATATCCACATATCACAACATAGTGTATGAACAATATGGTAGACTAATTCATAAGGATTATTTGATTATTAAGATATGTCTTCCTACAACATTAAATTTATTTAGATGTCCTACAACTCAATATAATTTTAAAATTTATTTTATATTAATATATAATAAAATTTCTACTTCTAACACATCTAGAAAGTACAAAATGTAAATTATAATATTTCTTCTCATCTCTAATATTCTAAATTGTTCTATATAATAACTTTAGATTAAACTAATTACAAAATTTATTTGCTATTATGAATTTGCATAAGTATACTTGCTTTTGGCAGGTATTAATACTAATGAATAAAAAATACGAAGATATTTTCACATGATTATTGTTTATTGGTTAAAATATTTTTTTGAATAAAAAATTAATAGGAAAAGTTTAAAAGTTGGAAAATCAAAATTAACCAATAAAAAAAATGATAGAAAATTAGATATAAAAAAATTAAAAAAGTGCAAAATCATAATATACAAGTTTCATATTTCTAATGAGTGTAAATAAAAATTCACTCCACACATATTAAAATAAATACCAATTTAAACAAATAAAATAATTATATACCCATCGTCCTCAAATTATCTAAGTCCTATTTTTCCAAGATTTTAGATTTGTTCTTATCAAGTATTCGACTCTCGTGAGTCGCCATTACTAAAAATTGTTTTCAATATGGATGGAACCTTATGTGAATAGAGGGCCTGTAACAAATAGTGAAGGTGTAAACAATATCACATTTTCCCTATGTTTCAATTTAGGTTTTTGAAAACTTTGGAGTGATGTTTATATGTTGTTAGCCTTAAATTTCTAAGAAGGTCTAGATATTTTGTAGCACAAATCATCAGCTTTGTAGGAGTGAAGCAATGTCCCTACACTATCCCAACATCCCCTTTTATTGTTGCATCATCAAATTGTCTAGGAAAATTTCTTAATAGCTTCCAAATTCATGTGAGAACTTCCTCTTAGCCTTCTACAACTATTTCTCATTCTAGATTTGACTTGCACATGCATGTGACCTTTTCTATTCTTATATCATTATAAGAATTTCTTCATCTTATGATGCATTTTTCATTTTCTAGCTCATATGTACTTAATAATGTAGTAGTTCTTTCATTGTTGTACTTTTATATTTACATTTGGTTTATGATATTAAATATAATAGAAACAATTTATTGATCTTAAAGTAAACTATAATTTAGGGTTTCCTTTTTTGTTTTTTCATCTATGGTAGATATCAGATCGTGTGCACCAACAATAGAGTATTTTTGGTAACTTAAATTTAGATTCCAAAGATTGAAAAATAATCATTCTTATCAATTTGGAAGGACAAACTTACTTATATGATTCCACCTAAATCATATTAGAGTTACCATTTAAGATCCATTATATATCATTGAAATTAAGATGAATAATTAAAATTAACTAAGCTATACAATTATAAGATATTTTGAAACTAACCCTAATACAATTTCACCAAGAATCAAATTTAGGGTATTTGGTGTAGGCTTTATGTTATTTCTAACCTAAAGAGTGATGCTAAATCTAATGAACAATTATTCTAAACTATATCTAGACTCATTTGCCAAATTTAATTTTTTTAATGATTTCACCAAAAAAATTAAAACAATTTTGACATCAAACATGTAAGATAAAATGTTTATAGATATTATGCAACTTTCATCATTAATTAAAAATAAATGAGAAGTGGCATTATTCTCAACACAAATAAATTAAAATGTACTAGCCATCCACATTATCCCTTATTACATGATGCATGTTAGGATCAAAAGGTAAATAATCATTGTTGCTTGACAATAAAATAATGATATAAACATCTAAATTTATCAATTCTCAAAATTGGAACAATCTTTTTGAGATTTTTTATTAGATGACAAAAAAAGATTGTGCCATAAACTTTCAAGATTGAAGAATATGTATATGAGGTGTACTCTTTGTAAGTTTGGCCTAGGTTTTTTGTTATTGATAAATATTAGACATATTTGTGTTACCTCTCCTATTTGCTTCATGCTTTATAACCCTTGGATGGGAATGTAATGTTTGGATTATGTTTGACATTGCGGTGATGTTGCTTATTTGATGATTTCGATTATGCATTAGTATTAGTATGTTGGATATGAATCTAGCTATTGATGTACCCTTGTAATTTGGATGATTAAATTGTTGTTAATATTATTCGATGAATGTAATGGCTATGGTATCATTGATGGTTAACAATGGTAATGCTAACCAGTGATCCTTGATGAGATTTTATGTTACAGTTGATGATTAGTGACACCCAAAGTGTTGGCCTTGGTAAGGTTATGGTTGTTACCGCTACCATGGTAAAATGGTAAGAATGTGAGTTGATGATATTTCTTGGTATCTCATGTTATTTAAATACTGTAGTTGGTTATTATTGTTAATAAGTGATTGCATGATGTTATTGAGGATACCTTGAGATCATGGGCATGCTTATGATGATGTATAATATGGGTGTATATGAGGTGGAATGAAGTTGTACTTACTCGCTTGCGAGGCCCACACGATATCTTGTTTCTCCTCCTTTTCCCGATGATTGGTTGTGTGTGTGTGTGTGTGTGCGCTTTTGGCTATTGCACTAATGTGGACATGTACCAATAATTATCTTCACCAAACTTCACAGGTTTGAGCATGCCTACTTATACTATCCCCGATGGTGGATATTTTGGAGATAGTCATGTGGTCAATTGCATCCCCTAGCCTAGTTGTCATTCTTAGTATTAGGCAACACTTGTTATATGGTTTATACCTACTTGTCGGTTATTGTATGGTAACATTCGACTACCTTGGATTGTGTGATGAGACTGGTGGCTGTGTGTGGTGCATTCATATTAGACATTATGGTTGTCAGCAATGCATGAGTAAATAATGTTTATATTTATATTTAATTTAATTGTTAAAAGTCACTAGTTGTTATTTTAATTTAATTATTATTGTTGTCGACAAATATTGTTTGGAGCATTTTATTGAAGATGGGATTTTATTATTATTATGCCCTTTATATTTTAAAAGTTTATTGTTGAGGTTTTAATTTTGGAGAAATATTATAATTTATTTTCTCTTTAGCAAGTCACTTTATATTTGGGGAAAAGTGATTTTTATTTTTATTTGGTTTTTCCCAATTCTTCATGAGTTCTCAAAAACCCTTCCATGGAGAATTTGATCTCTTCTTGGGATGGAAGGATTTTTTTGGAGGAATTTTGTGGGAATTGACTCGATCTTTTGGATTTGGAATTTTCTACCAGCCTCTCGATTTTGGCTTCTTCTCTTTTATGAGTTGGATTTGTTCTTCACATTTCAAGTTTTTGGCTTTCCTCATTTAAGAGGTAATAAATCCTCATAACCTCTTGGTTCTTCTTTTAAGTTGAAATTTTTAGTTGCAAATGCTTTGTGATTTGATTCCAAGGACATTTCCATTTTGTAGAAGTTGATTTGATGAATTATTTATGTAACGGAAAGATTTCAAAAAATGAGGGTTTGTATGGAAAATGCTATCCAAATTTTTATGGATGCCTAGATTTGAAATTTTGTTACACTTTTGGAGTGTTGGGTGGCTTTAGACTAATGGGTTCTTTCGGATTTTTGATTCTTTAAGTTTAAAACTTGAAGCTTTTTGGGATCTATCAATGGTGGCTTTCACTTGGGACTGATTTTTGCCCAATTTTTGAATTGTGGAAAAATAGTTTTAAGTGGTTTTGGTTTATGTGGGAAAATGGAATTTATGTATGAAATTTGATTTGAGATCCAAGAAGGATCCGTGTTCCTAAATTTGAGCTGGTTGAGTGTGCTTGGTCATGTGTAGATTTTGGATGTATGTGTTATTGATGTCATTGAACTATGGTGATGCCCTCATGTTGAGTGTTATTCTATTTGTGGTGTATGATTACCTTCCTTGATGTTTGGGGTGTTTTTGGATTGCTTGCATGAATGATTTGTGTACCTGATTTGGTGCTTCATTGTGCTCCTAAGGTGCCCTAATGTGGAGTGGACTTCTTGACATATTGAACAATGCATGGTCTTGAGTAGCTGTATGCATTTGAGCCCCCATACCTGTGATGTGTTCCTTGTGAAATGATGTGTTTTGGTATATTGGTTGTGTTTGAAACCATTTGGTATGATTGGCCTTTATGTGTGTGCTTGGACCATATGGTTTTCTCTGTGAGCATGTTGGGGAGGGCCTAAGGGTTCCTCATGGTTGGGAGGCACGACCATCCAACATTGGGGACTGACATACATGTATTCAAATGGTCTAAGATTATACTTCACTACCCTACAATTTCTATGGATGTATTCTCGCACTTAATGTATTTCATTATTGTAGGAGTTTCTTATTTACGTTATTCATGTACTCGAGTGGGTATACCCTCGATTTGTAGTATTCAATACTCCGTATGAGTCAAAAGTGACCACACTTCTATGAATCCTTACATGCAAGAAAACTCAACAATGAGCCCTCATAAATCGATCCATAGCTCTCTATGCATGGACTTGCAAGATTTGTAAAATTGCTCTCAGCTAGAGCTATAAACTCATGACCTTGCTAGTCAACCACACAATGAGAGATTCCAAATCAAAGACAAGGGCAACAATGCCAATATCTCCAATGAAATCAATATGGATGCAATGCAATGCAAACTAATCTATGAGAATGAAAGATGCAAGCTATAAAAGGAAAATACAAGTGTTACAAATCCTCCTATTAAGCTATGTGAGATTAATCTATTGCATAAAAAGAAACTAAGCTAACATGCCATGATTATGCAACTAAGAAAGCAAATATGCAACTAGAATGTAATGCAACAACAATGTCTTCAAAGAGCTCCAAGTGACCTAGAAAACCTGCAGCATAACAATAGCATAAAGATGATGGATATGCAAATGAAGGAGAGAGCTCTCCTTTTATAAGAAATGAGGTGAAATGGACCATTGAGATTAAGAGGCAAAAGACTTAATCAACGGTGGAGAAAAAAGGAAGCTTGATCCTTGTGCACAAATATCCTCCAATAGGAAAATAAGAGTTGACTTTAATATCCATATGAGACAAAAAGTGCTTTTTCCCTTTTTATAAAATAAGAATAATGCTTTATTTGTGCAACATAGGATAAGAGGAAAAGGTGGAGCTTTTTATTTAAATAAAAGGGGAGGAAATATTCCTTTTAAATAAATAAAGACTTTAGGATAAAATGGTTAATCCAAGGAAAAATAAAAAATGATGAAATTAGGATTTGATCAAGAAATTGATAGTGTTGAAAAATATTGATTATTGATAAAACTGATTCAAAGATAAATAAATCAAATAAATGGGGCCCAAAGTCTAGGCGACCATTTTTGGGTGCATACATTTGCCCCTCTTTGACTAATGTGTGATCGATCTGGGAACACATGTGGTCAAAGAATGAAGTTGAAATGTGAGATCGATTTGGGATCACAAAACAACTCAGATATAAGGTCGATTCAAGATCATATCTTGACAAAGCATAAACAAAGGTCTTTGAACATGAGGTCAATTCGGGATCACATTCAAAGTAAGAGATAAGAATCTCAAATTTGAGAAAAAGCTCACAAAAGATGTTTGAATTAGGAAAATCAAAGAATCAAGGATGAGAATCCCATAAATACTACCCCCTCGAAGTTGAAATCGAAATCAGATAGAGGAGAACAGTGAATTGATAAAAGATTTGATCAAATCAGAATGAAATCATAATCGAAGATAAATGATAACAGGATAACCCTTAGGCAATGAAACATGCCCCAATGATGAAAGAAAAGAAAAGAAGTAGGGTGAATGAAAGACTATAAAATTGAAAGACATGGAAAGGAAGAAATTCCACCAAAGATTGAAGAATTATGCCTCAAAAGGTTAGTCAACTACCCAGAAGAAGAGAAAATTTGAAATGCGATTTTGACTATCAAAATGACCTTGGATTTCAATTTCAAGTCCAAAAATAGATCCAGGACGTCAAAATTAGGTAGGGGTGCAATTTTTGCGCAATTCCGAAGTGTTTTGAAAATTGGTCAAAAAGTCAAAATGCTATAAGAGTAGAAAATGATGTGATATGAAAGACAAGAAGTGAAAAACATGATCAGAAAGAAGTGAACGGTGAGCGCAGTTGATTAACAAGTCCACGTAAGATGAAAAGGAGAGCTCTCTCCATATGCAAGATGCAAAACTAATCTACCATGAACCTAAGAATGCAAGCTATATGAAAAGTGGTTGACTTGCAAGGTCACAACGCCTATAGACATCTAATTATCATCATCGAACGTTATTGGTAGCGTCGTAAAATCATATAATGCACACTAGCATAACTATGTGGATATGAATATGATCTTTATCAGATAGAAATGTGGAAATCCCACCTAGGCATCAAAGACATGGAGGTCAAGATGACTAATGCAATGAGATTACCTAAGTTTGATATGGCGAGATTATGCTTGTATCAAGACACATGAAAGTCAGGATAATTAGAAGCATGCACTCACAAAAAAGTCAAGGATAATATCTTGTCAATCCATAGTGTCAAGTAAGACCAGCATAAATGCTCATGACAGTTAGGATCAACAAAATATACCCATAAGCAGATAAAGAAAGAAAACATGTTCTCATACCCTTAGTCTTCTCGCGATGTATCATCGAAAACTTCTCAGGGAGAGACCACTCATCAAAGAAATCCTTATAGACAGCACACAAAGAAAAATAAAGTCAACATATCTCAAAAAAATTGATTGTTTAAGTGTGTGTGTGTTGGTCATAGAGTCAAACTTTGAGTATCATATCTATCAATGAGAAATATCGCATCATACTTAGACTATTGGGTAAGATATCTGATAAGTGTTAAGAAACACTCGATGCAAGGGTAGTGTTGAAAAACACTGTCTGGGGTGGTGTTGAAAAACACCTATTGTGAAATGCCCCAAGAGACACATGCACCTAAAAGACCAATGCAAACAGTTATGCCCCCTACACAAAGGTAAAGACCAATTTCAGACTAAGCCAAATAAGGTTAATGTATGATGGAGAAAGGTTCAGTGTCGAGGACGCATGCTAACAAATAGGAGTGCAAAGGCCTCAAGTAGCACCTATTTCCAAGTTTTTGCCACTTGGGTTTTATTGCAATTTTTTCTTTTTTTGTATTTTTTCTACCAAGGCCCCTGTTTCCAAGTTTTCACCACGACACTTTTTCTATTTTTTTTGAATTTTTGCATTTTTTGATTTTTTTATATTTTTTCAAGACTTTTTATACTTTTTAAGATTTTTCAGCATCATATATCAATTTTTTTGATATTTTTCAGGACCAATAAGATATATACAAAAGATGCCCCCAGACAGAACGAACATTAAACTCATGAGCAAGATCACATCGTGTAGTCCCAATATCTAGAAATGTGGAGGACAAGATGGATGAGCAAGTTAGTGAATGAGATGGAGGAAAGGAGAATGAAAGCGAACAGAGGGAAGAAATCCTCAAGGTCAAACTCCTCAAGAGTACCCAAGCTAGGGAAAAAATTGTCATATAAAGCACATTTGGACAAGTAATGAAAGGCCAGCATAGGATAAGTCACAAAAGCGCACTGCAAAAGAAGGAAAGGATGCAGTCCAAAGGAGTAGACATGTCAAGAGACTTCATAGCATTGTGTTTTACTCTTTTTTATTCGATCAAGACCAAAGGGGAAGAAGATAGCGAAAGGCTAGAATGAAGGGAGAAAAATAGATATGAAGGCTAAACATGAATGGAATGAAAGCAAGATCATCATAAGATAGCCAAATATTCGTGCATAGGTCAACATTGTTAAGATCAAAGATCAAAGACGAAATGAATAAAATATGTAGAAGAACTACGCATGATGCCTGATTGCCAGGTTTTCATCACGGTACTTATTCAAGGCATCACAAGGGAGTGGTTTTCACCATAGGACAAATTTATTTCTCTTTACTTTTTCTACCAAGGCGCCTGTTTCCAGGTTTTCACCAAGGCATATTTTCAATTTTTTTATTTTTTATTTTTTTTTGAATTTTGTCTTTTTGAATTTTTCTATTTTTTTTCTATTTTTTTTTTTTTGGAAGAAGACAAGCTTTTTAGATAGTGCTCCTTGAAAGGATAAACCATGATATGCCAAGGATTCAAAATTATATGCTCAAAGATGCTGATAGGGAAAGGAAAATGGAAGAGAAAAATGGAGGATAAGGCTTTATGTAAAGCGAGTGAGGTTGGAAGATAGGAGGAATAGGCAAATGAGGAAAAATGATAGAAGGTAGAAGGATAATGAATGGAAGGATTGTGAAAGGGTAGATGGGAAGGAAGACAAGATCAACGTCAACACACACCTTGAAGGGTGGCGAGAAGATGGAGGAAATGTGAATGAAGGAATACAAAAAGGAATATAGAAAATGTTTAGCAAAGGTTGTGGTTCAGGCGCATGGAATGGAAGAATATTTTTGGAAAAAGATGAAGTGGAAGCCTTTGGAAGCTTGAATGTCAACTTCACTTTTTGTTCAACATGAGACTCTCTTAAGAGAGACTTTGGAATCCATATAGCCTTAGACTTTTCATTTCTTTTTGATGATCTAGAGAGAATATCTTCAATGATGGATTTTGAAACCCATACTTGTCTTGTAGTTTTCTTCTTAGATATCTCTTTTGACTTTATGCTTCCATGTCGATTAGAGGAGACATGGTGATCTTCTTTTTTTGATGAATTCTTGTATTGCTTCTTTTTCTTGTATTGAACATTCAAGTTACTTCCAAAATACTTGGGACTTATAGAGGAAGAAGGATAATATGACTAGTTTAGATGGGTGGATGGATGAAAAGGATTCAAGGGTATGTATCTATGTTGATCTTGAGGAAAGATAAGAGAGGGAGGGACATAAGGACCCAAAATGGCTGATGAATTAGGAGAATTAGGAGGGGAAAGTGAAGGGACATAAGGACCTAAGATGGAAGGAAGACATGAAGCCCTTAGTATTGGTGGAGGAGGTCCAAGGATAGAAGTGGAAGATGCAAAAGGATAATCAATAAGTTCAACAACATCTATATGACAACCAAGGATATCAGCATCTTTAGAGTGAGCATTAGGATTTTCAATAGGATTGTGCACATCTTGAATAGGAGCAACTTCATTGATAGAATAATTCAAAGCTTGCAAAGACTTAGGAAGAGTAGAAAATGGAAGTGAACATGGAGTGGTAGAACAAGAAGATGGAAGGCTTTGATCTTGACAAGAATCGTTGGGTAGCATAAGCGTATCAAATTTCTTTCAATTTTCAATAGGCTTTACGTCAGAAGTAACAACACTATTTTTAATAACCTTAATGGAAGTATCATCTTCAGAAGGCGTAAGTGTAGTAATGTTATTTTGATTGTCAATAAGCTCAATAGTGTGAGTAGTAACTTGATCTTGCTTAGAGGAAGAATTAAGACATGGTGGAATGAATGAGGAAGGGCGTAAAAGATCAAAAGAACCATGAAATAAAGGAGAGACATCATGAAAAGGATTGGATGACATGGAGGGTCCTTGATCTTGATCATTTTTTATGTTCTTTTCTTTATCATTTTTAGAGTCCTCTTTACATGGATCCACTTCTAAGGACAAGGAAGCAGGTTGGGAGTTGTATGGAAGACTTTGGAAGAGATGGTGAAGGACCAGCTGAAGTATGCATTATAGCGGATGAAGGCTTAAGCTTTTTAGGTTTAGCATTATTGAAAGTATTTGCAGCCAAGTGAAGGTTAGCTTGAGTATCTTTAAGAGGTAGCCCTTGAGGATAACTATAGGGAACTGCATGAAAAGCCTTAGGATCTTTGTTGAATGAAAGATTTGTGAAAGATTCGGAAGCTTTAGTAGATGTATGGATATTGGATGAAGTAGGGGATGGAAGGGAACCATCACAAGACAAAGGTTTAGCATTAACATGGTCTTTCTTGAGAGTGCAATCTTTATTTTTAGCATGAGATTTTTTAGAAGAAGGATTCTTATAATATTTACGTTTCAAATCAGCATGATGCATTTTATATTCCTCAACAGTAGTAGCTGGATTATAATCAAGGTATTGTTCACAAAACTCATCAAAGTTTCTTTCAAAATTTGAATCATACAGATCACCATCACGATCTTTCCAATATGAGGACCCATTTCCAGTAAGAACAAGGACACGAGTAGGAGGACTCTTAGGAATAAAGGTGTCATAGGTATCACTACATTGTCCATCATCATAGTCATCATAGTCATCATAGGTGGGTGTGTCACTCTTCATGGAAGAGGTATCATAAGGAATATCATGTTGCTCATTATGGTATGTCTTGTGAAGAGAAGTAAGACTCTTTGAAGAAGTAGAAGAAGAATGAGATAGTGAAGAAAAGGAAATTGAAGACTTAGTGTAGGAAGAGGACTTGGATAATGAGGAATTTGAATAATGTTTAGAAGAGTTATGATAAGATTTGGAAGATGAAGAATGTGAATAATGTTTAGAAGAATCATGATAAGATTTAGAATGTGAAGAATGATGAGAAGATTTAGAAGATAAAGAATATTTGGATGAGATCATGAGTATGATTCTAGCAAAGGCGTCTGATTTAATCAATTTTTCTTTTATTTTTGTCATAAATTCATCGCTCATGAGAATTTTGGAAGAACAACACTTCTCGAATACATCAATGAGCTCAAGATCATCTATTCTTAATAAAGGTTCCAAAACCAGATAGTCAAGATTCATGGTTATAGAAGAGGAGGAATCAAGCATGAAAGAAATGAATAGATGAATAGAAGAAGGTAGACTAGATAGTAAGAGGAAAGGAATCAAGAAGAAGAAGAAGAATTTTCCATGGGAATAGAAGACTTCAGAAGAACATGGGAAATGAAGAGGAAAGAAGAAGACTAAGAGTCATCTTATGCAAATTGATACCATAATGTTCATTGGGATGTTGAGAAACATGAAAGAAAAAGACCCTTGGTGATAAGATGACCTCACAAAGTGTCAACACCAAACTAGGATAATCAAAGTTCTCTATTGTCCAAAGAGAAATGAAAAGATAGAAATAAAAAGGGCTTTACCAACACTATCAAAGAGGTGCTTCAAATCAAAGGGTGAATACCCTTGCACTTTCGAATTAGGAGGTTGGACTTAGCCAAAATATAATTGAAATTGAGATAAAATGAAAATGATTTGGACAATAAGAGCACTAAAATTCTCCAATAATGTGGCTAACAATTCTAGAAATAAACTTTCTCACCAAGAATAGTCCTCTAACTCAGCAATTCTTCCCAAGGTGACTTTGTAAATCAAATGATGCTATCCCTAGAGGGCAAAAACTAGAGATTTAGAGCCAAGGCAGGCCTCTAACAACAGGGTAGATAACCTTCCTAAAGACCTAGCCAATTAAAAATAACTGAAAACTGACTAGAACCAAGTATACAACAGAAAACTCTCAAGTGACACTTGATCAAATATGTGAAAATTTTGTGTTTGTAAGGTATGGCTTGTCAAAATTTTTGGTCTAAGGGTTGATGTTTTTGATCTCAATCACAAATTCAGCAGAATTTTGACAGGTTTGCAAACAGTAAGGGATCAAACATGTCTCCAAACACTTGAAACAAGGGCAAAAGCAACCTTGCCAAGACAAACACTTGTGATATCAAAAATGAAAAAGCACCCTATGAATGCTACTGATTGTTTGTATGTTGAGAACATTTACACTGGTATAACACAATCAAAGACAATTCAAGCATTACCTATCCTAAGAAGTCAAAGCTCATTACTTACCAACTTAGCCCACAACTTGATGCCCCCTTGCCTCACACCAAGTGGTTGCCCACAAGAGATATTGGCTTTGTCGTGGAAGTGTCAAACAACACAACCAAAGGGACACATATGGTGAGTATCTTGGGGTGATCCGAGTTAGTCCACTTGGATCAATCCTTGCACTAAGAAGATAAGCGGCTAAATAAAGGTGGCTTCTAACCTATGGTTCTTAGTAAGGGCTTCTGTTCATAACACCCCTCTTGCTCCTCATAAAGGACTAGGACCTCGCGGCCTCAAGTGTACCTTAAGCATTCTTGCTTGACATTTTCCTCATGGTCGCAATCCCATAAGCTAATCACATCAAGAGAAGACAAGTGCTATGTCTACCAAGGTTTTGTGTCCTCGATAGCCTTGAGATTATAGTGGGTTGGAATAGCTCGGTATTAGCTTGTCCCCACTTGGGTCTTTCCTCTTGATTGCTCAAGAGCAGGCCCGCTAAAAGATTCTAAATCTAAACAAAGAGTAGATCAATTTTTGAGGTTCAAAGTTTTTGGTTCACCACAAGGGTGAAGAGCATACTCCCCTATCTCAAAAATTTCTCCCAAACACACCAAGCAAAGATTCAATTACCCCCTTCTTTCAAAATCCCAAGATGGGTCAAGATTTCTGTTTCACCACAAGGGTGAAGAGCATACTCTCCTACCACCTCAAAATTCCTACAACAAGGTATTAAGTGCCTATGAAATGAAACAACTAGTATATGCCGCACTCAATAAAGAAAGCAATTAAACAAACACTTGATTTGGTTTTTATGCTTAGGGCAGCCCTGCAAAAACCATTAGTAGCCCTCTTTGACATGCATTCTTTTAGCAAATTTCAAACAGTGAGAGCACCTATAAGCACAACTTGTTAGCTCCATAATGGTTAGCACATCAAAAATCAAATAATCTACAAGTAAAATAGCTAATCAAATGATAAAATCTGAGAATGAAACTAGCATGGTTGGATTAGGCTTGGAAAGACCTTTCCAACGATATATCACACTTAAATATTTGATACCATTTACAAAAATTTCAAAAAAATGGGTGCCCATTTTCCAGAGGCACGGATTTGAAAACGCTGAAATTTCAATTTTTTTAAAAAAAGATAGCAGAAAACCTAAAACTTGCAAGATAACAAAAAAAGCTAAAAACAAGCTTACTGCCAGGCACAGGCGACAGTACAGTCACCAAAAATATCGTGCGACACTTTTTTGTATACGGGTGCGACACTGTCTCTGTGCGATAGTTCGCGCTACTACAGGCGACAGAACTCCTCAAACAGTGTGACACTTTCTGTCAAAGGGGGTGACACTTTTAACTGGTAAAGTGTTGCACCGCTATACAAAGAACTGTCGCACGACATTGACAAAATGTTGCGCGACACTCTGAGACAGAAAAATTAGAGACCGAAAATAAAGCTGAAAATTGACAAAAATTTTGATGGAAAATGCAGAATTAAAGGACAAAGCTAATCTACTCTGCCCCAAGGTGGGTGCCAAAAATGTATGAGTCAAAAGTGACCACACTTCTATGAATCCTTACATGCAAGAAAACTCAACAATGAGCCCTCACAAATCGATCCGTAGCTCTTTATGCATGGAGTTGCAAGATTTGTAAAATTGCTCTCAGCTAGAGCTATAAACTTATGACCTTGCTAGTCAACCACACAATGAGAGATTCCAAATCGAAGACAAGGGCAACAATGCCAATATATCCAATGAAATCAATATGGATGCAATGCAATGCAAACTAACCTATGAGAATGAAAGATGCAAGCTATAAAAAGAAAATACAAGTGTTACAAATCCTCCTATTAAGCTATGTGAGATTAATCTATTGCATAAAAAGAAACTAAGCTAACATGCCATGATTATGCAACTAAGAAAGCAAATATGCAACTAGAATGTAATGCAACAACAATGTCTTCAAGAGCTCCAAGTGACTTAGAAAACTTGCAGCATAACAATAGCATAAAGATGATGGATATGCAAATGAAGGAGAGAGCTCTCCTTTTATAAGAAATGAGGTGAAATGGACCATTGAGATTAAGAGGTAAAAGACTTAATCAATGGTGGAGAAAAAAAGAAGCTTGATCCTTGTGCACAAATATCCTCCAATAGAAAAATAGGAGTTGACTTTAATGTCCATATGAGACAAAAAATGCTTTTTCCCTTTTTATAAAATAAGAATAATGCTTTATTTGTGTAACATAGGATAAGAGGAAAAGGTGAGGCTTTTTATTTAAATAAAAGGGGAGGAAATATTCCTTTTAAATAAATAAAGACTTTAGGATAAAATGGTTAATCCAAAGAAAAATAAAAAATGATGAAATTAGGATTTGATCAAGAAATTGATAGTGTTGAAAAATATTGATTATTGATAAAACTAATTCAGAGATAAATAAATCAAATAAATGGGGCCCAAAGTCTAGGCGACCATTTTTGGGTGCATACAGATTGGCCTTTATGTGTGTGCTTGGACCATATGGTTTTCTCCATGAGCATGTTGGGGAGGGCCTAAGGGTTCCTCATGGTTGGGAGGCATGACCATCCAACATTGGGGATTGACATACATGTATTCAAATGGTCTAAGATTATACTTCACTACCCTACAATTTCTATGGATGTATTCTCGCACTTAATGTATTTCATTATTGTAGGAGTTGCTTATTTACATTATTCATGTACTCGAGTGGGTACCCTCGATTTGTAGTATTCAATACTCCCCAATATAGAGAAAGACTTTCTTTTAAGCTATACATTAGAGTCAACATTCCTTCCTTGTTGTCAGATCAAGAAAATTCCATCTTTTCATGTTTTAGGCTAATAATGGCTACCTGCTTTTGGACCACACTTGATTTAAACTGATGGTGACAAAATTGATGATGTCAAATGTTGTTTATAGGTCCCTTATATTGTATATCTTGTCAAGATATTTTTCACACATTTTGAATGGAGTCAAATGGATGTAAGATGCAAAAGTCACGGCCTTCAGAAGGTCTAAACCAATCCTTCTCACATATTAATGCTTTTGAACAATAGTTCAGTGGATTTGACTCTAAGAATAGCACTTTTGACTCTTATATTAGCACTTTTCAAATTCTCATAACATCACCTTTGATTAGTATTTCAACACATCTAATCAATCTTCCAATGCATATGAATTAGCACTTTTAAAGGAATGGGTACTTCTCAAGGTCATGTCAGAAATATATTAACATTTTTGGATACCCTTGGTGGACTTTCTAGCTTACTGTATCATTTGGCTACGAGGATGTAGTAGTCTCCTCAATTAGCGACCATCGAAAATGGTTCGGTCTTGCTCCATAAGGTTCAAGTACAAGTTTATAGACTCTCATGTGATAGCTTGCATGTGTTCTCTCCATTCTTGATTTATGTTTGGAGTCATCCTGGAACTCTTGGTTGTGTATCTTAGTCTTCTTCTTGTGCACGATCATTTGAGGGTCATTGATGATGTTCATTGTGCATGTTTGTGCTTATGCATTTGATTATCATTCCACTATGTATAGATGTTTTATCTTAATATTTAAAAAACAAAACCATGTTAGTGCATGTTTGACCTGTTATTTCTAGGGGTTCCTTGGTGGGGCATTACATCTAGTATCAGAGCCTATGTTCAAACATTGGGAACTATGGTGTTTATGTTCCCATTATGGTTTCTTTGGGAGTTGGTAAATATTTTTGTTGGTAAGTGCTTATGTGGTCTTCTTGTGTGCTGAGGAGATTCCTAAGTGTGATGGTCTCCTTGAGGTTGACCCTTGATTATCTTATATGCTTGTTGGTCATTGAGTGACCCTTTAGATTGCATTCCTTTTGAGATAAGGTGGTTGATCGAGACTTTGTTTTGTTTGAGTACCCTTTTGGTTGGATCCTAATAGTGCATGATATGCATTGAGTATGGAATTATTGGAAGTGAACTATGCTTGTTTTATATGTCGATAATATGGTAATTGCATAGAAATTGTTAAGTTTTACCCCTGCATATATCACAAGGTAATGTTCATAAGTTTGGTGATGTAAACTCGTCATGATAGAATTTCTTGTGTCCAGGACCTATGTCCCCTAGTTTGCATTGTATTGAGTATCTTATGTAAAACTTTGGATGGTATACCCTGTATAATGGAATAAATTGCATTACTTGCGAGTTACAAATGTCTATAAACTGAATTAGTACATTGTTGCATGGATTGGGGTGTAGATTAAGTATACAATTAGTGTCGTTAAGGAATAACTGTTTGAAGTTGTATGGGTATGCTCTCCAATGTCATTGGGATTGTTGAATTCCCTATTGTCATTTAGCGGTTACTCCCTTAAATGTGACTGGTGCTAGTCACAAAGTGATGTGAAAGTGTTCTGTTGATGGCTTATTTTGGTTAATTGTTGGATTTTCTCTTGTGTTATGTGGGACGACAATGAATTCTAGATTTTCTTATGCTGGAGTGGTCAGAAAAACTCTTCTATCTGTCTACTTGTGACACTCGCCACACTTGATTTATTGTTGGAAGCGTGTAGATTTTTTGATTTAGTGTTAAAATTGACAACTTCACCCACTTGGGTTTTCTCTTCTTGGATTTCATGGTGACCATTCTAAACGTTTGAAACAGTTGGCCCTGTTATGTACTCAGTGTTATTTTTACCATATCTTTATAGACCTCTGGTAGTATGTGTAAGGAAGAACACCGCATATAACATACTGTATTGATGTTTGTTGAAAGTTAGAATTAAGTTAGATTGAGAGGCCTGTCAGAGGCCTGTTAGTTTAAGTTGCAAGTAACTGGTGGTGTGTGTAACCCATGCCAAGATTGTATTCCATTGTATGATTAAGTTTCTTTAATGGTAGAACATTATGCGGATGCTACTACGTGTAGTATGTAATTGATTAATTAGAGATTATATGGTGAAATGTGATCAAAAGCTACCCGAACTTCATGCTAGTCCTATGAGATGTTTGAATGGAATTATGTCAGCTAGGTGATATGGCGATTTCTTGTGCTGTGACAAACGTGGAAACGTACCTGGTATGGTAGTGGTTGAGTTTGGATGCCTATGGATTTGGGAATATACTCGTGATGGTTTGGGGAACTTCTTTGCTCAATACGTTGAGCTCATGTGTATTCTTCGTGCAGGTGTCCTTATGCCTTAGTGGCAAAATGATGTTATATATACTTATAGATTGAGGAGAATAGAGTGAAGTACTGACCCATTACTCCTCTTTCTTTCGATTTGGGTACTCTAGAAACCTGCATATGACCCACCCCTGGGCTGGGTTTGGATATTGACAGGCGCTGCACTTTGAGCCCACTAGATTCATCCTCTGCATCACCCCCGGTTCGAATCTCCCTAAATCTGAACTCCAGGAAATTATTGATCTTCTCTTTTGTGGAAATGTTTCCAGATGCGATCCAGGGCTTCGTCTCCCCTACCTCTGCACAACCTACTTCAGCTTCCAAATTTTTTGGTGGGTTGATATGCAATTCTTTATTCTCTAGCAGTAGTCTTGCTGCATCACATGCATTCAATCCGATCAGAAGAAAACATAAGAGATGTACCCACATTATCATATGAATCTTCATCAGAGTACTTACTGGGTATGCCCAAGGGTTTGGAATCTTTGATTCAGAAGAAAAGGCTGTTCTTTGATCTCTTTACTACAGGTTTGAGAAATTGGGTGAGAATTTGATGAATTGATGGACTTCGTGGTCCTGGGATGTGCTATTTAATACTGTCCAGTGGAACATAGCTGCTATTCAATTTTCAATTGAAATTACTTGGTAGTTTCTTATGCAATGCATCAACTCGTGAAAGTTTTATTCAAATACGGAAATCAATGTTTATATTGGAGATGATTCAAACATGGAAAACCAAGGGTTTTTCTGTAGAAACAAGCTCATTGCTTACGTCATAGATTTCTGCCATGGTCGTGGTATCTTCCCTTTAATTTTCTAAGCCCATTTTATTCAAGATTTGTTTTGTTCTTATCAAGTTTTGGACTCTCGTGAGTAGCCATGTCCAAAATATTGTTTCCAATTCGTTGGGATGAAGTCTTGGTTGAATAGGGATGGAACTCCACGTGAATAGATGACAAATACACAATGGGCCTGTAACGAATAATGAAGGTGTAAATGAGACAGCTCTGCCCTTCTTTGACCTTCTCCAATGTGGTATAATTTAAAAAACCTATGGGACAAATTGTATCCATCTGTAACGAATATGAAGGTGTAAATGAGACAGCTCTGCCCTTCTTTGACCTTCTCCAATGTGGTATGATTTTAAAAACCTATGGGACAAATTGTATCCATCTTTCTCGCATTGAACATATAGATGTAGATGTCGTTTTATGTACCTAATATTATATGATTGGCATATTGAGGCTCAAATGATAAAGGCAATTGTTAATTAAATAACATCGTATGTTCCTTATGTTTCAATTGGCGCTGGTTAAGTTCCACATAGAATGCATCAAAGGCAAAAAAAAGTCAAATCTTTTTTTAGATTTGAAAAAACTCAGTGATTTTTTTGCAAACTTTTTGTGCTTTTCGACCACAAAATGTGTAGATCATGAAGAACAGATGTTGAAAATTTCACAAAAATCTGTTGTGTTTTCTATTTTTATAAATTTAGTCAACAGTGCATTTTGTTTGGAGCTTAGTCACCTTCGTATCAATTTTAGGTATTGAAAACCATGGAGTGATGTAGCTATTTTGTAAGGAGGTAGGGTCAACAAGTGACAATAGAATTGTTAAAAAATGTGTAAACCTTTTGGAGCACAAATCATCAACTCTTCAAATGTAGAGCAATACTTTTATATTATTCTAACATTTCCTTTGTTGTTGCACTATTGAAGTGTTCAGGAAAATTTTCTAATAGCTTACAAGTTTATGTGAAAATTTTCTTTCAAATTTCTAAAGCCATTTTTTGTTCTACATTTGACTTGCACATACATGTTCTATTATCCAGATAAGAATTTCTCCATCTTATGATAGTATAGATCAAATCATAGAGCTTTCATTGTTGTGTTTTCATGTTTAAATTCAATTTCTAATAATAAATATAATAGAAACAATCTATTAATCCAAAATTTATAACGTAATGTTTCTCTTTTTATTTTTCATATATGATGGGTCACACCATGTGCCAACAATAGAATTTTTTTGGGACCCTAAATTTAGGCTCCAAAGATCAAATTAACTATGCCACATAAAACCATGCCTATCTTTGTCCAACAATCCATCAAATTGGGAGGATAGACTTCCTTATATGACTCCATCTGAACCATTAGAGTTATCATTTAAGATCCTTGTATATCATAAAATTTGCGATGAATAATTAAAAGTAACCAAATTATACAATTATAATCTAATGTATTTTGAAACTAATTTA
The DNA here is from genome assembly GCA_027943335.1 of Chamaecyparis obtusa. Classification (NCBI taxonomy): domain Eukaryota; kingdom Viridiplantae; phylum Streptophyta; class Pinopsida; order Cupressales; family Cupressaceae; genus Chamaecyparis; species Chamaecyparis obtusa. The sequence continues at coordinate 19,956 of BSBK01000251.1, forward strand.
AGTCAAGTACATTATTTGTAACACTAAGAATCAAATATAGGGCATTTGATGTAGGATTTATGTTATTTCTAACATAAAGGGCGATGCTAAATCTAATGAAAAAATATTACAAGCTAAATCTAAAATTTGTCACTTGCTAAATTTAATTTTTTTTTAACCAAAAATAATTAAAACAAGTTTGACATCATATATGTAATATAAAATGTTCAATAAGGATTATGCAACTTTCATCATAGATTAAAAATGAATGAGAATTGGCATTATTCTCAACCCTAATAAGTTATAATGTACAAGCCATCCATTTTATCTCTTGTTATGTGATGCATGACATGACTGAAAGATAAATAATCATTGTAGGTTTGAGAGTAAAACAATGATAGAAACATCTAAATATATCAATTCTTAAAGTTGGAACAAACTTTGAGAGTTTTTAATAGATAACAAAAAATATTGTTATGAACTTTCAACATTGAATAATATGTATATGGGGTATACTCTTAGTAAGTTTGGCCTATTTTTTTAATTTATTGACAAAATAAGGGCATATTTGACAACCAATAACTACGATCACAAATGTGAGTGTCATTCCTCACGAGCTCAAAGATCTACCAAGGATTTAAACCACACGAGCATAATGACCTTATAAACCTAAATGATTAATTTAACAATGCTATAATTTAACTACTATAATATACCCTTAACAACAAATTTAACATTATTAAAAATTAAAATTAATTCAATACTTTTTAATTAAAAATATAATATATAAAAAACTTTAAATATTTTTAATGTAAAACTTATTTCTTCTTTACATAAATATAGATTTAATTTTGTAAAATAGGGAATATAAATGATTGATCCTCTTTATAAAAACTACACTATATATTTCTTGATGTTGAAATTTAAAAACAAACTAATACACCTTCATCATTTAAATATCTATTATATATTTTTAACAACTTAAGACATGATCAAAATGATTAATTGTAGCATATGAACCTCACTTCATATTTAAATGTTTTGGGTAGATTTTCCATTCCAAGTAATTACAATATATTAACTATTAAACTTTGTTTAAAAGTATTTTTTCTATATTTTAGTAAAAATTTTATTTTTTCTTTTATAAAATGTTTTTCTAAATTTTAGTATAGATTTTTAAGTATTATAAATCTAGTGATATATTACATGTAATTATTCCTATTTTTATATTATTTATTAAGTTATTTTGTAAGGAGTCTTAGAACTTTATCTTTAATCAAAATCAAACCACCTTTGTCCTTAAATGGTTTTTGAAAGCCTGGTATTTCATCAAGTAGATCACTACCACTTTTGAGCTTCTAATTCTTATCAATGTTTTATTTGCATCTTTCAATTCCTTGAGGTGACAACTTCCTCTTCAAGTTTAGTACACTCTTTATATTTGATATGAAGATTTGTTTCAAGACATGGGGGCTTCACATAGTGAACTTGAATCATAGCACGTGCATTCATGGCATACTAAAGAATCTCCCTATTTTAAAAAAATATTGCTCCAAACTCCCTTTTTGTCACCTCCCTCCTATACCCACCCAATACCCCCAACACCTATTTTCCTATATAAACCCCACCCCTCCCCAAAAAACCCCCTCCTCCCTATTTAGGCAATATATTGCCCCCCTTTTAACCCATTTTAAACCCCCTAATATGAATGCACATGATATTATATTTCCTCTTTAGTGAAGACCCCATGTTTGAAGACTATCAGTTCAATTTTATTTCCTTATTCAACTTGAGTCTTTAGATTCAAACAATATAATTTTCTACTTTCTTGATCTTTTCTTGATATAATTCTATATCACTAAAAACAAATTTCAATTCACATTCAAGATATACAACCGCATCAACATCCCATCCTTGTGGCTCCAATGCATCCAAATCCTTTTATGATTCAAATTCAAATACTGTGTTCGAATCTCAGATATACCTTAGCTATTAGATTGTTATTTTAGAAACCTTACTTTGATAGAAATTGTTTTACACTTCTAGATGCTAAGAGTGGTTGGGGGGGGGTAAGTTGGCGAGTCAACATATATAAAAACTTAACCATTTATGATTCATTCATTCCATTTACACATGTGCAGAAGTAAATAACTAAAACTAAAAGAGAAACACGGAAAGACACCAAGATTTTTATATGGAAAACCCATTGTGGAAAAAACCATGGTGACAGCTATCTCACTATTTATGCAAAACTAATTATAATAGTTATAGGCTCTATGCTAATGAAGCTCATTGCTCTTGATTTGACTTGCAAACTAAGGCACACAAACTTAGAGAAAGATACAATGGACTTGCCAACACTTAATATCACTTCTTTTGGGCAAGATACAATATATTTTTTTATTACAAGAAAACATGATTGCATAATTGAAGTGAAACACATCCTTTGTAATGCTAATTACATTTCACTATTCTAAATGTCTAAAATTGATGTCATTATTGCTCATATGCACTCATGGGCCTTTGTACTTACACCACACACCATACAAAACCACTTATCAAATTCAACTCATCTATTAAAAAAATTGATCCTATATATACATAATCAACAATAATAAAATACATCAATTAGGTTGGTTTAATTAAATTTGTAATGTGTAGAATGTAAAAAGTTGGCCCAAAATACTTTCTCTAATGCACTAGATGGAGGGAAAAAAATGTGTGAAGCACCAAACTATGTTGGCACACCATCCTAACACATCCAAAACATCACCTTCATCATCACATGCTACCACATAGTCCAAAATTGCTCAAATCATCTTCAAAAGATAAAATAGATAACCAACAAACTTAAAAACATGATGCAGACCTCCACAACACCTACATATGTCCAACATAACATCTCCTAACATCAAAAAATCTCATATGATAACCACAACACAAAAGCTTCAAATGCATAGGAATGCAAGACATTCCATCAATCAAGTACACTTTTACTACATTGATTAGCACTAAAAATGTATTTATCCCCCTTGCATCCACAAACATCATATTGGAACTACAAGCCAAGATGAAATAATTTAGAACAATATAGACCACATTACTAATACTCTCTCTATCAAACTACTTATCGAAATAGTCATACTTAGCCAATTTCGGATGTAGTTATATGAACACCACTTTACTACTCTACAAAAGACATGAATCATCCAAATTGTCCACCCTCAAACATCACCATCAATTTCAAAACATCAATAACAATACTAATGTAATATCATAATACAACAATATTATAGAACCAACAGGGGCATACTTCCAAACCTTATTGCACATGCTTCTTGACCTTGTACCAGACTTCAATGATAATGCAAAATCATATTTGAAACATTCATATCATGTGGATGTACAAATGATCTTGGACAAACACAAATAATTATTCAATTACATTCCTCTAGGGAGATTACAAAACAAAGACTTTGATGACAACATTGAGCTAGAGAAGGGTGTTAATCCCATCTTCATTACTCTCTATTGCCACACTAGGAGACATAATAATAAAGAAAAAATGTCATCAAGGAATTATTAGAAATGGAGCACATTGGACGTAGCTTAAGTTCCTTTTCTTCCTCTACAAATTTAGTGAATACAAAAGATGGTACAAGATGGACATGCATAAATTATAGAACATTGAATAAGAAGACTATCAATAATCAACAACCCATTTCTATGATCCATAGATTGGTATATGAGCTTCATGTAGTGTTCTATTGCTAAAAAATATATCTTATATTAGGCTACCATTAGATCAAAGTTTGATAGGAGGATATATTTTCAAGATGACTTTTTGATGTCACTATGTGGTTTATGAGTTTGTAGTCACACTGTTTGGTTTGACAAAAACTCTATAAATTTCAAGCCATATATAGATCATAGTTTTCGGTCATACTATATGGTTTATATGATAAATAATATTTTTTCTCTAATGGTATTTTGATCTATAGTGAAATTTGTAGGCAACCCCTACATCACATTAAGGATGTGTTGGAAATTGTGGAAGCATAAACATTATTTGTCAAGGAGTTAAAGAGTGAATTTTCTATGATATATATCATGTATCTAGGTCATATCATCAATTCTAATGGAGTGCAAGTGGACATGAAAAATATCAAAGAAATTTGGGACTACCCTTCCTAAGGACCTTAACACAGTTACAAGGATTGTTCAACCTTTATAGCTACTATAGGTGATTTTTGTTTCTCCCAACAAGTTATTCCCACAACTAGCCTAATAAAGAATGGACCTTTTATATGGGATGCAGATGCAATATGAGTATTTGATAGACTAACAAAGAGGTAATGAGCTCATTTCTTATGTTAGTGATTTTAGATTTCACTCTTCCTTTCATGTTAGAATGTGTTGCATTGAGAGAAGGAATTAAGGTCATGCTCATGTAGAAAAAATATTTGATTACTATTGAGAGTTAAAAAATCACGGAAGTGGATAGATTGTTCTATATCTATTATAAGGAAATAATGTCAATCATGTATGTCTCAAGTGGTTAAATTTAAACAATACTTGGTGGATGGCCAATTTGTGATAAAAATTGATCACACTAACTTTTGAGATATTTTATCATTCAAAAGGATCTAAATAACTAGTAACAAAAGCGGGTGAGAGAACTCAAAGCATATGATTGTGATATCAAGTACATCAAAGAGAAAAAGAATAATGTTACCGACGAGTTGTCCAAAAGGCTGAATCTGTGTTCCATGTCTTATATCTTAGTATATTGGATGAATCAAATCATAGCAAAGTATGCCAAGAATGCATTCATAGTTGATTTGTTGGAATGGAAGCTATTAGATGATAGGTAGACTAGATCATGGCTATTTTTAGTATCGTGGTTGCTAATAAGATTGATTTATAGGCTTTTTACATAAAATATTTTTATAAATCATTAATGAAGATCTTTTAAATATTAAAAATTTAATACAGTCATATATTTATATCCATTACTAGTTTTCTACTATTTTGAATGTTAGAAATGTTATTTAAATTAATTTAGAAACCTTTTTATATTCATAATTTTCTTTGTTCTATCACTCAATGTTCACACAAGTTTTTTTTTGAGATAGGTTCTTTTACTCTACTTGTCCTTTGTACATTATAACTCTTTCAATCATAAAATTATTTTAATATTCTTTGACAATAAATATATAAATAAAATTATACTTTAACTAAGAGCTCTACTTGTCCTTTGTACATTATAACTCTTTCAATCACAAAATTATCTTAATATTCTTTGACAATAAATATATAAATGAAATTATACTTTAACTAAGAGCTTATATTTTAATTGATTGAACATGTGAATCAGCATGATGGTTTGTTCTTTGATTACACAATCCACTGAGATTCAAACTTGAACTTCAGACATGATATACACAGAACATGACCAAAACGATGAAAAACAACGACATAAACTAGTACTTCATAAAAAAATATATATGAACAAAATGCTGCGCTACATGCCTTCAATCCGACCAGAATCAAACAGAAGATATGAACCCCATTTTCATATGAATCTTCTTCATATGGAAATCTTTGAAATTTTCAATTGGAAAGGAATTTACTTGGTAGTTTCTTATGCAATGCATCAATTCGTTTAAGTTTTATTCAAACACGGAAATCAATCTTTATAGGGAGGATTAAGGGTTTTACTGTAGAAACAAGCTCATTGCTTACGTCATAGATTTCTGCCATGGTCGTCGTATCTTCCCTCTAATTTTCTAAGCCCATTTTTTTCAAGAATTTATTTTTGTTCTTATTAAGTATTCGACTCTCGTGAGTTGCCATTTCCAGAATATTGTTTTCAATTCCTTGGGGATGAAGTCTTCGTTGGATAGGAATGAAACCTCACGTGAATGCAGGACAAATACATACAATCATGGTCCAAAAAAATATTGAAGGTCTAAACAAAGACAACTCTGCCCTTCTTTGACTTTCTCCACCGTGGTATGACTCTCGTGAGTAGTACAAATCATCACCTCTTCAAAAGGGCACCGGTTAAGTTTCTTTAAAAAAAATTCTATTAAGGACGAAAAAAAAAAAAAAAGTCAATTTTTTTTTCAGATTCGTGAAAATATAGTGATTTTTTTTGCAAATTTTGGTGGCTTTCGACCACAAAATATGAAGATCATGAAAAACAGATGCTGAAAATTTTGCAGAAATCTAGTGTTTTCTGATTTTTGAAATTTGTTCGATGGTACATTTTGTAGGGAGTTTAGCCGCGTCCCCTCAAAATTGAAGCAATGTTACATTATTCTAGTATTTTCTTTTATTGTTGCACCATCGAATTTACTAGAATTTTTTATTTAAACACTTCCAAATTCATTTGAGAACTTCCTTCGAACTTTCTAAAGCTATTTCTCCTTCAAGATTTGACTTGTACATGCATGTCTTTTCCATTGTTCTATCATTTGAATAAGAATTTCTTTATCTTATGATGTATTCTTCATATTCTAGCTCATAAATTTAATAATGTGGATAAGATCATACTTACCCATCTTTACCTCTTTACCTCTCAAACCCTATCTACTTACCCGTCTTCCTCTCCCTTTCTACCTATCTCACATCTATCCCTCTCGGTCCTCTAGGTCTCTTACCTCTTCCTTCTTAAGCTTTAGGCCTCTAACCTCTATATCTATCCCCTCTTTAGCTTTTCCCTCCCTCTCCGCCTCTATCCCTTCCCCTTCCCCTCCTCTTTGTAAGCTTCTCTCTCATTTTCTTCTCTCTCCCCCACCTATCTACCTCTCCCCCGCCTCTCTCTCTCACCACACTTCTCCATCTCCACCTTCCCTAGGTCTCTCACTCCCTACAACTTGTTCTCTAAAACCTATTCTTGAACCCTATACCATATAAAGTCTAGGAAGAGGTGATGACCTCGAGAGAGGAGGGAGGAAAAAGAGGAGAGATAAAATAAAAGAACAGAGAGAGAGACTTGTGCTTTCTAAAAAAAACTACGCTTTTAAAAAACTGTCATAATTTTTTTTTGAAGTGTCTTAATTAAAGAAGCCATTTACAATCACTTTGAAGCATTGAAAAATAAATACTGTTTAAATGAATATTGGGGTGGCAGTAATTTGTTTTGGCCCATGATCATGGTGCAAGTTTGCAACCATGGGACAATGTTCCCTTCAGGGTGGGACCAAACATGACAGATAGATCGGATAGACCGTGGAGAATGAATGAATAAATGAATATTTTTAATAATGTCCATTAGGTCAAGCAACGTATCAGATAAGTATGCAAGGCCTGAAACAGAAATGCGGAAAATACTCTGCCTACTAAATCTCTTTTTCCTTCTCCATGTTGAATCTTCAATGTGTTGATCAGGAATGCAACTTGTTCGCCTGCGTGTCTTCTACAAATATAGACTTGATAGTACCATCATATACATGATGTTATATGAAATCCAATGTTTTTCTCTTGAAATCTTGTTAAGAGAAATGAATGAGATGGGCTAATTACCGACTCCAGGACTAGGAGTCGATTCAAGAACTCGTTCCTCGTCCATGCGGCTCATTGCTCCTCTTTTCCCCGATTTGGGTGCTCTTGAAACCTGCATGTGACCCACCCCTGGGCTGGGTTGTGATGTCGACAGCCCCTGCACTTCCAGCCCAACAGACTTATGCTCTGCTTCGACCCCGGTTCGATTCTCCCTAAATCTGAACTCCAGCAGATTATTCGTCTCATTGTTTGCAGATGCGATCCATGGATTCGTCTCCCCTGCCTCTGCGCATGCCAGCTCAGCTTCCAAATTATGTGGGGCGGTACGCAATTCTTTATTCTCCACCAGTAGTCTTGCTGCGCTACATACGTTCAATCCGAGCAGAACCAAACAGAAGAGATGTACCCACATTTTCATATTACTATCTGGTTATACAAAATAGTTTGGAATCTTTGATTCAGAAGAAAAGCCTGTTCTTCGTTCTACTTCTCTCTACTCCAGAGGGGGGAAAAATTGGGTGAGAATTTGATGGACTTCATGGTCCTGGGATGCGCTATATTTTATACTGTCCAGTGGAGTGTAGCCGTGGGTTTTCAATTTTGAATTGAAATTACTTGGTAGTTTCTTATGCATGCATCAACTCGTTCAAGTTTTATTCCAACACGGAAATCAATGTTTGTATTCGAGGAAAATCAAGGGTTTTACTGTAGAAACGAGCTCATTGCTTACGTCATAGATTTCTGCCATCGTCGTGGTATCTTCGCTCTTGATTTTCTAAGCCCATTTACATTCTTGTTCCTATCAAGTATTGGAGTCTAGTGAGCCGCCATCGCTGAAATATTGTTTTCAATTCCTTGAGGATGAAGTCTTCGTTGAATGGGAACGAAACGTCCACGTGAATGGAGTACAAATTTATGAACTTTCTCTGAAGTGTATGAACGTGGTACGACTTTCAAAACCTATGCGACAAAACCTATTGAACATACGCAGTTGTCGTTTTATGTAACGAATTCTACATGGTTGCTAGGCATTGTTAGGCTCAAGTGACCAAAGCAATTTGTTAAACAACATCATATGTTCCGTGGGTTTCAATTTAGGTATTTGAAAACTTTGGAGTGATGTGCCTATTCTGTAAGCAGGGTTAAGGTTACCAAGTGGGAGTAGAACTTTCTATAAAGGTGGGGATCTCTTAGAGAAAAAATAACCCTTCTTAAAAGCGACGTAGTGTTCCATCTCCTTTTCTAGTTGCAACATTTTATGATACCTTTCAAATTCATGTCAAAGTTTCTAATTTTTGTTTCATAATATCTTTTAAATTCATGTTAATGCTTATTTGAATCTTGTAAAGTCATTTTTATTTCTAGATTTGACATTCAAATCTGTGTATTTATATCTTTCCTATTATTCTATCATTTGAATAAGAAATTTTCTATCTATATTGTATTTTACATGTTTTAGCTCATATATTTAATAGTGTAGATCGATTTGTAGCATGCTTTAGTTATTTTATTTTAATATTTAAATTTAGTTTATGATAATAAATATAATAGAAACAATCTATTGATCCTTGTGCAATCTACAACTAAAGATTTCACTTTTTGCTTTTTCAACAAACATGTAGAAATATGAGAGTTTCTTCTATTACAACTAGTGTCATAAGTTTGGTTGCCAACATAGAATTTAATTACAAACATGGCTATAGGTAAAGAAAGATAAGGAATATGAAAAGGATGGGAATCGTTACGGAAAGAAGAGGAGAAAAATAAGGAGGGGTTTCCTCATGCAAGGCAATCAAGAGGAATGAAAAAATTATTATTAAAAGAGAATGGATGTTCATATTTAAAAATAATATATGAAGAGAGTTTGGGTATTTCTTAAAAATAATTGAAGTACTTGCTAACGAATATTTGATGATATGTGTAAGAAGTTGCACACCATATTACACAAGGGAAAGCAAAAATGATTTGTTTATGCTACAAGAAGGAGGGTAATATATGGTTAGGTTTTATTTATAAATCAACCAAACATGTTCATTAAATCATATAAATAAGGAATAACAACGTGACATGAATTAAACTGTTTAAATTTGTAACTCATGTTTTCATAAATGACATATCCCCTCTTCATTGGTTTCCATACTAGTTGTAAAGGTTTGGTTTGATTAGGCATTCCTCATAGTGTCAATTTTGTTGATGATGGTTTTAGCACAACTAACTCAAGTAGAACGATAACAACTCTACTTCTCTTGAAGAGTTAAGAGATCCTTATTGAGTCATCTCCACTTAAGGTTCCTTTTAGTTAGGTCTTGACTATATTAGAATGACTATATGGTCTTTTTGATTTATTCAACAAAAGGCCTTTATTGGTACTACTCAAACTTAAACAAGCTTTTGAAATCACACACTTTAAATCTACTAAACAATGATAAATTCTCTTGAGTTGATGGATAAAAAACACTTATCTAACCTACCTTTACCTTATTCTCATATATTCTGAATCCATCCTAATACTAACACATTGCTAGAAAGGATCAACATAAGTTACAATTTAGATAAACAAATACAAATAAATGGACAGTGATAAGAATAACTCTTTTTTTTACTTTTCAAAGATTAGATGAAATAAAAATAATCAATATTACATGATGAGGGGCATTCATACAATCATAAAAAATACTAGTGTTTGAGGGTTTGAGAAAGGTTATAATCTAAGAATATTTTATGTTTAATGTAGTAGAACTACTATATTTTACATATAACTTCTATACATGTTGTGTTTTTCATGTCTCAGCTCATATATTGACTTAGATTTATGGTTTACATTTAGTAATCTTTATATTCTATCTTTTCCTCATCCTTGTTAAAATTTTTTAGTACCACTTGAACTATCCTTATTACTTGTACATCTACTTAACTAGTAGATAAATTATTGACCCTATTTTTATTGGGTTGATTCTATAGCATACTCATTAACTTTTAAAAGTCTTCAAATATATGTTGGTATACTTGTCACCTCTTCTAAATAGAAGAGATCAACCATATAGGCTTATTTGAATTTGTAGGAGATCAATTGACATTCTTACTAGGAGGAGAAAGTTACTTGGAAGGATTTGGTTTCCTTAGAGGTGGTTTGGGAGATTCATATGACTTGATCTTTGGAGATGAGGATGGATAAGGTTCCCATATCCTAGTGGGTATATGTAGCTTTTCATGAGAAGAAGATATAACAACTTGCAACAAACTTACATCAATAAACTTTATGGCTACTTACTAATTATACTCCATTTGATCTAGAATGAGGGTTTATTGGGGGGATGTATGAATTGGAGTGAACAATGGAAATGAATGAATATGATTTTGAGTAGGTAAGGCAGGTGATACATCAACTTCTATAATATTACAATAGTCAATTTGATCCTTACCCTTCTTTGCAAGGATTCTTCTTCAAATTCTTGTTCATCACTTGCCACAACAAGATTCCTACCATGTTGCTTATCCCTTTCCCTTTTCATTTTTCCTCACATTCACTCTATACTTGTTAATGATTTTCCTTGTGTCTCATGCATTGAAAAAGCCTAGAAATTGTCAGTTTTTTCTTTTCTTTGGATGAGATTCTTTACCCATTTGTTTTTTCCAATAGCTCATTATCTCGGTCTTATTCTTCATAGAGTAATTCCCAAATATTAACCAAACTATTTTACTTATAGGCTTGTTTAGTCTTTGTTCTAATTGAATCCGTATCCTCAATCTATGCTATAGGCATTCTACATGATAGTGATGACAGGATTTTAACTCATGTAGTCCTACGTCTCCTACACTAAAGTGTTCTTCCAACGTTATGTCTCTTCAATTGGGTTTGCTTGGGAGTTCCTTAAACATTGCATCAATTGGTTTAAATTTAAATTCTATTCAAACACGGAAAATCAATGTTTGAGTTCGAGGTGATTACAACATAGAAAATCAAGGCCTAAGTGTAGAAACCACCTCATGACTGCTCACATTTTTAAAGCTGCACGTGATAGAATTGGTATGGTCTTTGTCCTATATTTGTACTTTCTTCACGCTATTATCCAACAATTTCTTCTCCTTCCTATCCAGTTAACGACTTTTGTAAGTTGCCTCTCCCGAAATATTGAATTCAATTCCTTGAGGAGGAAGTCTTGGCTACATAAGACTGAAATCTATTTTGATGTGAGGAAAATGTATGCAAGGTTAAAAATGACAGCCCTACGCTTCCCTGAGATTGTGACGTTCTTCAACGCCATAGGCTTTTCAAATCCATTTTCTTGTATTGTCGTTGTTTCTGACCTAATTCCATGAAGACGGTCCTTTTCTCTTGTTCATTTACGGCTGCTTCTTTTGCAACCATTCAGCTCCGCACACGCACAGATATTTTTCTGTTTTTTTAATTATCATACTATAGATTGTAGTTGCCAATGTGTTAGGGTTCATGATAATGGCGTGCAACTTAGAGGCTGCTTATGCCTAAAATGGTGATGTTTTCATTGTGAACAAATTAATCTATTCAACGCCATTTGGTTGGTTTTATTTTGAATTCTTTTCTAAAAATTTAAGCTCGTTTTTATTTAAAAATATTTAGGTATCATTATTCTTATTTGCTATCAAATTATATAGTCAAAGATAAGTTTTGGTTAATAAAAAGTGAGATAGCTATTTGAAAGGGATGAGGTGTGAAATAACTATTTGAGTTTTTGACTATTGACTAATATAATATTTTAGTTAGAGAGTGTTCTTATATTTGCTTAGTTCTTAACTCAACTTGTTATTAATGTTGCATCTAATGGATGATATGATTGAGAATTTAAAGACATTAAACATTCTACGTTCTTGTAATGATGAAATTAGCCTACTCACTTTATTTCCCACCGAGTCACGTCTATTTTGATGACAATGTCTTAATGACATGTTGAAAAGTGATAAATTCTTGTGCTAGATTGGTTCATTGTCCAATTCCTTTGCATCTAAATTGTACCCCTATTTCACTACTTAGACAACTCTTTTTAACATACATTAGCATTGATTTATATGTATCTTCTCACTTCCTCAAGATCACTACCTTATCCTTGAATATCACTTCCTAGCTTAGGATTGGTTTAGGTCATATAATAGAGTACATAAATAATCCTTGAATATTAAAGCTTAATAACAAATTCAATATTGCTTACTTCCTTCACTAGCTATTAATAATCCAACTTAATGCAAGTTTTGTGTAACTTTTTACTATGTCATGGTATTTAGTGACACTCATTGTGTGTTTTAAATAGACAAGACTAGGTCAGAATGCAAGGGAAGTTGGAATAGATGACAATTCAATTGTAACTTGTGTAATAAAAAACATAAAAGATCTACATGCTCATATAGGTAATTTGTTATTTTTTACCTTTTCCTCCATCACCAATTTTGTCCAACATGAGGTTTGACTTAGGGTAACTTGCTCACCTATTGAGTTGGAAAGCTTGTAAATAATATCTTTACTCACCACCTTGACAAACTCATATCTAAAAACTGAAGATGAATATGTCTATACACAAATTTTATATCAAATTAATCGTACCTATTAAAGATAAGGTTAGTGATAGTTAAGATCAAACTTGGAAGACTCAAGATTGATTTGTATAACTTTTTTCTTATGATAGTTATGACTTTGAGATATTCATCAAATTGGGAAGAATTTTTTTAAAATATTGGAGAGCCATTTTAGAAAAAAATTTAGCATCATTTATACATTATCAAATTTAGAAAAGAAACATAGACTTTACCCTATTCTTTGTACCTCTATTTGAGTTTGAAGTGATTTGGCTCCCAACTTGAGAAGTATTTGAGAATATCTCCAAACGCATCATGTTGGAAAAATAAGTGTATGTGGTGTTGTACCTAGCATAGATGCCCCATTTTGCCTTAGGACCTCATTTGTATTTCTTTTACTGAATGATTATTTTATTTCTTTTCAATGGTTTTATCTAGTTTCAATTTGATAATTTTCCCTTTGTTACACTTAATTTAGAGTTAGTCATTTGTACATGGCTATAAAATAAATTATAAATGTTGTATCCTTTTGCTGGAATAGATGCATTGGGGATTTCTTACATCATTTTCATTAGAATTTGGCAGTTGGTCGACAAACATAACTATCAAATAATTTTTGAAACCTTGATGCCCATGATGTAATATCACTTTACCCTACCCCTTAGCTTTCTAGTGTTAAGGAATTTCTCATAAATGTCATTTTTTGAAAATTCAATAGGCTTTTTCTTTTCTAACTTTACTTTCATGTTTTGAATCACTAGTTTATGGTATTGTATTATCTTGAAGTGTCCATCCTAAAATTTATTATCAAATTTCTTAATCATTTTCTAGGTAGGGCACTTTTAGTAGTCTATTTGTAGTGAGACTAGGTTTATCTTTTCTTTCTTTTTATTTACCTATATTATACATCACCATGAACTATGACACATATTTGTTTGTTCTTTTCATTTTCTATCCATTTTATTTTTCCTTATTTATTATTTTCCCCTTTATTTTATTTTTTAGTATTTTTATGCCTTTGTTATATGGATATTTTCCCCCTTTGGTGGCTTCACTTGTTAGAGTTTGGGGATATGTTTTATTCAATGAAAAACATCATCACATACCCCTCATGAGGCCTTATGCCAAGGATTAAATGTATATATTTGGTATAAATTATACCATTTTGGTATGACTTCCTTTTGAACATCAAAGATCAACCCTCTTACTTAGAATTTATTCCATATTTATCAGAGTAAGGTTTTAGTTATCATCAATTTTCTGTACTTGATTTTATTATTGTAAAAGTTTGATCCTCAACTTTCTTATGTTATTAGTTGATAGGCTTTAGGTGGGAGCTTTTTCTCTTAGAAAGTCTATTTCCCAATAGAAGGTTATCAGAATGCTTGACTATGTGGTCTTTTCCAATAGTATCCCAACTCTCTATGGAAAATTGTTGTCACATGTTTCATTTTCACATACCTACTAGACACGGGTTGCAAGAAGAGTAGCTTTAATGAATACACAACTAACTATTTCTCTTATACAATTTATTATAACTAATAAACAATAAAGACAAAGAAAATTATGTAGAAGTAGATAGAGGATGGTAGAATGATTAATGAAGATTTTTAGGATTTATTATAGCAATGAAACAATGTATATGTGATGTCCATTCAAAGCTCCTCAAATTTAACAAAAATATTGTTCATTAATTTTTCTTGCTTCTTACAGAACCTTCTGATCAACATATTATCTTGAATAAGATTTTAGGCTACTATTTTTTTTACCTCTATATTGGTTATGGATCAAATAACATTACCAACTGAATGTTTTCTTTTGACTTCTTGTTTTGGTGTTTGTATTAAAATGATTCTTTTCTCATTATTTGTAGAGAAAGTTACTGTTATTTACTAAGTTTGCACCCTTTGTTTCAAGCTCTCTTGGTCTTGATAACTCAGTATAACATGGGAATCATCTCTAGGTTGTGGGACCTTTGCTAACTGAGATGAAACCTCCAGGTTCTAGGCTGGTTCCTCTTGGATAATCACCCTAATTTGCTTCTAGACATGAAAGTAAACTTTTGAAGGGAAAGGGATAGAAGGAATGCTTGTAAGGGAAATGACTTGAAAGCAAACTACCTAACAGGTGATGCACCAAAACTAGGGTTTGGATCTCAGTATGTAGGAATGAGACCAATGGAGGAATCAGGTCTAATAAGTCACAACTCACTAGATAGGCTTGCATAAGTATTTCATAGGAGGGTCTGAACAAAAGACTCAACCTATGACCTGCAAACAAACATCCTTTTCTGCAACTAGGTATAGGAATGAGACAAGACTGCTAGGGGTTGTAGTATACCCATAAAACATCTAAATCAAATTAGACACAGTAACACACAAAGTCATAGAAAGTGAGAGGGACTGGGAACCCCAATTTCCATTAACAACATTCATAAACTTCAATCCAATAAGAGATTATCAAGATAGTGAAGATAGAGATAGAACAAATATCACAAGTACCTCAAGAATGCCTTAATCATCAATGGGAGAATACAAAGAGTAGAAGACCAGAGGGTAGAACAAATACCACAGATGGCTTTTTGAGAAAAGATGACTTCCTTGCAAAAGTGGGCTTCTCTCCTTTACAAAAATGAACCTCTCTGAGCACTAAGGCTCTACAAAAACAATAAATACCTCCTCAATTGCATGTAGGTAGGAGTCCAAAATTAACCTAACTAGGGTTACAAATTTTACAATACGTTAAACAAACCCTAAAGGTACACAAAGTATCAAATTTCCTGAAAATATCTGGCAAAATAGATCATATCATCTTTTGCGTGTATCCATCTTGTACTGAGCTCACCTGTAGACATAACAACCTCGATCCATCTACCCACCTGCAATTCCACCAAGTCATGAAGGCCCCAAAAATCTGATCTTATAGATATTTCTATTTTTAATAATAACCCTGCAAAAGGTGGCAACAACCCATTGAGCATTTCACATGACATGGTACCCTACAAAAATCCACGGTGCCGACAATCAGATCATTCATTATCATCTTCCAACCATCAACCACCTCTGTCCTAAAGAAATCAATTCCAGCTACCAAACTATCACGCATGATTGTCAAAATGCAAAACCCTAGCATGAAACCAGTGCAAAAATTTAAATTTGAATGTTAACAGCTAGCGGGGCCTCGAGTTAAAATGCAACCGTCGATGAAAGATCCTTCCCAGCAAATGAACGACCCAGATGCGCCCCTTAAAATAACTTAAAATCCTCTCTAACAAGTCAACCACCACCATGGCAGTCAACAAACAATCAAACTGCACCATTTTGGATACACATTGTGACCTTCAAACATCGGACCCACCGCTTGAGATACCGATCTAACAGTGGGCACATGATCTTATAGCCCCAGAATATTCCTTACGATTTATGCCAACCGCTAGATCCTTACCTTTCTGAGACCCCACTGACACATCAGTCCACTTGGAAATCCTCATCATCATGCGTCAACCAATCACGTTTGAACACCTAAACACACCTGGCAACGTGGTCCTACATATTTCTCTTTTCACTTTGACCAATAAGAAGTCAGCAAATCACCCTGACCTGGCATTGGACCCACTGACAGGTCTGAACACTTGGAAAAATTGATGGCTGGTGTATAATCTCATGTGTCAGAAAAGCTCTTCGCGAAGATACACCAGCCATTGATCTTCATCCTTCTGACATCCCTGCAGACATTCTGACATGGTCCCACTACAACATCCAAGTCATTACTATGTGGACCAATCGGATTCATGCAAGTCAGCACATGAGGACCCACCATAAGAGCTTTGGCAAAATAAAGTAAGATCGATGGTCGGCGCATAATCTCATGTGTCAGAGAAACCTTATGAGATTATATGCCAGCCATTGGATCCTTTGAGATGTCAGAACCTCTGACCGCTTGAAAGAACCTAGCCCTATTGACAGACAATCTGACTCAACACACGCCGACCAATCAGAAGTTGCTGAATCAGATGAGGTGGTGTCAGTCCCACTGACACACTGAAGCACTGCAGACATGGAAAATCTAACGGTTGTCTTAAGATCTCAAGCTCTGACACCAGCCCTTGCGAACATACGCCGACCGTCGACCCTCTGACAACTGTCAGGACCTCTGAACGATGAAAGAACCTGGTCCCACTAACACACTACCAAATCACTAGCATGTGGACCAATAAAAAGCCTCTGTTTGTGTACACATTGCAGTGGACCCGCTTGTTGAAGAGTTATGTCACCAAGGAGAATCAACGGTTGTCTGAAGATCTCAAACTCTGACAATGGCCCTTGCGAAGATGAGATGACTGTTGGATCTTCAGAATCGGGACCTCACTCTGACACAAAACCCAGATACCACATCTACGGCTAGTCTTAAAGCCTGATACACTTGAAGATTCCTTGTGAAAAATAGATCACCATTAGATTAAAAACTTGATCCCACCTGCAGAGTTAACCACACTTCGATTACGTGAACCAATGAACAAGGAAATTCTTATTCGTGAGAAGAAAGTCCTAACCATTGTCAGAATAGGTGAATACGCGGACAAGGGGTTTGCTGGATCATGAATGAACCCAGGGTTGGATCATGCGAACATGTGAATAAAGACCATTCACTAGTTTACCAAATGGCTTTAGCTGAGACCGCCAAAAATTTAGAGGATTACGCGAACAAGGCATTCACGTAATCGCCAGAACTTTAGAAACACTACCAAACAACTTTTGCAAACTAGTGAACAGGGGAAATCAAATATGCACATGCTAAAAGAAATCACTTAAGTTGTCGATAAAGTAATTGCAAATTAGAACAAGGGCTTAGGGTTTTGAGGGTTAAAACACCACAAGGGCTACTTTTTCAAATATTGGGACCTGCAGACCAGAGAACAAAACAAATTGTAGAGGCTAGAGGAAAGATGGTAGAACCATGAAATTTTTTGGAGCCTCTTGCAGGAGAGAGGAGATGAAGATTTGACCTGAACCAAGAGCCAAATTTGAATGGAGTGAAAATTGGGGCAACATTTTGGCACTTTCTGCTAGATGTCAGCGTGCTAGACATGGAAACCAGTGTCCTCGAACATCCATTGGGCATGGGGGCATTCTGAACAAAACTCAAAAATCTCCATGGAGGCAGAATTGGGACTATGCTTAGAGCACTTCTTGGAAAACAAGGAACTAAACTAGAAAGCAAGGAAAAGGAAAATAGGGGAACTTTACAAAATTTACAAAGAGGGGTTAACCTCAAAATAGGGCTTCAAGTGGAAACCATTCACTGAAATTGGCAAGGGGACACCTTCTAGATCTGAGAGTTGAAAAGCATTGGGGCCCCTGCACTCTGTGATCAGAAATGGTCCACCCCAAAAGGAGTCAAATTTAGTGTGCCTGCCAGGTCTAGACTTGAACTCATCCCATTTAAGGACTATGTCGCCAACTTTGAAATTCCTGACCCTGGCTCTTTTGTCAAAGCTTCTCTTTGTTTGGTCCTGGTGGAATTCCATGTCTTGCATTGCTTTGTTCCTGAGTTCCTCTAACTCCGTCAGCTGAGCATATCTGACCTGCAGAGGATCCTTTTCTTCAAATAGGGAAAACTGAGTAGCCAAGTCCAGAGCAGGCAATTCAACTGAGATAGACAACTTGGCCTCCTTTCCATACACCAACATGTAGGGAGAATTACCAATGATCTTCTTTGGGGTAATTCTATCTAACCATAAGGCAGATTTGAGCTTTGTATGCCAATCTCTTTGATTGTCTTGGAGGGTCTTCTTGGTTATCCTGATCAGGTTCTTATTCGTTGATTCTGCTAAACCATTCCCCTGAGGATAATAATTTGAACTTGTATTCAGATAAATGCCATTTTTAACTGCCCATTCTGAGACTTTAAGGCCTGTAAATGCCAATGCATTATCTGAAATGATGGAGTCTGGAGTGCCAAATCTATGAATTAAATTGTCATAAAAAATTAGGACAACACTCTCATTAGCCTCTTTTAAAGAAATTGCCTCTGTCCATCTGGTGAAATAATCAGTTGTAGTAATTATCCATTTATGTCCTGCACTAGATGGAGGATTGATCATCCCAATGAAATCAATACCCCACTTCATGAAGGGTTGCTTTGTTCTGACTGGTTGTAAGGGCAAGGCTGCAAGCCTCTCTTTTCCTGCAAACATGGCACACTTGATGCATTTCCTTACATAATCATGACTATCCTTAAAGATAGATGGCCAATAGTAACCAGCCCTCATGATCTTAAAAGTAGTAGTCCTAGGAGAAAAGTGACCTCCAGAAGGTCCATCATGAAATTCAAATAGGACATCAGCTATCTTTTCTGAATCAATGCATCTCAAAAGGACACCATTGTGATCTTTTCTGAAAAGAACATGATCAATCAGCACAAAAGGAATAGATTGTAACCTATAATACCTTCTTTTTGCTAAATCTAGGCCTACAGGACATTGTCCTGTCTTCAAATAATTGATCATATTAGGCAACCAACTTGTTGCCTTGGCTTGTTCTTCTGTAGAGTGCACCACTAGAGATGCATCCATTTGCTCTAATTTCTTTGAACTTTCATCCTCTACCAGATGCTCACAAAGACCTCTTCCTCTAACCAGCTTGGTAGTCTGAATATCTATGTCATATTCCATCACCTTGGTGATCCAACCAACTCTTTTCTCATTTAGGTCCTTGGAAAGCAAAAACTCTTTGACACTTGGATGAGTAACTTTTAAATGTACCCTACTATGGGTCAACAAATGTTTGAAATTTTTAAGGCTCTTCACCATAGCAAGCACATGTTTTTCTAAAAAAGAGTATCTTCGTTCATACTCTTCCAAACCTTTGCTAAAGAAAGCAATAGGCTGCTCCAATCCATCTGAATTTTCTTGAGTCAACATTGCAGATATAGCATCATGACCTCCATAAGCATAAAGGATGAAATCCTTACTGAAATTTGGGTTTAAGAGAGCAGGGGCTTCTGTTAGGGCCTCTTTGATAGCCTGGAAATTGACTTTCCCTTCTTTGGTCCTAGCAAAAACTAAACTCTTCTTTAACATGGCTGCCAAAGGCTTGAGTAAATCTGCAATGTTAGGCAAGAACCTCCCAACAAAGTTAATCTTTCCTATGAAAGATTGGAGACTTTTCTTGTTATGTGGTAGGGGTAGCTCTAGGATAGCTGCAATTCTCTCAGGATCCACTGTAATTCCTTCTTTGGATACTACATATCCTAACAATTTCCCTTCATGAACTGCAAACACACATTTCTTGGGATTAAGAGATATCCCAAATTCTCTACACCTTTCAAAAATCTTCCTCAGATTTTTGATGTGGTCTACTGCATGCTTTGAATAGACAATTATGTCATCTAAGTAGACCAACACAAACTTGTACATTAGGCTCTTAAAGGCCATATCCATTGCCTTTTGAAATGTGGCACCTACATTTGACAAACCAAAGGGCATCTTTTGATAAGCCATGGTTCCCCACTTGGTTGTAAATGCAGTCTTGAATTGATCCTCTTCATTTACTAAGATTTGATTGTATCCTGAATAGCCATCCAATAATGAAAATCTCTCAGATCCAGAGACACATTGTAAAATTTGTTCCATAGAGGGTAGTGGATGGCGGTCCTTTAATGAGGCCCTGTTAAGATCCCTGAAGTCAACACATAACCTCAGCTCCCCATTCTTCTTCCTGACTGGAGCAAGGTTGGAAACCCAACTAGTATGCTTAATGGGGTAGATGATACCACTCTCTATCAACTTGAGCACTTCTCTATGCATAAGTGGCTCAAGCTTAGGATTAACAGGCCTTTGCTTTTGCCTCACTGGTTTGGCATTAGGTTCTAATTCAATAGTGTGTTGAGCAAGGGAAGGATCAAAACCTTTGAGGTCTTCATATTGCCATGCAAATACATCACTTAATTCTTTGAATAATTGAGTATAATCTTACTTTTCCAATTCAGTGTTCACCTTTCCAAATTGTAGGCTTTTACCTAGTTCCAACTCTAGCTCGACACAATGTTCTTGTTGGATTACCAGGCTAGCTTTGTTTTTCTTGACTTCATCATCCTTGTTGAAGACAATCTCCAAGGTAACTAGACCTATAGACATCTTATTGGACTTGAGTTGTATTACTTGATCACCATAGTTTTGAGATAGCCTATCTTGATTGTGTTCTGAAAAAACATCTTCAAACAAGAACTACAGAATTTGTTCATCATTGTCAAACACTTGCTAATTGACATCATTATCTAGGATAGATGGTCTGACAATCACTTTGATATGATGTTGATCTATTTCTCTTGAAATGCTATTTGGAATATCATATTGGGATCCAACAATAGCTAACCTATCTGCATTTTGATTTAACTTTCTAGGGATAGCAACAATATTGAAAGCATGGAAATCTTCAATTGCATCCCAAAATCTATGCTTGTATGCTTTCATGGTGTCATTTTTGGTTGCACTTGTCCCTCTTACTTGGCTGACAACTAACTCACTGTCACCATAAACTTTTAAGGCCTTAAGCCCTCTTTTTCTAGCCCATTCAGTCCATTGACTAGACTTTCATACTCTGCAGTATTGCTAGTGCAGGAGAAATTGAATCTAAAGGAAGTATAATACCTTTCTCCTTTTGGGGACACTAGCATAGCACCACCACCAGAACCATGTCTACTCTTGGCCCCATCAAAATATAATTCCCAAACCTGATTGCCTTGATCCTCTAAATCAGTACTTTCCTTGATAAGGTTTGGTTCCTTGGCATCATTTTCCTGTACCAAATAGTTCCCCAAACCAAAATCCCAAACAAGATTTTCTTGGGCCTTCGAAGCTCTTTCATCTAGAAAAATATCAGGGATATTTTCTATCTTGGTGCTTGTTTCACTAATGGTTTGGAAGTCACTATCATCAAATATGGGGCAGTTGGCATTGATTGCATTAGTCACATATGGTTCTATATGGTGTGTTGCCAATTTCTCTAATTTAATGGTAACCTTGGTACCATATCTTGTGTGAAATAACATGTGAGACCAATTAGAAGATAGATAGCCTCCTATCTTGGCTGTAAACTCCCTTGAAAGACATATAGCAAATAATGCAGGGAGATCTATAATATATATATCAAGGAGGATGGAGAAATTAGGACTAGCATGCAGGATTAGATTGGTATCCTTGGCCACACCTATAGTATTGACTGAGGATCCATCAAGTTGGGTAACCTTCTTTTGGAAGGGCTCATATTTTAGTCCTAACTGGTCAGCTACTTTCTTAGGCATTACAGTGCTAGTAGCTCCACTATCTACCATACAATTATGTACTAAATATTTTTGAATAATTCAAGATACATAAAAGGGAGGTGGCTTTGAGTTCCTACCTTTTGTGGCATTAGCCTTGGAGTTGCTACTTGGAGCCTCCTTTTCTTTATTAGTGGTAACCAACACTGGCTTTGCAGCTTCTTTGGTAGGCTGAGGAGTTGTTACCTCTGACATGGCCTTCTTCAAAATTTTAGGTTGTCTTGGAAGAGCCAAAGAGTCCCACATGGACATGGTGACATTCACCTTCTTCATGTTGTCTACAATATTATAAGGTTTCACAGTGTGTACTCTTTGTTGTGTCTTTGGCTTGATGGGCTCCACCTCCTTGAGAGCCTGGCTCTCTTTGCTTGGTATGATAGGAGCCTCCTTAGGGGTGATGGGAGTAGCTTACTGTATTGGCTCTTCAGATGTAGTAGCTTTGGAGTTGTAATCCGCTCTCTCCATGTCTTGAGCTCTTCTTTTTGCTCTTGTAAAGGAAACAAAAGCAGCTTCATCATTGACTCCATTGAAGTCTGGTTGCTCCCAATTAAAGAGAGCAGTTTCATGCTCTTGTGATTCTTGTTGAGGAACTGACCCACTGGATGAAGCCTCTGATTGAGCTTGTGAGGCATTTTGAACCATTAGAGCCTAGTTCATCCATCCATTTGAACATGTAGCCTGATTATGAGGCTGACTGCAAGGAAAACACCATTCATTTTCCATGGCCATATTGTTTTGACTAGGTACCATCTCCCTCATTGGATTTGTAGCATTAAGAGGTGCAGGGTTGTATGGTTGAAAAGGCCTTTGACTAAAATTTTGCCTTTGTCCTTGATAGCCTCCTTGGTATGGGGGCCTATTTTGTTGATAAGGCTGTCCTTGATTTTGATACTGCTAGCTAGGACCTTGGCCTTGTGACTGAAATGGTGGTCTGATTCCTTGACCTTGCTTCTTTAGATTTGTGACCTCCTTGGTCAAGGTTTGCAACAAGTTTGTCATTTCTTGCATACTAGTTTGCTGACTGCTCTTTATTTCTTGCAACTCTTGAGAGAAACCTGTTCTCAGTTCTTGTCCACTAGTACTAGCCTGAGGTGCTAGTATGGTAGGAATAGGGGTAAATGGGGGTACTTGTGCAGGTGCAATGGGTTGAAAGCTAGGAAAAATGGGCATTGGAGGCCTTCTAGCAATTGTGCCTGCTTGAATTAAACAATTTTCAGCCCTGACAGCTATGTCAAAAGCTTGGGGTAGAGAAGTACCACCCATAGACTAGATCATGATAGAAATTTGACCATTTAGGCTTTGTAAATAGTAAAGGAAGGCATGGTCAACCGATGGTCTCATTGAGACTGGGATTCTATTCCATGTTTTAAGGAATCTACTATTATAATCTGTCATTTGCTCTTGAGGGTCTCTCTTAATAGTTGTCAACTGTTCAACTAGAGATAAATTATCTGATTTATCCTCAAAATGTTTACTTAATGCATCCCCTAACTCATCCCAAGAAGTAATAGAACCAACAGTTAGAGTTCTAAACCATTCTAGAGCCTTACCTTTTAAAGAGGCTGCTAATAACTTTGTGGCCACATCCTCTTGACTAATGTTGTGTATGCTGTAGATGGTGGTCACATCTCTTATGTGCTCAAAAGCAGTTGTCTGCCCCTCACCTATGAAATTAGGTATACTCTTAAGTGCCACCAAGGGCACATCATGATGTTGAGAAAAGGCCAATGGGCTACCTTGGTTGAATGGTGCAAAAGAAAACTGTCTTGCCATTGTAGGAGTTGGAATCTGAAGATTGACAACTATATGAGCTGTATTTGTTGCTTGATTGGAATTTTCCTCTAGATCTCTGGTTAGAGATCTACCTCTTCTTCTGGAATAAAAGGGAAGAGGTCTCCTTTCTGAAGTATCAGGAGGTGTAGATTGAACTCTCCTTGCAGGGGATGTCCTTTGAGTTGTCCTACCTTTGTGACTTCTTCTTGAGGGCAACTCTAAAAATTGGGTAGGCTTTGAGCTCCTAGTCTCAATCTTTCTCATAAAACTTTGAACAAATTAGCCTTGATCTTTGAAATCAGTGGAGTCACCAGATATACTTGATAGAATGACTTCTAAAAGCCTGCACTATGCAATCTGCATATTAGAGATATCATATCTTTGAATTTGAATAACTTCTTGTCCCATCCAGCATGCTAGAATTGTCATACACGAAGTTTGCACCCTTTGTTTCAAGCTCTCTTGGTCTTGATAACTCAGTATAACATGGGAATCATCTCTAGGTTGTGGGACCTTTGCTAACTGAGATGAAACCTCCAGGTTCTAGGCTAGTTCCTCTTAGATAATCACCCTAATTTGCTTCTAGACATGAAAGTAAACTTTTGAAGGGAAAGGGATAGAAGGAATGCTTGTAAGGGAAATGACTTGAAAGCAAGCTACCTACCAAGTGATGCACCGAAACTAGGGTTTGGATCTCAGTATGTAGGAATGAGACCAATGGAGGAATTAGGTCTGATAAGTCACAACTCACTAGATAGGCTTGCATAAGTATTTCATAGGAGGGTCTGAACAAAAGACTCAACCTATGACCTGCAAACAAACATCCTTTTTTGCAACTAGGTGTAGGAATGAGACAAGACTGCTAGGGGTTGTAGTATACCCATAAAACATCTAAATTAGATCAGACACAGTAACACACAAAGTCACAGAAAGTGAGAGGGACTGGGAACCCCAATTTCCATTAACAACATTCATAAACTTCAATCCAATAAGAGATAATCAAGACAGTGAAGACAGAGATAGAACAAATATCACAAGTACCTCAAGAATGCCTTAATCATCAATGGGAGAATACAAAGAGTAGAAGACTAGAGGGTAGAACAAATACCACAGATGGCTTTTTGAGAAAAGATGACTTCCTTGCAAAAGTGGGCTTCTCTCCTTTACAAAAATGAACCTCTCTGAGCACTAAGGCTCTACAAAAACAATAAATACCTCCTCAATTGCATGCAGGTAGGAGTCCAAAATTAACCTAACTAGGGTTACAAATTTTACAATACGTTAAACAAACCCTAAAGGTACACAAAGCATCAACTTTCCTAAAAATATCTGGCAAAACAGATCATATCATCTTTTGCATGTATCCATCTTGTACTGAGCTCACCTGCAGACACAACAACCTCAATCCATCTACCCACCTGCAATTCCACCAAGTCATGAAGGCCCCAAAAATTTGATCTTATAGATATTTCTATTTTCAATAATAACTCTGCAAAAGGTGGTGACAACCCATTGAGCATTTCACATGACATGGTACCCTGCAAAAATCCATGACACCGATGATCAGATCATTCATTATCATCTTCCAACCATCAACCACCTCTTTCCTGAAGAAATCAATTCCAGCTACCAAACTGTCACGCATGGCTATCAAAATGAAAAACCCTAGCAGGAAACGAGCGCAAAAATTCAAATTTGAATGTTAACGACTAGCGGGGCCTTGAGTTAAAATGCAACCGTTGATGAAAGATCCTTCCTGGCAAATGAACGGCCCAGATGCGCCCTTTAAAATAGGTTAAAATCCTCTCTGACAAGTTAACCACCATGGCAGTAGTCAACAACCAATCAAACTATGCCATTTTGGATACACGTTGTGACCTTCTGACATCGGACCCACCACTTGAGATACCGATCTAACGGCGAGCGCATGATCTTATAGCCCCAAAATATTCCTTACAATTTTACGCCAGCCACTAGATCCTTACTTTTCTGAGACCCCACTGACACATTAGTCCACCTTGAAATCCTCATCATCATGCATCAACCAATTATGTTTGAACACCTAAACACACCTGGCAACATGGTCCCACATATTTCTCTTTTCACTTTGACCAATAAGAAGTCAGAAAATCACCCTGACTTGGCACTAGACCCATTGACAGGTCTAAACACTTGGTAAAATCGATGGCTGGCACATAATCTCATGTGTCAGAAAAGCTCTTCGCGAAGATACACCAGTCATTGATCTTCATCCTTCTGACATCCTTGTAGACATTCTGACATGGTCCCACTACGACATCCAAGTCATTGCTATGTGGACCAATCGGATTCAAGCAAGTCAGCACATGAGCACCCACCATAAGAGCTTTGAAAAAATAAAGTAAGATCGATGGTCGGTGCATAATCTCATGTGTCAGAGAAACCTTATGAGATTATATGCCAGCCGTTGGATCCTTTGAGATGTCAGAACCTCCGACCGCTTGAAAGAACCTGGCCCTATTGACAGACAATCTGACTCAACACACACTGACCAATCAGAAGTTGCCAAATCGGATAAGGTGGCGTCGGTCCCACTGACACACTGAAGCACTGCAGACATGGAAAATCTAACGGTCATCTTAAGATCTCAAGCTCTGACACTAGCCCTTGTGAACATACACCGACCGTCGACCCTCTGACAACTATCAGGACCTCTGAATGCCAAAAGAACCTGGTCCCACTGACACGCTGCCAAATCACTACCATGTGGACCAATAAAAAGCTACTGTTTGTGTACACGTTGCAGTGGACCCGCTTGTTGAAGAGTTATGTCACCAAGGAGAATCAACGGTTGTTTGAAGATCTCAAACTCTGACGACAACCCTTGTGAAGATGATACGACCGTCGGATCTTCAGAATCAGGACCCCACTCTGACACAAAACCCAGATACCACATCTACGGCTAGTCTTAAAGCCTGATACACTTGAAGATTCCTTGCAAAAAATAGATCACCGTCAGATTAAAAACTTGATCTTGCCTACAGAGTTAACCACACTTGGATTATGTGAACCAACGAACAAGGAAATTCTTATTCACGAGAAGAAAGTCCTAACCATGGTTAGAACAGGTGAATACGCTGACAAGGGGTTCGTTGAATCATGAATGAACCTAGGGTTGGATCATGTGAACACGCAAATAAAGACCATTCGCTAGTTCACCAAATGATTTTAGCTGAGACCGCTAGAAATTTAGAGGATGATGTGAACAAGGCATTTGCGTAATCGCCAGAACTTTAGAAACACCGCCAAACAACTTTAGCGAACTGGCAAATAGAGGAAAATCAAATACGCACATGCTAAAAGAAATCACTTAAGCCGTCGATAAAGTAACTGCAAATTAGAACAAGGGCTTAGGGTTTTGAGGGTTAAAACACCACAATGACTACTTTTTCAAATATTGGGACCTGCAGACCAGAGAACAAAACAAATTGTAGAGGCTAGAGGAAAGATGGTAGAACCATGAAGTATTTTGGAGCCTCTTGCAGGAGAGAGGAGATGAAGATTTGACCTGAACCAAGAGCCAAATTTGAATGGAGTGAAAATTGGGGCAATAGTTACTCTTGTCTACTTTTTGGATCTTCACTTTGAATTATGTGAGCTATGATTTTCCCTTCTGTTGAACAACCTGTCAAATTAGAATGGGTATCGTAAGCTTTGTATTCATTTTGCATTTTGTTCCATAAATTTTTATATGACAATGGAACAAATTTACCTTTTATAACTCGTACAAACAAGAATTGTCTAAAATTAGGTGGTTCTTGAGTGGCTCAAAGAAATATAGGTTCTTAGAGAAAATGAGGGGAATTGAAAAATAAGAAAACATAGGGAGGTAGTTGTTTATTATTGTTAAATTTAATTAACAAGCCAGTAAGAAAATCTTTGTAACATATTGTGTACGTTTATTCTAATTATTTATATAGAATTGTTATTACTATGTAGCTTTATAGTTCTAATTGTGAGTGTGGTTTACAGGGGAATAAAGAACATGAAATGTGATGATTAACACTTTTGTTGTGAGAGTTATTTTCTATTGTTGTGCTTAATAGTAGATGTAGCTCGACAACTTCCAATTCACTAATAGAAATTAAGTTGCAAATACTATTTATTTTAACATTTAACAATATATGCTTTCATATATTATATATAACTTAGAACTAAAAATAAATAAAACAAATGATTATATTTAAAATTATTAGTTGAATAAAAATGATTTTAAAAAAAACATAAAAACATATTTGCCTAATTTTATTGAAGTATAAAATGCATGTTAAAAGACCAACTATTTTAATAAACTTAATCTTATATCCTTATAAGACAAATTTGTCGCATTGACAAAAGATTTTCTTCACCATATTAAGAACTTAGAAAATATTATAAAAGAAACTATTGTTGAACTTCAAAGTTCCCACATCAAGCATTGGTACTAAACAACCATTAGCAATAACAATATTTTGATTAGTGCCTTTTTGTCATAGCAAATGTACTTATGGGCACTCGTATTAAGGATCCACTATATTGCCTTCTAAGTAGTTTCCAAAGATGTCATGCTATGTCGAAAGTGTGATACATATTGACAAAACAATCAACACTTTGAATTCATTATTTCTTTCTTAAGGTTGTTTTTAGCCTTCTTCATACGTAAGGACACTCATTTATTGGGTTCCTTGAAGTTTGATCGCTAATCAGTTTACACTAAGTTATCTATCCCTGCTGCGCTATGCTTCACTGCTGCATCTGATTCTTGGTCTAGCAGACAGATGAAAGTTTAATGTGATCATTTCTATGCCTTTACCTCAACCCTGCCGCTTTTTGGTCATTTTCTGTCTCCTTTTCTTATAATTATTATGTGTGTTAATCTAAGTGTAAATATTTTTTTATTGATAACTAAATCACATATGTGTTGAAAGACTAAATGTGAAATTGATGTAGAACTTAACCTCTTTCTTCCATATCTTCCATTCATTGTTCCGAACAACCTCCATGAATTTTATAGAGCACATTTACAAACACTTTGAAGTTTAAAAAAAATAATTCTTATTAAAAGAATATCTATGTAGCACTAATATTTGAACACATTTTCAGAACACATTCCCTTCTGAGTGCAGACAAACATTGTTGTCACCCAGTTAGAATGGAAAGCAACTTGTTCGCCTTGGACGTCTTCTACAAATATTATAATTGACAGTGCCTTATATTAAAAACAATCCTTTGTTTTTCTTTTGCAATCTTGTTAAGAGAAATGAATGAGACGGGCTAATGACCTCCTCCTGGACTAGGACTCGATCCAAGAATCCTTTCCTTCATTCCTCCTCTGGAAACCTGCATGTGACCCACTGCTGGGCTGGATCCTGATGTCGACAGCCCCTGCACTTTGAGCCCAAGAGATTCATGCTCTGCATCGCCCCCGGTTCGATTCTCTCTGAATCTGTACTCTAGGAGATTATTGGCCTCCTCTTTTGTAACATTGTTTCCAGGGGCACTCCAGGGATTCGTCTCTACTGCCTCTTCGAATGCTAACTCAGCTTTCGAATTTTGTGGTGGGGCGATATGCAATTCTTTATTCTCTGGCAGTATCCTCGCTGCGCTACATACGTTCAATCCGAGCAGAAGCAAACAGAAGAGTTGTACCCACGTTTTCATATGAATATTCATCATATTACTTACAGGGTATACAAAAGAGTTTGAATCCTTTGATTACTTACTGGGTATACAAAAGAGTATGAATGCTTTGATTATTGGCTGAGAATTTAGTGAACTGATCATGAACTTCATGCGCTATTTAATACTGTCCGGAGGAGGAGGGAGGCGTGGGTTTCCAGATCTCAGTTGAATTTACGTGGTAGTTTCCTAAACAATCTCATTGCTCACGTTTGTAAAACAGCATGTGACAGAATAGTTTCAATTGCTCTTTGTCATAGATTTTTATTATATAAGAACTTATTCTCCTTTCTATCGAGTATAGGTCTCTCCTAAGCTGCGACTCTTGAAATATTGCGTTCAATTCCTTGGGGAGGAAGTCTTGAGGAAACAGGACTGAAAACTCCCGTGATATGAGGACAATACATTCATGGTCCCAAAAAAGGGGCTGTAATAATATTCGTGGTCCAAAAAGACAGCCCTGCCCTTACGTGAGACGACTTTCTCCAACGTGAGACGACTTTTAAAACCTGCTTTGCAGGCATGTTGTCGTAATTCCATGAACATGGTCCTTTTCCTTTCTGTCGTTCAAGCTTCAACAGTAATCTTTTGACCAACCATTCAGCTCCGCATACCACAGATTATTATTACTAGCAATCACACAGATTATATTATTACTATCAATCATGTAGATTTAAAGAATTCGAAATAAAACCAGAAATTACAGAATAACAAGAGCAGATTACAAACAGACAATGAACACGCTGTTTATCGTGGTTCATCACAATAGTGGCTACATCCACACTGAGAGCAGAGAAATTATATTAACCTTAGAAAAAGAATGTTTTACAAATGATTACAAGAGTCTTATTTATAAGCTCAATCTGAGCAGCTGAAAAGACAAGGCACAACAGACAAATGTCCGTTGGCCTTCCAATCCCAACAAACTCCCACTGGAAGTCAACGGATAATCCAGCTGATCAAGCATTCCCCTGCTCTACATGCTGAACTACTTCAGCTTAACAAGTCCAAGAGAAGTTCTTGCACATTCGAACTTCTCTTTGGTTACAACTTTAGTGAATATATCTGCTGGATTTATTTTAGTATCAATCTTTTCAACCTTCAACCTGCCCTCTTCAACCATGTGCCGAACAAAGTGAGCATGGATGTCAATGTGTTTTGAGCGTCGCTGAGAAGTATGATTGTGAGCCATAAATATGGCACTGCGACTGTCACTGAAAAGAACATAATTATTTTGTTGATATTTTACTTCACCAAGTAATCACTGCAACTAGATCATTTCCTAAGCACCTTCGAAAAGTGCCAAATACTCAGCTTTAGCGGAAGAAAGAGCAATAGAATGTTGTAGCCTTGAGGCCCAACTGATAGCAACTCCAGCAAACATGAATGTGTAACTAGTAGTAGATCTATGCTTATCCAAATCTCTGGCAAGATCTGAATCCGTGAATCCTCGCAACTGTTCATTGTTGCTACCAAAACATAATACCAAATTTGAAGTGCTTTTAAGATATCTTAATATCCATTTGACAGCCTCCCAATGAGACTTCTCGGGATTGCTCATGAATCTACTTACAACTCCCACCGCATGAGCAATGTCGGGACGTGTCGAAACCATAGCATACATAATGCTACCAACTGTAGATTTGTAAGGAATGTCCTCCATATATTCCTTGTCCTCTTGTGTTTGTGGACATGAATTAACTGATAACTAAAAATGTGAACCAAGTGGAGTGGAAACACTATGTGCATCAGCCATACCAAATCTTTGAATAACTTTGTCAATATACTCTTTTTGTGATAATGTGATCGCTTTCTTCTTCCTATCCTAGGTGATGGCCATACCAAGAATCTTCTTGGCTGCCCCTAAATCCTTCATGGTAAATGTGCTTGCCAATTTAGTTTTTAGCTCATTAACAATTTTAGAGCTTGTTCCCGCTACTAACATGTCATCAACATAGAGAAGAAGAATAACAAATTCACCATTTGGGAGTGTCTTGTAGTAAATGCACAGATCAGATTCACATCTGATAAAATTATGTTCAAGCATGAAGGAGTCAAACTTGACATACCACTGTCTCGGGGCTTGCTTGAGCCCATACAAACTACGCTTCAGCTAGCAATAGAGATGTTCCTGCCCCTTTTTCACAAAACCTTCAGGCTGATGCATATACAACTCCTCATTAATGTCTCCATGTAAGAATGCTATCTTAACATCTAATTGTTCTAATTCAAGATCCCAAATGGTTGCTAATCCCAAAACTGTTCGGATTGATGTCATCTTCACAATCGGAGAGAAAATTTCAGCGAAATCAATTCCTTGTTTCTGAGCATATCCTTTTACTACCAACTGAGCTTTGAACCATTTTTGACCTCCTCCTTCATCTTTCAATTTATAGACCCACTTGTTCTTGAGTGGTTTTTGATTTGGTGGAAGAGTAACCAAATCCCAGGTGTTGTTTGCTTCAAGTGAACTCATTTCATCTGTCATAGCAACAAACCAATTGTTTTTATCATTGCTTAGACATGCTTCTTTAAAAGTTTCAGGTTCAACTTGCTCAGAAATTAAGAGCTTTGGCGCTGCCTCTTTAGCAAATAATAGCTGATAATCAGAGAATTTTGAAGGAACTTTCCTTTGTCTTAAGGATCTTCTCAATTCAGGATGATCTGGTTCACGAGAATGAATTCTCTTTAACTGATTATCATCATTTTCTCCAGGTGAAGGATCTGTTCTGTTGGTATTTGATTCAGGGAGTAATTCATGAGGACTACCCTTGGAAATGAGAAAAGAGTATGTCCTCTGTATACCCAAGTTATTACGACATGCTTGCCCTATTAAAACTCCCCCCTTTTGAATATTATCCCTGCCAAGAGACATGTTCATTATATCCTCTGTGTTCTATCCACTAAATTGATCCATTTGTGGGCATAGAGACTGGTCTACACTTTCATGTGTATGACTGTTTGAATAAGGAACCGGACTGTGCAGAGAAGGAGCGGTTTGGAAGCAGGGATCAATGCCGCTATGAATGCTATTATTAGTGCCGTCGAAACCTGTAGTCCCGATTCCTTTGTTGATGAAATCATGAATTATGTGGCGAGGAGAATTATAGAATTCAAAAGCCGTAGACTGTACATTTTTGTGAGCTGCAAATGACCTTGGCGCATCATGGGATATACCATGAGAAGTCTGCAAGCGATCGTTTCTACCATGAAAAGTCTGCAAGGATATACCATTGTTTGATCCCACAAACCTACCGTGAATAGTATCTTCTCTGCAGTGATGAGGTTGAACAATACCATGAGTTGTTTGTTCCTTGCAAGGACTGGTCTTGTTACTGGTGCTGCCATGAGTAGATTCAAAACTATGGTGAGTATCTTCTCTGTCATGAAAACCGTGAGAGAATTCACTGCATGGAGCAGTTTCTACCGCATGGTGTCTAGTCTCTTTGCCGAAATCATTAGATGTGCCAAAATAATCTTCTCTGCTGGTGAAATCATATTGAACTTGCTCTCTGCCTTGAGCTATTTCATAGCTTCCATGACTGCCGAGAGGTGTATGATTTCTGAGAGGTGTATGATAGGAACTGTTAAGAGGAGGGGAGGGGAAGAGCATGGGCTCTCCCCTATTTTCAAAAAAACTTTGACTGTCATCAGTCAAGTTTCTCTATTCTTCATTGAACAGATGATTTGAGTAATCATCCTCACTTGATGAGAATTGAAAAGGAAGATTTAGAATAGAGGTTGGAGTCGCCTGAAGGGAACTTCTTCCCTGTTGAGTAGAATCAATACCATTTGAAGGTATTCTGAAGAAAATGTACTCATTTCCAGACTTATCAATGTCTGCAGGAGATGGGGTTTTTTTGCTCATTAAAAATGACATCACAACTGTGAATGATTCACTCTTCAACCGGATCCCAAACTCTGTAACCAAACTGATCTTCACCATAGCCAATGAAAATGCCCTTTTGTGATTTGAAATCTAGCTTTGTCCTCTTTTCTTTTGGGACATGAACATTAGCTTCACAACCAAAAACTTTGATGTGTGAATATGAAATCCTTTTTCCCAGCCATTCCTCTTCCAGAATGCTAAACTCTAGACAAGGTGAAAGAGTCCTATTGATCAAATAGACTACTGTATTACAGACTTCCGCCCAAAATTCTTTGTCCAAACTGGCATTGGAAAGCATACACCGTGCTTTCTCAAGAATGGTTCTATTTAACCATTCTGCTGCCCCATTTTCTTGAGGTGAATAAGGAACAACCTTAATTCATCTTATACCATGATCTACACAAAAGTTATCAAACTCCAACGAACAGAATTCACCTCCATCATCCATTTTTAAACACTTAATTTTATGACCACTCTGATTTTCCTCAAGAGCTTTAAAAATTTTAAATTTAGAGAATACTTCTGACTTTCTAGAAAGCATATAAACCCATACCGTTCGGGTGCTATCATCAAGAAAGGTGACAAAATATTGTGCGCCTCCATAAGAGGTTACCTTCGTAGGTTCGAAGACATTCGAATACACTAACGCCAAAGGTGTAGTCCTTTTGTCATGTCCATCCTTCAAGAAACTGACCCACTTTTATTTCCCATGAAGACAATTTGCTCACAAAATTTTAAATTTGTAGATTTGAGACCCGGTAATTGATCACGATTCAGCATTACCTCAAGGCCTTTCTTGCTCATATGGCCTAGCCTTTGATGCCAAAGTGCAACATCACTATCCACAAGTGTTAGAGCAGCTCCCACCTTATCAATGGGTTTCAAAATATAGAGACTACCAGTTTTGTCTCCTTTAGCAATAGCCAATGAACCTTTGACTATTTTCCATGTATCCGTAAGTTCAGTTTTGAATCCTTGGGTGTATAATTGACTGATAGAAATCAGATTCCTCTTTAATTGAGGAACATGTCTAACATCTTTGAGAAGTAATTTTGCTCCTCCTTCAAGATGCAAGACAACATCTCCTTTTCCAACAATTTTACATGCTTTGTTATCACCCAAAAATACCTCTCCGAATTCACCATCTTGATAATTTGTAAATGCATCCGTGAGAGAGGAAGCATGAAAGGAAGCTCTCGAATCAATTACCCATGAATCAGTTTTTGTATCACTTGTTGACAAAATTAGGATGTCCGGATCCTTTTCACAAACTATGTTTGCTTGGCTGTCCAATACTTGTTCTTGTGCCTTCTTATATTTTCTGCAATCTTTTTTAACATGCCCAGCCTTCCCACAAAACCAACAACCATTTTGTCTCCCTCTTGACTGTGATCTTCTTGCAGATTGGGACCTCCGATTGTTGTTAAATCTACCTCTATATTGGCTTCTTCGTCTATTTTCGGTGCTCACCATTGTGAGAGCATTGCCGGAAGAGGATTCATCATTCTTTCTCCTCAAATCTTCAAAGAGCAGGGTGTCTAAAACTTCATCAAAAACTAGCTTCTTGGTAGTTGATGCTGAAGTGTTGATGGCTGTCATAAGTCCATCCAAGCTATTAGGAAGAGAACATAGCAATAGAACAGCCTTATTCTCATCATCTTGTGTCATGCCAACTAAATTTGCTTGGCTAATCAAGGTGTTGAATTTGTTGAGGTGATTTGTCATGACTTCACCTTCCCTCATCTTAAGTTTATATAACTTTTTCATGATAAAGACTTTGTTCACAGCGGATGCTTGTGCATATGTAGAAGCCAATTTATCCCATACGTCTTTGGATGTAGTTTTGTCTGAAACATTATACAACAAATTATCGCCTAATGCGAGAAAGATTGTCACCATGGCTTTCTCATCAAGCTTTTCCCAATCTTCATCCGACATGGCTGTGGGTTTCTTCGCTTTTCCTTCAAGTGCCAGTGAAAGCTCTTTGTTCACTAACAGAGATTTCATCTGAATCTTCCATCTTCTGTAATTCTTCCCAGAGAATTTCTGAACTCTTACTTCTTCCATAATTTTGAAACCGAAGTCTTCAACCAGCGATTAACCTCGCTTTGATACCAATTGTAGATTTAAAGAATTCGAAATAAAATCAGAAATTATAGAATAACAAGAGTAGATTACAAATAGACAATGAAAACGCTATTTTTCATGGCTCACCACAATAGTGGCTACGTCCATACTGAGAGCAGAGAAATTATATTAACCTCCGAAAAAGAATGTTTTACAAATGACTACAAGAGTCTTATTTATAATCTCAATCTGAGCAACTGAAAAGACAAGGCACAATAGACAAATGTCCATTGGCCTTCCACTCCCAACAAATCACACCTTGGTGTGCAATGAGTATGTTGAAGAGGTGGGGAAAGTTAATTAGAAAAAACAATTCACTTTCTTTTTATATATATTTGTGCACTATACAAATTCAATTGGTAAGTTAGTAAGTAGTGATGTTTGCACAAAAAAATGTCTCAATAGTGAAGTGATAGCTTCAAATCAACTATATAGCTACTTACATAATTGAAAGAAAACCTCTTGCCAAAAAACTCAAGTTTGTATTAGGGAGAGGGAGATAAAGAAAGAGGGTGAGAGATGAATGTATAGAGGAAGAGATAGAGGGGGAAGAGTGAGAGGGGGAGTAAGGATTCACAAATGCAGGGAACAATAGAAATAGAGACGAGGATCAAGGAAGAGAGTGGTATAAAGAGAAGGGGTAAAAGGGATAGAGATGTTTGGGAGATATATAGAGATGGAAGAGATACATATATAAAAATTTTGATATATAAAGAGAGGAGGGAGAGGGAGAGGGGGAGATATAGGGGTAGAGAGAAATTGAGAAATAATGAGATAGAGATAAAGGGAGAGATAAAAGAATAAATATTTAGAATTAGAGATAGAGAGATAAAGAAATATAGATATAGAAGTATAGGAAGAGGGAAAGGACAAAGGAATGGAGAAATATGTATAGATAGAGAGAGGTAGGCAAGTGTAGAGATACAAGAGGATGGAGGAAGATAATGAAAGAGATAAATATAAAGCAAAATAGGAACATGGAGACAAATAAATAGTGGGGGAGAGAGGTAGAGGGAGGGGGAGAGGAGGAGAGATAGAGAGGAGGGAGAGTAAGGGAGAGAATAGGTAGAGGTAGAGAGTGAAGATGAGGAGGAGAGGGAGAGATAGTCAGCGGAGAGAGGGAAGAGGAGAGATAGATCAAATAATTTTAAAATTTTAATAAATTTACATAATTTTATTATATTTCAAACTTCAACTTATATAAAATTTTTCTTTTTTATTTATTTATATAAATTATAATAAAATATTTTTTCTAACAAAACAAAGAACTTATTCAAGGGAAATAATTTCATAAATAAAATAAAATATATTTTATAAGATAACAAAGACATTTTGATGAGAAGCTTTTTTAAATATTAGATTAATATTTGTTCAATATCAAATTATTTTAATGTCCATTGAAACCACTCTACCCTAAGAAAAAAGTGCCATAGAAAATAAAATAAAATAAAATAAATGCATACTTATTACTAAAGAAATAATTTTATAAAAAAATTGAATTATTTTTGATAAACTATGTGTGTGAGCGCACACGTAGGTGAAAGTTATATGTTTAAAAGAAAATAATAATAGGTTGTGGGGTAAAGTAATAAATAGTAATTAATTTAATTAAATAGTAAAGTTATAACTTAATGAACTGTAATAAATAATTATTAATTTTTTAAAATAATAATATATTAAATAATATTTACCAATATCACATTAATTTAAACTACTTTAGCTATCAAATAAATTGATAAAATATTGTTCCAACATTTTATGTAATGGAATAAACTATGCTACTAATTTTTTATTTACCTTATGTTAATGCAATTTATTTTAGATTCAATATAAATTAAATTATGCATGTATTTCAACATATTAATATGCCATTGAAATGCATTTCTGCTGACAAACTACTAATGAAATGCTCTGACTAGTGCTATTAATATGTCGTTAATGTGCTTCTAGTCCTTCTATACCACAGACCAACACCCTCTTGCTGCTTTTATCTATCAAAAACATATTAATGTTGTAATAAAATATAAAATTTGAAACAGAAAGAACATTAACCATTTAATAATAATATAAATTTTAATAAAACTTCATGTATACCATTTACCTCTTCTATATAATTTTGCATGAACTACCAATACGGTACATTATGGTCAAAACAACTATTTGTAATATGTAGCATGGAAAGGAAGTTATGAAAATTCCTTTTGCATGTGACTATAATTCCTAACTACCCATATATACATTGCCTCTCATTCATTGGTCAAGCACCACTTGAAGGTCATCCTATAGATAGCGTGACCTTGATGTGTGCTCCTTCTCTTCCATTCCAATTTTTTATTTCTTTTTAAATTTTTTTAAGGCTCTTCTAGTTATGATTGTGTGGGTATCTCATGGTTGTATCATAAGGGCTTTTCTCTCTTGTAATTATTTTTTTGTTTAATATAGAATCATCTTTTGGCTTTGTATACCAAAAGAAAATTACATGATTTCTTAATCTATAGAAAAAGTGAGTCTATTTTAGTATTATATATTTATCTTTTAGTCATCATGAAGGGTATCCCCTTGATTCATTATTGAGAACATGTGCATATATGTCTTCTTGTGCCTCTCACATTAAAGTGGATTACTTATATGTCACACATAAAAATTAATATTATTTTTTTATAAGAGAAATTGTAAAGTCTATGTTGGAAATAATTCCTTTACATATACTCATTTGTTTAGAAGGAAAGATTAAGATATAATAAAAAAGATTAACAAATCATCCTTCCTTGATGCTTCTTTTCCTACCCCCATCATTATTCTCTCTAAAACCTATATCCCGTTAAATTTTATCTTCCTTATGTTATATAAACATCTAAATGATAATGATAACATGTTTTTAAATGTTGTGGTCCTATGCCTCCTACACTTCCATTGTTCTTCCAACATTATATCTTTTAAAAAGTAATTTTAATCTTCATTGGTCATTTATACACAAATGAAACTAATGTAGGGATTACAATAAATAATGGCATATCATGGAAAATAACGTAAGTCGTCTTTAATTCATTGTTTAGAACAATTGATCTAGTTTTTATTAGATGATAGAATATTTATGTGAGAAAATCCCACCGGATTTTCCAATGTCTTATGCATGAAAATTTTACGATTGCCAGTAAAGATGGTCATTATTACACTATTTACTCCCCATCTATTTACAACTCTATTTTGTTTTCAAGTTCATATATTGCAATGTAATTTTTATGGATGGATAGAGAAAAATGTAAGCTAAAGATGGTTATTTAATTTTTCACAATGATTGTCCTATAATCATCCTCTTATCATATGACAGATGGGCGATTACAGCTATGGAAAACTTGCTTTAGTTATGAAGGATAGGTAAAGATGGAAAACTTTTACAAATAAATTTAAACACATAAAGTCTAGGCCATCTGTAAGGAAGGATAAAGCTACTAAATGAATGTTATTTAATTCTTGAAGAGCAATTATCAATTAAATTTAAATAGATAATGAGCATGTATAAAGTTACTAATTAATAAATTATTTGATAATTTTTAAAATGATGGTTGATATTAAATTTAAACAAGTATATTCGAGGCCATCAACAAATAGGGATGGTTAATATTAAATTTAAACAAATATGTTTGAGGACATAATTACAATTAATTATGTCATCATTAATAAAATTAAGTTTTTTACAAAGGTTTTCAGTTCTGCCTTCAAGAAACTTCTGGACTAGCTTCATAAAAGATAATTTTTGCCTTTTCCATTGATTTCTATTTTCATGGAAAGAGGGTCCACTGGTATGATGAAGATAGATACCCACTATAGTTTTAAGGAAGTGAAAGTTATGGGAGGCCCGTTAAAGAAGGTTGAACCTTGTGATTGCAAAGAGCTTACTCAAAATGGGGAACTTTTGGGAGAAATTCAGTAATGCAATCTTGATAAACTACATTCAAGCCATGAAAAGGTTTAATAGCATGCTCTTGAAATTTATTAACTCTTGGCAGTAGGGCAAGTTTTGTTTGGGAGTGTGAAGTTTTTGGTCATGCTGAAGCTCATTATCGAAGCCATTGGTCTGGAGTGTAGTGGAGAGAAAGTTGAAAGGAAGAGCGGAGGAGACTATAAGAAATTCCAGAAGAAGTTATTTGAAAAGGGTGAGAAGTCCACTATGGTTTTTTTGGAAAAAGGGTATGATAGGTCTTCTCTTCCCACCCCCTACTCTCTAGTGTGTTTATTTATGATGAGGCAATTTACCTTAGAGAGTAGGTTTTATGCATATCATAGCTACTATTTCCCCCTTTTAAATCATATTTGCCATGGGGAGAGAATTAATGTGCCTTTATTTTTATTTTCTTCTTTGAGGAATAATATTAGTAAAGGTGATTCCCCTAATTTACACCACAGGTTAATTTATGTCTAGTATCAGCATGTTTTTTGATGAAGGGTGCTCCCCTTCATACCACAAATACATAACAGAAATAGAGAAACAACAACAATAATATGCAAGAACAAAAAATTGGCTTCTTATTATCTCCACAAATGTGGAATTACAAACTTTCAGAATTACAATATGTAAGCCAGATGGGCATTCCCTTACAATATTTTGTAGGACAAAGCCTCGAATCAATACCCAGATCTACTACCCGGAATTGCCCTAGACAACACTACGGCCTTCTTTATATAGGCAATTCCCACCGCCCGAGAAGGTTCTAGAAATTTAGCCCTTAGGGCCGACCAAACTTAGAATTATTTTATTTTACAATTTATTACATCAAAGTCGGCTCAAAATGAGTTTTGAAACCCAAACAGAAATTTTGAAGAAAAATTATTTTCCGCCATTTCAGGTGACCCAACTTTCAAAGACCATAAGTCATCACCCGTTGACCCGATTGGCTATTATAACCCCATTCTGGAAACACCACAAAGCACTCTATAGGCTTGACCAATGCAAAATACCTGTCATCCAAATTTTCAACCTCATCCGGGGCCTCTAAAGCCTTCAAAACCGAGTTCGAAGTTTCTGTACCCTACTACCAATACCGAAAATCTTCAATATCTTCAAAACTAGACCTGATCTAGCCATGAAACTTTGCTGGCAGGCTGATATGACTGAGATGAACCTCCACATGTAAAATTAGAACATTTTGAGATCGTAAGACCAACTTACTAAAAAATAGCTAGTTTCCATAAATAACAACTCTACACAAGATAGCCCTTATTGAATACAAAAACAGAAATATTTTGAAATATTTTTGGGTGATGCAAGATTGCTCTTACACCCAGGATGCTCCTGCATCAGACATTTGGGGTAATTTGAGAAGTGAGCCTGTCACGACTCAGGTGTGCAGAGGAAAACCAAGATGGTTAACCTCCTCCTTTGTTAGCCATGATGAATCTTCAACAGGTCATCCTTTCCATTTGACCAAATACTCTTCATATGTCCTGTTCCTTGTGCTTCTGCCAACACGACTGTCCAGTATGTCTTCAATCTCCTTGATATCTGAACTGGTTGTTGGAATACTCCACTGTACTGCTGCAACCTCATCTTCAACACCTCCTTCATGATACTCTGTCAAATCTAAAATGTTAAACATTGGTGAAATATTCAGCTCACTAGGCAATTCTACCTCATATGCATTTCTTGAATCATGCTTCTTCAATATCTTACATGGTCCAAACTTCTTCATTTTCAGCTTGTTATATGTACCAACCAGAAATCGCTCCTTCCGCAAATGAACCATGACTTCATCTCCAACTTGAAATTCCTTATGCCTCCTTTTCTCATCTGCCTTAGCCTTATACTACGCATTCATCTTGGTAATATGCTTCCTCACCTCCTCATGGATGTTCTTCAAGTGTTCTGCAAAATCTTCAGCTTCAGCACTACTTATTTCTCCTTTATCTATCTTTCTCAATTCAGATGCATTTCTTGGACTACTTCCATAGACAATCTGGAATGGTGATTTACTAGTGCTTCTATTGACAGAATTATTGTATACAAATTCTTCTTGTGGTAAAATCAAATCCCATCCTATTGGCTTATCTCCAACCAAACATCTCAGCAGATTTCCCAAACTTCTATTCACCACCTCTGTCTGTCCATCAGTCTGTAGATGATGTGATGAACTAAACTTCAAATCTATCTTCAACTTCTTCCACAATGTCCGCCAGAAATATCCACCAAACTTAGTATCTCGATCTGAAACTATGGTCTTTGGAAAACTGTGTAGTCTCACCACTTATCTGAAAAACAATTTTGCTACATGAACAACATCATTAGTCTTCTTGCAGGGAATGAAATGTGCCATCTTTGAAAATCTGTCAACCACCACAAAAATTGAATCATGTCCTTGCTGAGTTCTCGGTAAACCAAGAACAAAGTCCATACTGATATCCTCCCAAGGCTTCTCTGGTATAGGTAATGGCTGATACAACCCTGTATTCTGCTTCACTCCTTTCACCATCTGACATACTCTGCAACTTTGTACAAATTTCTTCACATCTTGCTGCAATTGTGGCCAATAATAATTCTCACCAACCAAAGCAAGGGTTTTATCATGACCAAAATGTCCAGCCAATCCTCCACTATGCTTCTCCTTGATGAGATTCTCCCTCATAGAACTTCGTGGAATGCACAACTGACTCTCTCTGAATAGCATATCATCTTGGATGATAAAATCTAGCCATTTCTTCCTGTCTAGAGTAACAGGTTCTGTACAAGCTTTCCAAGCTTCACCAAAATTAGGATCCTCTGGATACAAATTCTTGAGTTCCTTGAACCCAACCACCTCAATCTGCATCTCTATCAGCAATAGTTGCCTTCTGCTAAGAGCATCTGTAACCCTGTTAGACTTTCCACTTCTGTGTTTCAAAACAAATGTATAACTTTGCAAAAACTCAACCCATTTCAAATGCCTCTGATTCAACTTTCCTTGACTATTCAAATATTACAAAGCTTGATGATCAGTATACAAAACAAACTCCTTAGGAAGAAGATAATGTCTCCACTTCTTTAATGCCTAAACTATAGCATAAAATTCCTGATCATAAACAGAACACTTCCTCTTGGCATCATTTAACTTTTCACTGAAATAAGCAATAGGTTTACCTTCTTGGCTCATAACAGCTCCTATTGCAGTACCAATAGCATCACAATCTACTTGAAACACCTTATTAAAATCTGGAAGTGCTAAAACAAGTTGTTTTGTAACTTTTTGTTTCAACAATTGAAAACTCTTTTCTGCCCCATTAGTCCACTTAAACTCTTTTCTATTCCCTCTCATTGTTTCAGTCAAGGGACCACAAATACTGCTAAAATTTCTGATAAACTTTCTATAAAAGCTAGCCAAACTATGAAAAGATCTTACCTCAGTAGCACTCCTTGGAGTAGGCCATTCAAGGATAGCCTGTACCTTCTTTGGGTTCATTTTTAGACCTTCTGTTGAAACTACAAATCCCAAATACACTAACTCTTTCTTCACAAAACTGCACTTCTTCAAATTAATCAACAATTTCTCATCTCTCAACTTCTCAAACACCATACGAATATGCATCATATATTCCTCCAATATCTTGCTAAAAATTAAAATATCATCTAGGTAAACAATGACAAACTTACTCAGAAATTTTTTCAAAACCTCGTTCATGAGCCGCATGAAAGTGCTCGGTGCATTGGTTAGCCCAAAAGGCATGACTAACCACTCATGCAGTCCTTCCTTTGTCTTGAAGGTTGTCTTCCATTCATCTCCTTCTCTGATCTAAATCTGGTGATATCCACTCTTTAGATCTATCTTTGAGAAATACATAGCTCCACTCAAACAGTCCATAATATCATCCATTCGTGGCAATGGAAACTTATACTTGATTGTGATCTTGTTTATTGCTCTGGAATCTGTACACATCCTCCATTCTCCATTCTTCTTTGGTGCTAATACCGCTGGTACAGCACAGGGACTCAGACTCTCTCGAATCAACCCCTTTTGCAATAACTCATGTACTTGTCTGTTCAACTCTTCACTTTCTGCCGGTGTCATTCTATGTGCTGCCTTGTTTGGCAAACTGGCCCCTGGAATCAAATCCATTTGATGACTGATCTTCCTTACCAGTGGTAATCCATCAGGTACATTATCAGATACAATATCCTGAAACTCATTCAACAAATCTACAACCTCTACAGGTACATCCTCTACTTCTTCTTTACCAACTTTTGGAATTAAAACAAAACACACATGCTCATGCCTCATACCATCTAGGAATTTTATTCCATGAACAAATGTTATTCTTGCATTACCACATACTTTTTCTTCAGTCTCCTTTAATGGCTTTAGCTTATGTCGCACTCCATCCTTTGTCAGGGAATAGGTATTCGCACAACCATCGTGTATAGCACATCTGTCAAACTGCCATGGTCTACCCAAAAACATATGACATGCATCCATAGAGATGATATCACATGGTACCTCATCTTGGTACCCGCCAATCTTGAATTTTACCAGGTACTGTTCACTGACCATGACCTTGTGGTCATCCTGCACCCAGGCAATCCGATATGGATGTGGGTTTTTCTGTCTCTTGAGCTTCAACTTTATCACCATCTCTTCTGACACTAAATTGTCAGTGCTTCCACTATCGATAATCACATCACATCATTTACCCTCACACTTGCATCTAGTGTGAAACAGACTCCTCCTTTGTTCAGGTTCATTCTCACCACTCAGCAAGACTCTTCTGTTAATTAGCATTTCTCCTCTTTCAGCATCTTTAGAATTTGATGATCTAGCATCTTCATCTACATGTGCAACTCTGGCCTGGCCTTTATTTCTCCTATCTATTCTTCCTTGGTGCTGAGGACATTCAAATGCCCTATGACCTTCTTCTCCATAGTGAAAACATGTTCCACGGAAGCCTCCTCTTCCTGAACTTTGTCCTCTTCCTCTTCCCCTCTGATCTCTATTGTTCTGATCTTGGAAATGATTAGAATTGTTTCCTCTCTGATTCTGGCTGCTACTGGCCTCATCCTTCTTTTTCAGATCTTCATTTCGGCCACCATATGACTGTCCACCAGATCTTCCACCACGACCTCTTCCATTTTGTCTGCTCTCAAACTTC
This sequence comes from Chamaecyparis obtusa, assembly GCA_027943335.1. Classification (NCBI taxonomy): domain Eukaryota; kingdom Viridiplantae; phylum Streptophyta; class Pinopsida; order Cupressales; family Cupressaceae; genus Chamaecyparis; species Chamaecyparis obtusa. The sequence continues at coordinate 64,909 of BSBK01000251.1, forward strand.
TTGTTAAGCTTTTCCTCTACTTTTAGGGAAAACTGGTATGCCTCCTCAATACTATTCATTCGAACTAGATTCAACTCCTCCTGAATGATTGGCCTTAATCCATTAAGGTATCGGGCAACTTTCTCCTTATCAGCTTCTGCATGGCCTGTTCTAATGAGGAGTCGATAGAACTCCTCTGTAGACTCCTGAACAGATCTTCCTGCTTGCTTCAAACTTTGCATTTTCTTTAGTAGGTCAAGCTCATAATCAACAGGAATGAACTGTCACTTCAATTTATCCACCATCTGATCCCATCTTGTGATTTTATCTTTCCCTCTTCTATTTCGCTCCAATTGAATTTCTTGCCACCAGATCTTTGCATGACCTTTCAGTCTGGCCTTCGCAAATTTGACCCTATCAGGATCCTCAACATCTTCATACTCAAAATACTCCTCACATTCATTGATCCAGTCGATCAATTCCTCTGGGTTAAGATTTCCAGAAAATGTAGGAACCTCAATCTTAGGTCTTTTCCCAATCTTGAAAATTGCCCGAAAAAGTCTTTCTTCCTCCTGGTTCACAATTTTAGCTTCTCCTTCTTGATATTCTTCTTCGGCTTCATCCTCGCTTTCATCTCTAACATTAAGATTCATTCCTCTATGAATCTCTTCTTGCAATGCTCGCTCTTGTCTCTGCAGCTCTCTAACCTTAGGTGTCACATCACTAGCTCTTCCACCACGTTCTCTTCATGGAGGCATTTTCACGATGCGCATTGAAACCCTAGCCACGGTCCTGGTGCAAACTGCCTCACAGTCGGTGATCTGTTTACACACTCAAGAACTCCTGCTCTGATACCACTTGATGAAGGGTGCTCCCCTTAATACCACAAACACATAACAGAAATAGAGAAACAACAATAATAATATGCAAGAACAGAAAATTGGCTTCTTATTATCTCCACAAATGTGGAATTACAAACTTTCAGAATTACAATATGTAAGCCACATGGGCATTCCCTTACAATATTCTATAGGACAAAGCCTCGAATCAATACCCAGATCTACTACCCGGAACTGCCCTAGACAACACTACGGCCTTCTTTATATAGGCAATTCCCACCGCCCGAGAAGGTTCTAGAAATTTAGCCCTTAGGGCCGACCAAACTTAGAATTATTTTATTTTACAATTTATTACATCAAAGTCGGCTCAAAATGAGTTTTGAAACCCAAACAGAAATTTTGAAGAAAAATTATTTTTCGCCATTTCAGGTGACCCAACTTTCGAAGACCATAAGTCATCACCCGTTGACCCGATTGGCTATTATAACCCCATTCTAGAAACATCACGAAGCTCTCTACAAGCTTGATCAATGCAAAGCGCCCATCACCCAAATTTTCAACCTCATCCGGGGCCTCTAAAGCCTTCAAAACTAAGTTTGAAGTTTCTGTACCCTGTTGCCAATACCGAAAATCTTCAATATCTTCAAAACTAGACCTGATCTAGCCATAAAAATTTGCTGGTAGGCTGATATGACTGAGATGAACCTCCACATGTAAAATTAGAACATTCTGAGATCGTAAGACCAACTTACTAAAAAATAGCCAGTTTCCATAAATAGCAACTCTGCACAAGATAGCCCTTATTGAATACAAAAATAGAAATATTTTGAAATATTTTTGGGTGATGCAAGATTGCTCTTACACCCAGGATGCTCCTGCATCATTTTTAGTAGCCCCTTTTCACTTGCAGGTGCCTCACTTACCCTCATCCAACTATATCCCCTGCTAGCTCAGTGAGAATTGAACTAATTAGCAGTGAGACACTCCTTAAAAGCCCCAAAAAGAATCCTAAAACTAGTACATTTGAGGCCAAATTCTGATGACCATGTGTCAGTTTTGCAATGTCTATTTGTTGAAACTATGACATATGTGTCCATCGACATTTTTGCATTGGAAATGGTGATGAAAGTGATCACCGTCGGTATTCCGACATAGTTTCCCATCAAAACATGCCACATAAATAGAACCTTTACTATGGGATAGATCTATCGAAAAAGGGTTCTTTACGACTTTGTTTCTGTTGGAAAGGTGATAGATATGCATTAGATGTCTGACAAGAGAACCCGTCAAATGTATAGCAGTCTCGTCACACAAATTTGTCAAATTGGGGTTCCCTCCAATGGCTAACTTGTTAGAAATTTGACGGTATGCAGTAAACTACCGATAGGAGAATTCACCAGATGTATAGCACTGCTGTCAGAATAAATTTACTACCTGTCAGAAAAGCGACGGATGAGCATAGTAAAGATAACAAACCTCAATAGACCATCATAGTTGGTCTCCATCTTTGGTCCATATACTTACAAAATGTTTTACCTTTCGTTAGCTCATCAAATGAGGGCATTTGAAAGAATTTAATAGAATATTTTCATGATTATTTAAGTTGATGTTGCATGAATTTATCGACTCTGCACACTTGTATACTACGAGCACAACCATAAAGAAGCATCTCCTCCCATGGCCTACATTACTCAAGCCATGGGAGGGGATACTTCTTTATGGCTGTGCTCCATGTATATAAGTGCATGAAGAGGATAAATTCATTCACCATCAAACTAAAATAATATACGTTATACATGAAAATATCTTGCATTAAATTCTTTCAAATCATTGCATTTGATGAGCTAACAAAATGTAAATTTTTTTGTCAGTATATGGACCAAAGATGGAGACCAACTATGATGATCTCTTGAGCTCTACTATCTTTAGTCCTAGCTACTGGGTAAGGGCTGGAAGACTTATACCTGTCGATCGTTGAGAATAATCATTGCCTTGCCTTTATGTACACTGCACAATATCCAATATAAGAGAAGGCATAAAATATGAATGGATAAAAGAAATGAAAGATACAATAAAATTATCTTGTTGTTTACCTTCTCATAATTGATCCCAGTCTCACAAAAGTAATTTTATACGATTACTAGCACATTTCATGCATGTATGAGAAACAATATCTAAAGTTTCTAGATTCTGAGAAGAGCTATGAGTGGAGGCAAAAAAAGGGATATTTGTGAAGGTTTTATAGATGTAGTACTGAATCATCATCTCTGCACTGGTACTCAATGTGGAAACCCTCTCTAGCAAATCTCCACATCTAGAAAATCTCCACAAAAATCCCTTCTGGCCTCCACTACATATACGTCTTCTCGGTATCTAAAAACTCTCCATCATTGATTCCTATCATTTTTTCAGCATCTCCATGGACTTAGACCTTAAATTATTGAGCTTCTCTTTGTTTTGAGAATAGTTTAACATTCTCTACTTAATAGTGCCAACCACGTGAAGGTGGAAGCTCATCTGGCCCCTCCCAGGAGCCTCTTATGACCATTTATAATATTTTAAGACCTCTAAGATGTGTATTCTTAGGGATCATAAAGGGTCGTAAAGGGTTCTGGGACACAACAGATGAGAAACATAAATGTAGGCATCATGGTCACAAGTTTTTGGATACAACATAATTGAGTGGTATACCCAAATGATGCAAAGAAACCACTACTCCTCTAGTTCCAAGTTGACAATGTGGGATCCAAAAACCATAGATAATGAATAAATTTAGAGAGTGGAGGAGGGCCATAACGACCAAAATAATGCATGAGTACAAACCTCAAGTTAAATGAGGCAACTGCAAACATTTTAATAGATTTTCATTATTAAATAATGAAATTTGCATATACTAGTGTTTTAAGCCCCCTCTGACTTACGCATCTAGAAAATGAAACTACAAACTATTGGGATTGAGACAAACCTTATAAAACAACAACAACTAAGAATGATTACTTGCCAACATCTGATGAATATATTTGTTGGAGGACCTTGTATTCAATAGATGTTGGCAAGCGATCCTTCTTAGCTGCTATTGTTTTATAAGGTTTTTCTCAATCCCAATAGGTTGTAGTTTCATTTTCTAGATGCGTAAGTCAGAGGGGGCTTACAATAATAAATCATGTAATGAGGGGGCTTAGACCACTAGTATATGAAAATTTCATTATTTAATAATGAAAATCTATTAAAATGTTTGTAGTTGCCTCATTTAACTTGAGGTTTATCCTGTATTATTTTGGTCATTATGGCCATCCTCCACTCTCTAAATTTATTCCTTATCTATGGTTTTTGGATCCCGTAGTGTCAACTTGGAACCAGAAGAGTAGTAGTTCCTTTGCATCATTTGGGTATACAACTCAATTATGTTGTCTCTAAAAAATTATGACCATGATGCCTACATTTATGTTTCTTAGCTGTTGTGATATCTACATTTATGTTTCTCAGCTGTCATGTTTATGTGCATGTTTTTTATGTGTTTGGGAAGACATATTTCTAGCCTGGTCTTGAATCCTACGACAATTAGCTTCATAATGTAATGAAGTAGATGATAGATGAGAAATTAGCTTCCCAAGAAAAATCCCATAAATTAACTATGTGTACCCCAATTCCTATGCCCTCTGTGCGTACCCAAATGATATATTTGAAACAACAAGGGTAAGGCTTAAAGAAGTTAATTTTGCATCACTAGATAGATCTGTATGTTTTATCCACAATGACCAAACTTCATAAAACATACAGACCTATTTAGTGATCATATTGTGCTGAAGGTGGTGCCTGATGCTTTGCTGCTGCAACAACTATAGACTATGATGCAAAATTAACTTCTTTAAGCCTTGTATTGTCTTAAAATGGAAGCACTTCCATGATAAGAGCATTTAGCCCTCCAAGTAAGTGGTTTGGGGTCATGTTAAGCACCTTGATCAGGTCTTTGCATGTATTTGGCTTTTCTCCCCGCTTTCCACTTCTTCCTCGCACAAGATTTTTTCATTCTAGGTGAAATTAGGGTTAGGATCTTAAGGATTCTCCTAAATTTCCCTCTTTCATGGCTCTATTTTCTAGGTAGGATTTAGAAATGGATCCTCTTGGCCTTCATTTCAGTAATCATAGGATTTTATGTCTATTTCGGACATTCTGTCCTATTTTGGCATCATTTCTAGGTTTCTGGGCATCCCTGGGACCTCCTAATTTAGTTTTGAGTCAACCTAAGAAAAAGTCAATGTCTTAGGTCGACCATGACTAGGTTAGGGTCAAGCTCGACCTTGACTAGGTCAGGGTCAATGTCGACTTTGACCCCTTTCTCCAAAATTTCAAATTCTAGAATCTCCGGGCTTCGGGCTTTCGGGAGATTTATTTTCCCACCTCCGGGTCGGCCATTTCAGGTTTCGGGATGGTAAATCCTTTAATTGCATTTAATCTAGGTATATTTTCTAAAAGTGAGGACCTAATTGGGATTTAATTCTCCAAGGTGGCCCATCTAGAGGAGTGTGCCCTAGATCACTATAAAAGGAGGCCTTCCTCTCTCATTTTGATATTAAGTTTTCACATCCACACTCAAGCTCTCAAGTGCAAGCAAGTGATCAAGTTTTTGAAGCAAGTCTTCAAGCATTCAAGTGTTCAAGCATCCATTCATCAAGGAGATCCATTGTTAGCTATTGAAGGATTCAATCTCTTTGGAGCCCCCTTTGATGATCCATCCTTGTCCATTCATTCAAGCCTTCTCATATGAAAAGATCAATTCAAGATTGGTGTTGAAGATCAAATACCATTGATTGGAGACATCCTACATCCTACATTCATTCCTACTTGTGGATTTGAGGATTCGAATCCTCTACAAGGACTTCAACATAAGTGAGGTGATTTGTTTCAATTGCTTTGTTTATGTACAATACATTTCAATTCAATTTCAAGGTTAATTCCTAAATTGGGGTTTGACCAAGACAAACCCCCCATACAACAAAAACCCCCATTTTCTTGTAAGTACAGGTGTGGAGTTTCAAATCTGAGAGCAAATTTGGATACCCTTTTCGGCCATCTTCTGGGATTTGCGAACAGAATTCAAATCGGACTTCAAATAAAGAATGTGGTATTTGACCTTTTATGAGGGTCAAACCCAAGCTGAGCCATTTTGAGGAAAGATTTCTGGGTTTTCTCTGTCTCGGCATTTCCAGTCCAGGATAGGTTTCAGATTTTCTAGAAAGTACACACAAACACCAGAATTTAACATTTTCCAGATCTGCCCTAATTTTGAGGATAGTAGTTGTATTTCAATTGTTCAATATTTGAAATATAATATCCATTCCACAAAAAGGGAAATATTAGATTTACTTTCTTTTCCATATTAACCATAAATTGATTCGATTGTGTATTAACCTCTAGGTTGATCAAATCGAATCTCTTCATTTGGGAATTTGGGTTTGAGAATAGGTCTCATATTTCCCCCTTTACATTTGAATAAAGGTGAATCCATTTTACATCTATTCATTTTGGTGAACCTGACTAGCTTACTCTCTTTCTTTTTGGTGTTAGATATGCCTTTATCTTATTGTATGTGTGTTCACCTTCATCTATTCATTTTGGTGAACCTGACACACTTACCCCTTTCTTTTGTGAAGTTAGATGCTCTATTGTGTTAGATCTCTCTTTTGCATTATCTTGTGTGTATTAGATTTGTCCTTTGTGATTGATCTTGCATGCTAATTAGATTTCATTTTCATGCTTTATGTGTTCTTAGTTTAGTTCATTTGCATTACCTTAGTTTATGAGCTTTACTACCACTAGTCCTACTTATAACATTTCGGTTAGAATAAGTCATAGACTCATGGGTGCCTTTGATCCTGAATCTTCTTCTCCTTTCCTTAGGATCCCTGATCATAACTTGATTCTTCATGATTCTAATCCTACTATGGAGCAAAAATCTTCTCACTCATCTCATGATGAGGATGACACTTTAAGAGTTCCTCTTGAACAAGTCCAAAAACTTTCCACTGAACTTGATAAAATGGGTAATTGGCTTCTTCAAGAAAACCATAATCAAGATTCCATTCAAGCTATAGAGGCTCTTAAGAAATTTCTCTGTGATAGTGATCAAGGTGTTAACCTCTTGCGTGGTATTACTCATCTTGTGCATTCCAATGGTAAACCTTTAGCTCAAGAAGCTCAAGATTTAGGGTTAACTCCTCCTATCACTAGTGTTGAACCTCCTTCTAATCCTTTACCTAGTATTCCTATCTATACTCCTTCTTTGGTGACTGTGACAGTTCCCTCTGTTCCTATGAGTGTTCGTCCTGTGTCCCTTCCTATATCACAACCTTCATATCATAACGTTCCTTTCACTTATTCCAATCTGCTTCCAACTGTAGTTCCTAGTGTTCCTCTAGTTGTGTCCTCTATTCCTGCAGCTTCTTACACTTTACCAAGTGTGTCTAATGTTGCTACTCCCCCTATTTCCTCTAATGATTCAACCATCATCAGTTTGGTTCAGACTGTGTGATCCTTAAAACAACAACTTGCTTCCTTAACTCAAAACAAGTTTAGTATTCCTACATGTGACATGGGAAGTCCCTTGTCCTGGGATATTATTTGTACTCCTATTCCTCAGCAAGGTGAGATGCCTCATCTTGAGAATTATAATGGAAAAGGAGATCCTGTTCATCATATTAAAACATTTCAAATCCTTTGTATTGATTATGCTCATGACCATCAGATTTTAGCGAAACTATTTGCTAGAACCTGTTGTGAGAAGGCCTTACAATGGTATTATTCCTTGCCTCCCTATTCAATTGATTCCTTTCCACAACTTGCTAATGCCTTTATTCAACAATTTCAAAATAATATTGGCCCGCAAGTGTCATTGACTAATTTAATGCATTGTAAACAAAGTGCTAAAGAAAAATTGACTAAATTTATTGGTAGATTTAAGCATTTACATGCTCAAATTTCCTATCCTGTTCCTAATATTGATATTCAACGTATGTTTATTTCAAATTTGAAAAAGGATATTAGAGATAAGATTCTGTTTACTGAATTTACCTCTTTTCAACAACTTTGTGTAGCGCTTCATCATTATCAATTACAAGTGAGTCAATTTGAGAGCACCACTCCAATGGCTCCTGTTCTAGTTGATAAAAGTGATGCTGCTCCTAATCCAAACAAGTTTCAAAAATTCAATAATTATGTCAAGATAAATAAACAAGTGAATGCAGTTGCTGATCAAGTTGCTGTTGCATCTCATAATGCCACTTTTGCATCCACTGCTTTTTGATTAAATCGTACGTTTACTTCTCTTTCTGAAACTTTACATGCTATTATGAATAGGTTGTTAGCTACTAATATGATTACTTTACCTCCTATTTGACCTCTTTTACCTATTACGATTGCATCTAAATCTTTTGATCAAAATGCTTTTTATCAATATCATTGTCAGAATGGTCATGATACTGAGAGATGTTATTCTTTAAAACACAATGTTCAAGATCTAATTGATTCTAAAGTTTTATCTATTGATAATCTAGCTAGTAGTGGGAATCAATCTATCTCTCCTCCTAATTAGAACCTTCAAATCTATACGAACCCTTTACCTACGCATGATACTAATACTATTGCTCAACCATTTGCTATGGAAATTGTGTATGATTCAAAGATGGATGATCTCAATCATGTTGTTAATCAAGTGGAGCATGTTGATCAGTCTGTATCTCCACCTCACCCTCAACCTAAAATTCAAATTCAACCTTAAGTTCAAGTTCAACATCGACCAAAACCTAAACCTAAAGTGAAAACTCAACCAAAACCTCGACAACAATTCAAGAATAAAAGACCTTAGGAACTTTTGATTACCTTTGATGACTCTGATATTATTAAAGCTCCTGATGGTCCCCTTTACATTGCTGCTAGGGTTGCTTAGATACCTACTCATGGTTGTCTTGTTGATCCTACCTCCTTAGTCAATGTTATCACTAAAGAAAATCCTGTTATGAAAAACTTACAACATGACTTCCATGATACATTGTACATGTGGATTCAAACTTGCAATGGTTTTCTTTATCCATCATTTGGTTCTATTACTTTACCGGTTGAACTTTTTGGAAAAATTGTGAACACTACCTTTGTTGTGGTTCCTAATTCTGATCAATTTCAAGTTAAGCTAAGTTTACCTTGGTTGACTTCCATGCATGCTGTTGCTTCCCCTATTCATAAATGTCTTAAGTTCATTCATGATGGTGAAGTGAAGATGATCAATCATAGTCTATATCAACCTTCTAGGCCTAGAGATTGTGCTGCTCTAGATTTCTTTTGGCCTTCCCTACCTAATTCATGTCCTCCTCAACCTGATAATATTTTTTGATCATATCAAGCTTATAAACATCATAAAATCCTTGAACTAAGTTCACCTCCTATGGATCTTAATCATGGTCTTTTACCTACACCTTCGATACCTCCTTTAACTATGGCTTCTAGTTCTGTTAATCAAGTTCCTCCTATCGAACCTATCAAAGATCTTGTGATTGTTTCTCCTATGGATAATAATCCTATTGATCTTCCTAAAGAACCTGTAAAGGATCCTATGATTGTTCCTCCTAGTTCTCAACCTATTTCAAATAAATCAAAACATAACCGATCTGCTAATGAACATCGTAAAAAGCATCGTGCTCATGCTAAAGCTAAAAGATCTCTACCTTCTTTGGATAAACCTATGCATAATGTGTTAGAAGATGTTGTTACTAATAATGATGTCCACATGCATGATTATGATGATTCTATTCGTATCTTAGATCCTATTTTAATTAACTTGGATGAAGAAGATACTCTCAATGATACTGACGATGTTAATGACGAATATGAGACTATTGACATTGACATTGATTTACCTAATATGCGTTCATCACAATTAACTCTTACACCTAGTGTCGAACATAGTGATTCTCAAGAGGATCCTTGTTTGGAACTGGCTATCATTCCTACTATGTTGGATATAGTCCCTCTTGTGAGTTACCCACCTTCCCTAAATGATATACAATGAGATGGGGAGAGTAGGTGGCATGCTTGATCGGCTTGTCCTTCATGGTAGCTTTGTTGTGTGTTTTCCTGTTGTACTGTGCTTCTCCCATAATGTGTTTGCTAAATGTTGTTAGATTCTTTTATATGATCCTTGTTACTCAGTTGGTGCAAAGTGATGAAGGAATCAAAACTGTTGTTCAAATTCTTCTATATGTATCTCTATTCTTCTATGCATTGTTCAATGTTATGTTGTAACTATGCTATTGTTCATAAATGTTTCCTTGTGTAATCTACTTGGATTCGAGATATGGTAGCACTAATTCTTTTTGGTCTCCATGTCATGGTCCGAAAAGATTCTCCTTCATATATCTTATGTAATCTTTCCTCCTTTGTGATTGTAGTTCTATTGTCTTTGGGGAATGATGTCAATTCATTTATATATATATTATCTTATGATCATACTAACCCCATGATAGGTAGATCCCTTTTGTGTTCTCTATATGTTTCTATGATATTTCCCTTGATTTGTCTTCATTTGGGGGCATCTCGATGTGGAAACGTAATCAGTGGAGTTGTTTATGTTTCTGTTAAAGCCATTGCTCCTGTTAAAGTGTCAGTAATGACTTTAACATGGGGGCATACACTCTACTCACTTGTTGCACACACACACTTTTCAATACACACATATTTTTCAAGATACTTCTTTTCCCTTTTTGGATTAGTAACAAATCCTTAAAGCACAGATTTATATTTTAGGATCTCTTGATCCCTCCAGTTTCAAATACACATATATTATGATCCCTTAAGGTTGGAAGTGTCCTTAAGATTGGATCTCTTTTGTTTTTATTTTTGGTTTTATTCTTATGGAATAGAATATTCCTAAGGATAAATCCTTGATGGGTTGACTAGTGAGTAGCCACATTCACTAGGTGGTTCAATTCCATCTTTCCAGTTGCACTATTTTCCTATGTAGTTCACAATGGACATAAGTTCTCATTGGGAGAGGTAATCACACATTTTCTCTCTCTCTAGAGATGTCTCTCTTATTGTGATCTAGGAGTCAACAAAGACTTGAGTCCCTGGGGGCTTAAGGTTTCTCTTTTTCCTTTGGACTACGATAAGATTATCTTTTTATTCTAATCTCCTTTACCAAGAGTTTGCATCGAGTCCATACTCTTGCTAAAGTGGGGGCTTAATGTATCATCTTAAAATGGAAGCACTTGCATGATAAGAGTGTTTAACCCTCTGAGTAAGTGGTTTGGGGTCATGTTAAGTGCCTTGATCGGGTCTTTGCATGTATTTGGCTTTTTTCCCCACTTTCCACTTCTTCCCCGTACTTGATTTTTCCATTCTAGGTGAAATTAGGGTTAGGATCTTAAGGATTCTCTTAAATTTCCCTCTTCCATGGCTCTATTTTCTAGGTAGGATTTAGAAATGGATCCACTTGGCCTTCATTTCAGTAATCATAGGATTTTATGTCTATTCCTGACATTCTGTCCTATTCTGGTATCATTTCTAGGTTTCTGGGCATCCCTGGGACCTCCTAATTTAGTTTTGAGTCAACCTAAGAAAAAGGTCAATGTCTTAGGTCGACCCTGACTAGGTCAGGGTCAATGTTGAATTTGACCTCTTTCTCCAAAATTTCAAATTCTAGAATCTCCGAGCTTCGGGCTTTCGAGAGATTTATTTTCCCACGTCTGGGTCGGCCATTTTGGATTTCAGGATGGTAAATCCTTTAATTGCATTTAATCTAGGTATATTTTCTAAAGGTGAGGACCTAATTGGGATTTAATTCTCCAAGGTGGCCCATCTAGAGGAGTGTGCCCTAGATCACTATAAAAGGAGGCCTTCCTCTCTAATTTTGATATCAAGTTTTCACATCCACACTCAAGCTCTCAAGTGCAAGCAAGTGATCAAGTTTTTGAAGCAAGTCTTCAAGCATTCAAGTGTTCAAGCATCCATTCATCAAGGAGATCCATTGTTATCTATTGAAGGATTCAATCTCTTTGGAGCCCCCTTTGATGATCCATCCTTGTCCATTCATTCAAGCCTTCTCATATGAAAAGATCAATTCAAGATTGGTGTTGAAGATCAAATACCATTGATTGGAGACATCCTACATCCTACATTCATTCCTACTTGTGGATATGAGGATTCGAATCCTCTACAAGGACTTCAACATAAGTGAGGTGATTTATTTCAATTGCTTTGTTTATGCACAATACATTTCAATTCAATTTCAAGGTTAATTCCTAAATTGGGGTTTAACCAAGGCAAACCCCCCATACAACAAAAAACCCCCATTTTCTTGTAGGTACAAGTGCGAAGTTTCAGATCTGAGAGCAAATTTGGATACCCTTTTCAGCCATCTTCTGGGATCTGTGAATAGAATTCAAATCAGACTTCAAATAAAGAATGTGGTATTTGACCTTTTATGAGGGTCAAACCCGAGCTGAGCCATTTTGAGGAAAGATTTTTGGGTTTTCTCTGTCTCAGCATTTCCAGTCCAGGATAGGTTTCATATTTTCTAGAAAGTACACACAGATACCAGAATTTAACATTTTCTAGATCTTCCCTAATTTTGAGGTTAGTAGTTGTATTTCAATTGTTCAATATTTCAAATATAATTGTTATACACTAAGTTTGCACACTTGTCTCAAGCTCTCTTGGTCTTGATAACTCAGTATAACATGGGAATCATCTCAAGGTTGTGGGACCTTTGCTAACTGAGATGAAACCTCTAGGTTCTAGGCTGGTTCCTCTTGGATAATCATCCTGATTTGCTTCTTAACATGAAAAGTAAATTCTTTTGAGGGAAAGGGATAGAAGGAATGCTTGGAAAGGGAAATAACAGAAAGCAAATCTACCTACTAGGTGATGCACCAAAAATAGGGTTTGGATCTCAGTATAGAGGGATGAAACCAGTGAGGGAAATAGGTCTAGGAGATCACAACTTACTGAATAGGCTTGCATAAGTGTTTCATAAGAGGGCCTGAACATAAGACACCACTTATGACCTGCAAAGAGACATTCACTTCTGTAACTCAGTGTAGGATTGAGACAAGACTACTAGGGGTTATAGCATACCCACAAAACATCTAAATCAGATCAAACACAGGAAACACACAAAATTGCAGAAAAGCAAGAGGTATCAGAAAACCTAAGATATCACTGAAATCATGCATATACTTAAATCCAATAAGAGATAATCCACATAAGAAAGCATAAGGATAGGAGAATGTCACAAGATGCTTTGTAATATCTGAATAATCAATGGGAATTACAACTATAGAAAGCCAAAGGGGCAAAAATGCCACAAATTGCTCTTTGAGAAAGAAACTTTCTTTTTACAATTGCTGGATTTTGAGCTCAAAAGCTCCAAAAAAAGAATATATACATCACTCAACTGCATGCAGGCAGGAGTCAAAACTAATTAGGGTTACAGGCTTTACAATAAAATAATGATACCCTAGCAATCAAAATCTGATCATAAATAAATTCTGCAACAACATGGCCGATCAGACATCTATGTTTTCGTGCCCATCTTTGTACTACATCGCCTGCAGATAAACAACTTGGATTCATCATCTGCCTCTGCACAAAAGTCTCACCATGAATGCACTGATTGGTACCTTGCTAGGACAAAGAATCAACCCTTGACGACTGCCTAGACTTCTTCATCATTTTCCCATAACTACACATGTCCTGCAACACCAATTTCTTGAGCTACCCCGCCACAACATTCTCATAGAAGAAAGCCCACCAAAACTGACCGCACCACTTTGAAATAGCACTGGTCGCATGATCACATGAGCTCAAAAGGCTTCATGCAATCATGCGATAAGCCTCTTGAAAATTCAATCCTTGCCATGTAGGACACCTGGCCCACAAGATCCGCCACCTTAGTCCAATGCACGACAACACCATAGGAAATGCCCTCAGAATCCAATGGTGGTCACATGATCACATGGCCCTCAGAATCCAATGGTGGTCACATGATCGCATGGGATTGGAAGATCCCATGCAAACATGTGACCACCATAGATCTTTCATGTATGGGGCCCATGTTATACCTCCAGCCCACAAAATCTCATCGAATGATTGTCGCATGATCTCATGGGCTCAGAAGATTTCATGAGAACATGCGACAACTATTAGATTTCTACCTACCACCACCTGCAAGCTTCGGGCCCACCACCAAACGGTCATAGCAGCACACTTAACAGCTAGTCTCATGTTATAGCCTAAAAAAGGGCTATGCAATCATGTGACAAAGCGCATGTAGTATGACGTAAACCATCAACTGGGACCCACCAGGTTGTGACAATGCACTTGTGAAAAATGCTACCATCAGGGAAGAAGAACTGCGAAGATGTGAAGGCTAAAACAATCAAGGTTTTCTCTTGAAGGTTGAAAACATCCTTGGTTTTTAGAGAGAAGGTCAAAAACACAAAGGGTTTTTGACACTAAACATTTTTGGAACTCCGCGGCCTGAGTATCTCCTGCAACATTAAAACTCAAATATCTCTGAGGGCTTTGTGAATTAAGTGATGCAATCTGAACTGAAGCATGGTGACACATTGAAGAACATGGGGTCTAGATCGCAAGCTGTGAAACCTTGTGGATCTACTTCACAAATGAAAACAAGCTGCAGCAGGGACTTAGACATTTGCAGAGGCCAGAATTGAAAGATGGGAAACTTTGGGTAACATTTTGGTGACTTCTGCGAGATGTCAGCCTGCTAGACATTAGACTAGTGGCCTTGAAATATCCATTGGGAATGGGGTCATCTCTGAACACAAAACTTTGATAGAGAGGCAAAACTGAACAAAGAGACAAAACTTGTGCACGAGCACTTCTTGGAAAGCAGGAAAAACTAATCTAGAAAGTAGGGAAGCTAACATATCCTAAACTAACCAGTGCAAAAATCTAGTTAAACAAAACCATTCACTAGTGTGTTGAAATAGCTACCATTCCTCCTTAGGGTATTACATTTTTCACACTTCATGCTAACAAGGAGAAAGTGGGAAACAAAAATATACTGAATTATCTGGAAAATCTCCTCCTGAATTTGGTATACTAGATTACTAACCTCAATTAGATCACAGATGCTGCTCTCCACAAGAGTCTGATATAGCTGGATAAGCCCCTGGTCACCAAGGAGTGGACCCTTGACATCACCCTCCATTGATTCCTTGAGTATGCATGTCTTGCTTGACCCCATTTGGGCTAGATATCTGATAGGACACCCTCTAGAGAGCATAAAAATAGGCCCTTCTTGTTGCTCAGCTTGCATCTTATGAATGTCTTTAGCAGGAAGATCAAGAATTTTCTCCTCTAGAATAATCTAGCATATGTTCTCCTCCTCTGCAGTTAGGACATAGTTAAACTCTTGAAACACAAACCCTTCCTCAAGAGCACACAAGCCATTATCCTTTTCAAGAACAAGAGGATCATCAACAAGAGTTGAGTAGAAAGCATCAATTATCAGATCAAAATCATCTTGTTTCTCTAAGTCACCAGCAACTCTATTATCTTCACTTCCACAATCAGAGGGCTCAACTAATGAACTTTGCACTACCTCATCCTGCTTAATATGGAAAGGCATCTCCTCAAATAGATCAGCTGGGCTCTCACCTTCTTCACTTTCTTTCTTATCTTGATCTGATTTCTCTAATCCACCCTGATGTAATAACCTTACCTGCTCCTCATGATCATCATGAAAAAGTACACCTAAAAGATAAAAATCATCTTCTTTCTAGTGGCTTGAAATGCTATGAGGTGTAAGGGGATCTTTAGGAATTGGTTCATAGGGTTTTATTTGCTGTAGGACTGGCTCACTATCACTTAGGAAGTGAAAAATTTTAGGTGTCTCCTTTTATAACACTTCTGACTTTTCTCCATCAGGAGGCTTATAGTTCAAGAGAACAAGCAGAAAATCTGTAGCCTCCTTCCCAAAAAATGGGTTTAGGTGACTGCCGGCTACTTTGATGCTTTGTGTTGGGACTATCTTCTCAACTGGATTATAGGGATAGAAAGGTCTCTTCACCAAATTCTATTTTTCACCCTAATGTCTTCCTTGACATGGTGGTCTACCTTGCTGGTAGGATTGTCCTAGAGCTTGGTACTGCTGATTGGAACCCTGACTCTGATTTTGATAAAGTAATGTAACCTCCTGATCCTGCTCATCTATAGTGATCAACTCTTTGGTTAGAGCCTACAACAAACTTGTCATCTCTTGGTTTGTTGCTTGTTGATCACTTTTCACTTTGAGTAGCTCTTGAGGAAGGTCATCTATGGACTTCCCATAGCTAGGGCTGGCCTAAGGTTCTATTAAAGTAGGTATGGGAGTAAATGGAGGTATCTACAGAGGTATAGTAGGCTGAAGATTGGGAGAGATAGGAATGGGCGGCCTTGGGTTTATCATACCAGCCTGGATTAAACAATTTTTTGCCTTCACAGCTAAGTCAAACACTTGAGGTAATGAAATACCTCCTAAAGGTTGAATCATGACAGATATATCACTAGTTAGGCTTCTCAAAAAATAAAGGAAAGCACAATCTGCTGAAGGCTTATATTAATTGGAATCCTATTCCATGTCTTGAGAAATCTGCCATTAAAATTAGTCATCAGCTCTCAAGGATCTCTCTTTATAACTTTTAGCTGCTCTACTAGAGATAAAGGGTCTGAGTTATCCTCAAAGTATTTGCTGAGGAGGTCTCCAAGTCTATCCCATGAAGTAATGGAGCCAACTACCAGATTTCTGAACCATTCTAGAGCCTTACCCTTAAAGGAGGCAGCCAACAACTTGGTGGCAGCATCCTCTTGAGTTATATTATGTATGCTACAGATAGTGGCCACATCTCTAATGTGTTCAAGGGCTATAGTCTGTCCTTCACCTGTGAAATTAGGTATACTTTTTAGTGCTACCAGGGGCACATCATGGTGTTGGGCAAAATTTAATGGACTGCCCTGATTGAAAGGTGCAAAGGCAAATTGTCTTGCCATCAGAAGGGTCTATTTTCTTCATAAGCTCTATCAGAAATTGGGTCACTGCTCTTCATAATACCAATGGAGTCACTAGATATACTTGAACATTAACTTCTGAAAGGTCTATATTATGCAATCAGTATATCAGAGATAGCATAATTTGAACATGAATCTAAACTTCAATCCCACCAGGCGTGCCAGAATTGTTATACACTGAGTTTGCACCCTTGTCTCAAGCTCTCTTGGTCTTGATAACTCAGTATAACATGGGAATCATCTCAAGGTTGTGGGACCTTTGCTAACCGAGATGAAACCTCTAGGTTCTTAGCTAGTTCCTCTTGGATAATCATCCTGATTTTCTTCTTAACATGAAAAGTAAATTCTTTTGAGGGAAAGGGATAGAAGGAATGCTTGGAAAGGGAAATAATAGAAAGCAAATCTACCTACTAGGTGATGCACCGAAACTAGGGTTTGGATCTCAGTATAGAGGGATGAAACCAGTGAGGGAAATAGGTCTAGGATATCACAACTTACTGAATAGGCTTGCATAAGTGTTTCATAAGAGGGCCTGAACATAAGACACCACTTATGACCTGCAAACAGACATTCACTTCTACAACTTGGTGTAGGATTGAGACAAGATTGCTAGGGGTTATAGCATACCCAAAAAACATCTAAATCGGATCAAACACAAGAAACACACAAAATTGTAGAAAAGCAAGAGGTATTAGAAAACCTAAGATATCACTGAAATCATGCATATACTTAAATCCAATAAGAGATAATCCACATAAGAAAGCATAAGGATAGGAGAATGTCACAAGATGCTTTGTAATATCTGAATAATCAATGGGAATTACAACTGTAGAAAGCCAAAGGGGAAAAAATGCCACAAATTGCTCTCTGAGAAAGAAACTTTCTTTTTACAATTGCTGGATTCTGAGCTCAAAAGCTCCAAAAAAAGAATATATACATCACTCAACTGCATGTAGGCAGGAGTCAAAACTAACTAGGGTTACAGGCTTTACAATAAAATAATCATACCCTAGCAGTCAAAATCTGATCATAAATAAATTTTGCAACAACATGGCCGATCAGACATCTGTGTTTTCATGCCCATCTCTATACTACATCGCCTGCAGATAAACAACCTGGATTCATCATATGCCTCTACACAAAAGTCTCACCATGAATGCACTGATTGGTACCTTGCTGGGACAAAGAATCAACTCTTGATGGTCACCCAGACTTCTTCATCATTTTCCCATAACTGCGCATGTCCTACAACATCAATTTCTTGAGCTACCCCACCGTAACATTGTCACAGAAGAAAGCCCGCCAAAATTGGCCACACCGCTTTGAAATAGTACTGGTCGCATGATCGCATGAGCTCAAAAGCCTTCATGCAATCATGTGACAAGCCTCTTGAAAATTCCATCCTTGCCACAGAGGACACCTGGCCCACAAGATCTGCCACCTCAGTCCAATGCACGACAACACCATAGGAAATGCCCTCAGAATCCAATGGTGGTTACATGATCGCATGGGATCGAAAGATCCCATGCAAACATGCAACCACCATAGATCTTTCATCTATGGGGCCCATGTTATACCTCCAGCCCACAAGATCTCATCGAATGGTTGTCGCATGATCTCACGGGCTCGGAAGATTTCATGAGAACATGTGACAACCATTAGATTTCTACCTACCGCCACCCGCAAGCTTTGGGCCCACCACCAAATGGTCGCAATAGTGCACTTAATAGCTAGTCACATGTTCACATAGCCTAAAAAAGGGCTATGCGATCATGTGACAAACCGCATGTAGCACGACGTAAACCATCAACTGGGACCCACCAGGTCGCGACAATGCACTTTTGAAAAATGCTTCCATTAGGGAAGAAGAACTGTGAAGATGCGAAGGCCAAAAACAACTGAGGTTTTCTCTTGAAGGTAAAAAAAATCCTTGGTTTTTAGAGAAAAGGTCAAAAACACAGAGGGTTTTTGACACTGAACAATTTTGGAACTCCGCAGGCTGAGTATCTCCTGCGACATTAAAAATCGAATATCTCTAAGGGATTTATGAATTAAGTGATGTGATCTGAACTGAAGCATGGTGACACATTGAAGAACATGGGGTTTAGATTGCAAGCCATGAAACCTTGTGGATCTACTTTGCAAACGAAAAAAAGCTACAGCAGGGACTTAGACATTTGCAGAGGCCAGAATTGAAAGATGGGAAACTTTGGGTAACAATAATATCCATTCCACAAAAAGGGAAATATTATATTTACTTTCTTTTCCATATTAACCATAAATTGATTCGATTGTGTATTAACCTCTAGGTTGATCAAATCAGATCTCTTCATTGGGGAATTTGGGTTTGAGAATAGGTCTCATATTTCCCCCTTTACATTTGGATAGAGGTGAATCCATTTTACATCTATTCAAGCCTTACCCTTTTTGTTTCAAATATATCATTTAGGTGCGCGTAGAAGGCACATGAATTGGGGTACACACAGTTCATTTATGAGATTTTTCTTGGGACGCTAATGCTCAGCTCTCATCTGCTTCATTTATTATCAAGCTAATTATTGAAGGATCCAAACCCAGGCTAGAAAGATGTCTTCCCATTCTATTTAATCCATATTCCTTATTCTTGTCAAACTTCCTTGGTACGGTAGGCCTGCTCTCTGCAGTACTCTTCTTCAATCTGTGTTTGATGATAAGCATCTTTTTATTCTTCCTAGTTGTAGCTAGAACTTCCTTTTCATTAGGATTCAACTCCACTTCCCCCATCTCATCATCCTCGTCACCCTCAGCTTCCATCCTAATCCCTTCTTGCCTCTCTAGTTTTTCAAGCCTCTCCAAGATATCTAGATCAATAAAGTCTACAAGGTATAAATCTAATTGGTGTCTCTTTGGTTGGTTACAATTTTGTCCTATCATTCCTGGTGGAAGATGTGAAGGAGAATTTTGTAACTTCATGCAATATGCAAGGTACCAAAGTCCATTGAGACATTATTGTTAAAAACTTAAACATGATTTTGATTTTCTGATTTTGACCAGCAGTTCTTTGTCATCACATGTGCCTTGTAGTGAGGACATTCAAGAGAGGTTTGATGAGTATTTAGATTTCTCAAAGATTGATTTTGAATCAAAAATTGGTGAAGAACATGAAGTTGATATGGATAGGGATTCATTTGACACACCAACTCCTCTTCTCAATTGATAAGACTATGAGGAAAATCTAAATTTAGTGGTTACAACAAAGAAATAGAATGATAATAATTTGCTCAAAATTCTATTATGTTTAATACATGCCAAAGGACTAGTCCCAACAATTCTTAAACATACTTTATCTGATATGATGAATTCTTAAACAATTAAGGTTGGAGTAGACATAGTTATCACATAGTTTTTTTTGTGGTACAAGGAAGATTTAGCTAATTAAGAGTGAGGCCTTCTTTAGAATCTCATGATTTTTGTGCTACACATGCAATGTATTGTGAGTTTGAAGATAGTCCATTACATTCTTTCCAATATGCCTATGGGGTCATGAGTGTGGCTAAAGAGGAAGCCATGGATGCTGAAGAAAGCTTGGAATGCCTAGAGGAGAGGAAAGGTATGCAAGGTGCATTGGTCTCTATGAAGAGAGACTCAAAAATTGAAGATGAGAAAGAGTTAAAGGTTGTAGTATTTGAGTCTAAAGAAGAAATGGAGAAAGGTCTTTATGTGATGTAAATGTGGCCATTAGAACCACCAAATGTAATAAAATTCAAGCAAAATGCTAAAATTGTAAAAGTTTCCATATGGGCAAGACAAGGCCAAAAGGGCTAATTATGGGGTTAAATGGTTAGTTTGAGGGATTCAAGGCATTGGAAAGAAAGGAATGGAAGCCAAAGGTCCCCTTCCATCCATAATAGGTTACCAAATAAAAACCTTCTACAATAGATAACTGAGTCATATCAGTTTAGATTTAGCTAGAAGAATGGAAGGATTCAGTGCAGTGCTTAAGAGAGTGAGTCTTTTTATGAAATGGAGTAGAGGATGGATGTCATATCCTTGTATTCAAAAATGGATGAGTGAGAACCGGGGTAAGCATTTCTCTCTAAAGTCATTACCTAATGGTTTCTTTTTGGTAGTCACAAGAAATACAAGATAAAAGCAATGGATAATTAATAATGGCCCTTTCATGATGGGGGGTATCATGTTTTTCATTAAAAACTAGCCCCCTAATTTTAATCCAAAGCAATTGTCCATCAATGAAGTACCCATATGGATTAGGCTTTACAACTTGTCCCATGAATATTGGAATGAAGAAATCTTGAAGATTCTGGGTAATAGGTCCGAAAAAATTAGTGCTTGTGGATAGCATGGAAATGGTAGAAGGAATGATAGAGGGTTGTGATAAAAAATAGGGGGTAGCACATGTTGACCAGGAAATAAAGATAGGGACACTAAATGAAAAGACAACATAATAGGAAGATCTATAAAAACTAGATGTAGGGGAAGAAATAACCTTATCCATTAACGCCCAAAAATAAGGGATTGTTGGTAAGGATAGGAATAGTGGAGATTCTAGAAATATCATAGAGGAAACATAGCATAATACAATAGACTCAATTGTGAACAAATTTACTCCACAAGCTTAAGTTAAAAAAGGAATAGATATATTAGTAATATAAGTGAGTGTGGAAGAGAGGGATGAAAGACTAGAGAATGGGGATGATTCATCCACTTTAGCTAGGAAGATCAAGAAGATGGAGCAGGAGGAGCATACTTTTAAGGGTGACATTGTGGTATAAGAAGTATTTAAAGATATTTACATGTCCCCTATCTATGAAATCGAGACTATAGGTGATGAAGACCACATTGAGGTTGAGGGGGGTCTCAATCAGGGAGGGGCATAAGATGAATTTGTCTTGAGAGGTGGGGAAGGAATTTTGGAAAATAGAACAATCAAGAAAAATAAATCTAAGTCCAAAAAGATAAATATGGGAGGAAAGAGGATGAGAGGGAGGAAGATTGTTCAATGCTTATTGGAATATGTTGAGAATAGAAAAGACCAGAGAAAGTTAAGATCTGAGAGAGACTTGTTCTCTCTTGGAAAGAAATGAAGCTCATAACATGGAATTTTAGGGGTTGCAATGCCCCTAACTAGAGACGTTTAATTAAAAAGTATTTTGAGACAAGACCTGATGTAGTATGTTTAATAGAAACTAAAATAGAACAAGAAGTAACATAAAAGTTTTCAGGAGTTCATCAAAGATGGTCAGGGTGTTTCTTAAGTTCATATGGGGCCTTAGGAGGATTGGGAGTTCTTTGGAATTTGATAATGCTACAAGTGGAAGGTATATCACAAACAAGGAGTTGGAAACTAGTGAAGGTAAGTATTTTGTACTTGCAGATCTTAGTGTTTTTGTTTAATGTTTATGGTCTGATTAAAACAAAAGAGAAGAAGGAAGTTTGGAACAACATTTCAGAATCCATGAATGGTATGGGTAAGGTGACCTTCATTCTTGGCCGTGACTTCAATGAAACATTGGATATGGTTGATAAGAAAGGGAGCAAGGGGACTATGAGCAAGATCCAATTTGATTTTTAGATCTTTGTCACCAAAAATAGATTGTGAGAAGTTAAAACCAAGAATGGGGTGTTTACATGGATGAATAAGAGACATGGATTCTCACACATCGTAGAGAGATTGTACCATTTTTTCTAGAAATAGAATGGAGATCTCTCCCCTTGATCATTGAGGAAAAAATACTTCCCATGACTGGGTCGAATCACTTTCCACATGCTTTAGTTTTGTAGAAGGATTTGGTATTGATTTGATGCTCTTGGAAGATGGAGAAAATGTGGCTAAGAGAAGAATGATTCTAGAAAATGGTGGCAAACTATTGGAAGATTGTACTTGTTATTTAAGGAAATATAGGGTTTCAATTGTTAAAAAAATTATAGTATATCAAGGATAAGTGGAAGTGTTGGAACTAAATTCATTTCAAGGATATATTTGTGGAAAAAAACATTGGACCAACAGCTAGAGGTTTTAAAAAATAAGGCCATTCAGGAAGGTATGGATAAAATTGATTTCTTAACTAGTGAAGGTATATCATAAACAAGGAGTTGGAAACTAGTGAAGGTAAAAAAAAAATGAGGAAATTCTAGCCAGAGAAGAAATATATTGACGCCAAAAATCTAGAGAGAATTGGTTAAAAGATGAGGATTGCAATACACTATTTTTCCATTGTTCGGTCAAGGAAAGACCATTAATTAATAGAATAACTTCAATAAAGAATGAAGTTGTTTAGCAAGTTGTGGAATCAAATGCAATCAACAAGGAAGTGGTAGAATTTTACTCATCACTATGGTCATCACAGGATGGAGTGATAGTAGAGAGCTATATAGGGATGGTTGATAGTGTTCCTTGAGGGAAGGGGGATTGTGAAAGACTTGTTATCACTGTATTGTGTATTTCCAATATGTTTGGATGTAGGGCAGACCAGGAGAATGAAGGATCACTCACTGATTGCATGATAACCTGATTTTGAAGGGTCACTGGTTGAGGGGATAGTCAAGGTCCGGATGATTGGGCCATTGGAGGACCCTATTTCTTTGTATTAATTTCTATTCAAATTGGATTCATGGATTTCTCGACTGCTATGTATCCTACAACTGCATCTGTAAATTTGAATATACTTCTCTAGGGTTGTAAGCCACTTAGGGATCAAAATAGAGAAAATAAATTAAAATCGTTCTTTGTCCTATTTCCTTTTAACAAAGTCTCAACTATCAATGATACAATACATTTGATGCCCTAAGCTATCAATACAAATGGTGCCTAGCTAGAAGCTCATGGGCTATCCATTTGATAACCACAATCAACATTTCAAAAAAATTGATATCCTTGAGCACAAGCACCAATAACATCAAACAATAAAGTTAAAGCACGGGCTAGGGCATGACACCAGTAGAATGCGGCCATTTCAGTGAGCATCTTAGCAATATACAATGGCATCATTAAATGTGCTAGTAATATCAACAAACATGAATCCAAACATTTCAAAATAGTGAATCGATATCCTTGAGCACAAGCACCAATAACATCAAATAATAGAGATAAATCATGGGCTAGGGCACGACACTAGTAGAATGTGGTCATTTCAGAGAGCATTCATGATCAAATAAAATGCAATACATTTGAAATTTATGATCGAATATGATGCCAGAGGCTCGAAAGACATTACCCATCAAAGATACCAATCAAAGATGAAGAAATTACATACCTTCTCTCGCACTCAACTTTTACCCGCTCGTTCAGCTTTTACTCGCTTGTTTTCTGCCGCTCCTTTTCTCTGCAATCAAAATAAAAATGATTTGGGCGTTTCACTTTTTTTTTTCATCTATACCCCAAACCTATCAGAATTCTAATGGTCAATTTAAAACCCATTGGAATACCGACACTATCGGGGCCTATTATAAAAAAAACACCAAATTCATAAAAAAAAATTACCGTCGGAAGTTTTTGTCAAAATCTGGCCCCAAATGTAGTAGTGTAAAATCAAGAATTCGAGCAAAAATCCCCTCTTTGTGGATAAGGAAAAACCCTTGTCCTCAGTGTCTTTTGAGGAAACTCTTTTGGATACCACCCCTCCTAAAAGGAAAGCCTCTACTAAGAAGCTAACCACTTTGAAGCTGCACAAAACAAAGCTAGGAGGGAAGAGTTCCTAAATTGATGTTGACAAGGAGGATTTTGGAGAGGAAACTAAATCTCAAGAGGGAATAAAAGGTTACACTTCCAACGAAAAAAAGAATGAATGGAGCTCTAGAGAATGCAATTCTACCAGGCTCATAAATAAGAAGGATAGAAAGCAGAAGAGTTTGGAGGAATAAGTGGTGCCAAAAATTGACCAAGTATATAAACTGGTGGAGACAAAAGAAAGTGATAATTCAAATGATGAGGACTATGTGAAGAGGGCTAACAATCAAGAGCATACCAAGGATGAAAATTCTATTGATCTTACTATCAATCTAAACAAAGTGGAAGAAATGGTGAACATTGCCTACATCTCCCCTATTTTTGAGGTTGAAGCCAAAGGGAAGAACAACTCCATGGATTCAAAAAAGGAGAATCTCAATGAAGAATCCCTAATGAACTAGATCTGGGCCCTATAGAATAGAGCATGACAAATCTAGAAAATGTTATTCTTGACACTATTTCCACTGATGAGTTCAATTTTTCTTTCACCTCTTTGTGAAGGATTATGATTTTTTTTATGATGAAAGTGATGTTTGGTATGGTCATGGGTAAAAGTAGACTTGAGATGAGGGATCAGAAGAAAAGGAAGAGATAAAGTTCAAGTGCCTAAGGATGAGACATAGGACTGGAGGAAAGAAATTAATTGCCTAACCATGAATTAAGAGGCTATAGCTAAAGATAAAGGAGTTTTCTTTTCTATGGGGTTTACAACTGTCTTGCTTCTTTTTGTTTCTTGTTTAAGGATAAATGTTTTTGATTATTTTGTTAAGTGATGGTGGTTGGCGTGTCCAGCTGAAATGGCTTGAAGCTGTGCTCTCTGGTTCCTATTGTTATGTGATTCCTATACTTGGGTTCATGACCCCTTCCCTGCCATCTTAATAAAAAATAATTAGGGACAGATAAATTTGTTAAATGAATATGGGATAACTTTTAAAATTAATGTTTGCCTAAATTTAAATACAAAAAATTGAGGTCATCAATAAAGAAAGATGAATATGTTAAATGAATGCAAGTCAATTTTTTAAAATATCATTTAACCAAATATAAATAGACTAATTCAAGATTACTAATAATGATTAGCAATTTTACCTTGGTGTGCAATGGGGTACACCAAAGAGACATGGAGGGTCAATCAATAAAAAATGTAGTATATTTTTTGCATACATTTGTGTCTTACATAAGGTCAATTGATAGGCCATTTAAAGGTGACATCATTTGTGCAATCAAGGTCTTTATGGAGAAGTGATAGATTAGAATTAGCTTTGCATCCACTAATAGGGACCTAAGAAAATCTAAACCAAATAGACAACTATGTTGTAATAGCGTGAGAGGGGGAGAGAGGGTGAGAAAGGGATAGATAGAGGGGATCTCTCTCCCCCTCCCACTCTCCTTCTCCCTCTCTCTCTCTCTCTGTATATATATATATATATATATATATATATATATATATATATATATATGGCTGCAAGAAGTTGAGTCCCACTTTTGGGCAAAAAGTGGAAATATTTTCCCTTTTTTTTCAAATTTCTTATGAATTGATATCTAAATTTGAGGCACTTAGAGATTGAATCTCAAAAAACTTTAGTAATATAAAATCTAGCTCTCAGAGTATACTTTTCAAATATGTAATTTATTTAAATACCCACATGGTATAAATTTATTTTTAGTAGGAATGTTTAAAACTAATGTTTTCAAAATGCCTATTTTAGGACCATACCATAGCCATGTACGACCACCATATTTTGACCTAAATAAATAAATTTTTTGCAAATCCTTCTGTGAAAATATACCTAAGACACCAAAGATTGAAGAGAATATTTTTCCTTATTTTTTTATTCAATGTACTTTTTTAATTAATTTTTAATTGACTATAAAATACATTTTTAAACCTCTAGTGTACGACCACCATAATTTGATGAAAATTTCATATTTTTTCAATTTTTTTTTAATCTTCAAGAGATTGTATGTAGATTGATGTCATATAATTTATTTTGCAAAATACCTAAAAATAAAAAAGTTATTACAGTTTTAGTGAGCCTCACTATTTTACATTTAGGTATCACTTTTAACTAATAAATATTGCAAAAATAGTAAAAATAATTATATCACTACGAAATTTAAATTTTTGAAATTAGGATAGTGAGAACTCTAATGGGTTTTTGTTTCGTAAAAAAATACAATCAAGAAGGCCCTCAAAAAATTATGACAAGGTAGATATCTGGCATTCTAGTGCCTTAACCAATTTTTTGGAGGTCAAGGTATAGGCTTTGTGGAAAGCCTAAACCAAAGCTATTTTGAAATGAAATCCAAGGCGAATGTGTGTTTCCCGCTCATGTCTTAAGAAATGGGTGCCTGTTATTTAAATTCAAAAAATGGGCACCCATTTCTTAAAAAATAAAATAGAAGTGTTAAAATGCATTTTTAGTACAAAAATAAAAATAAAAATTTAGAAACGGGCACCCATTTTTTGAATTTTGGATCGGGCTCCGTAACCTAAATCGGGCACTCAATTTTTGAAAATAGGTGCCCATTTTGAGCGGCATCTTCCAATTCTACAAGACTTTTGCAGAATTGGTACCCAAATTCTTGCACTTACCCATATATATATATATATATATATATATATATATATATATATATATATATATATATATATATATATATATATATATATGTATATTTGTATATACATACATATGTATATTTATATGTATATGTATGTACATACATATGTATATTTATATGTTTATATATATATACATACACACACACACACACACACACACACATATAGTGGTAAAATGGAATCACAACTATTCAAATGTATATGCTGTATGTGTATGGGGGAAATATGGGATTCACTCCTAAATCCAAATTCTCAAAGGAGAGATCCAATTTGATCAACCAAAAGGCTAATGCACAATCGAATCAATTTATGGACAATATGAAAGAGAGAGAAAAACCCTATATTTCCTTATGGAGAATTATGTTTGAAATTTGAAATAATTGAAATACAAGTACTAACCTCAAATTAGGGAAAATCTAAAAGATGCCAATTTCTGATGTCTCTGTGTATTTTTGGGCAATTCTGCAACCTGTTTCGAATTGGAAATGTTGTGATGAAGAAAACCCAAAAATATTTTGTCTTTCCGATGGCAGGTAGTCTTTGACCCTCATAAAAGGTCAAAGGCTACATTCTTTATTTGAAGGTCGATTCTAACTTTGTTAGCAGATCTCGAAAGTTCACCGAAAAGGGTATCCAAATCCGCTCTTAGATCCAAAATTCCACACCTGTACCTGCAAGAAAATGAGGGTTTTTGTTTATATGGGGGGTTTGCCTTGGTCAAACCCCAATTTAAGAATTAAACTTGAAATTGAATTTAAATGTAGTATGCATAAACAAAGTAATTGAAACAATTCACCTCGCTTATGTTGAAGTCCTTGTAGAGGATTCAAATCTTCAAATCCACAAGTAAGAATGCTTAAATGGATGTAGAATGAATGTAGGATGTCTCCAATCAATGACATTTGATCTTCAACACCAATCTTGAATAGATCTTTTCATATGAGGAGGCTTGGATGAATGTAGAAGGATGGATCTTCAAGGGGGCTCCAAAGAGATTGAATCCTTCAATGGATAACAATGGATCTCCTTGATGGATGAATGCTTGAACACTTGAATGCTTCAAGACTTGCTTGAATTCACTTACTTGCACTTGAAAGCTTGAGAGAAGAAAACTTGATTGAGTGATGTAAAAATGAGAGAGGAAGGCCTCCTTTTATATTGAACTAGGGCACAATCCTCTAGAGGGGCCACCATGGAGAATTAAATCCAATTAGGTCATAACCTTTAGAAAATATACTTAGATTACATGCAATTTAAGGATTTACCATCCTGAAACCCAAAATGGGCAACCCAGAGGTGGGAAAACAAATATCCCTGAAACCCGACACCCGAAAATCAAGGAATCTTGAAATTTGGACAGGGGGTCAAGGATGAGGTTGGAACTGACCAAGTTAGGATCGAGGTTGATCTTGACTAGGTTAGGATAGAGGTCAACTTTGACCCCATAAGGTTGACTTTGACCTTATGGTAAAAACCCTCAGGATCCACACCCAAAATGTTATGAAATGCGGATATGAAGTAAAAAATGGGTGCAGAAAGAAGCAGAATAGGGGGAAAAGCTAGATACATGCAAAGACCTGATCAAGGTGCTTAACATGACCCTAGACCACTTACTCATAGGGCTAAACACTCTTATCATGGAAGTGCTTCCATTTTAAGATGATACATTAAGCCCCCACTTTAGCTAGAGTATGGACTCGATGCAAACTCTTGGTAAAGGAGATCAGAATGAAAATATAATCTTATCATAATACAAGGGACAAAGAGAAACCTTAAGCCCCTAGGGACTCAAGTCTTCATCAACTCCTGGTTTACAATAAGAGAGACATCTCTAGAGAGAGAAAGAAAGGGTGTGATTACCTCGCCCAATGAGAACTTATGTCCCATTGTGAACTACGCAAGGAAATGATGCAACTAGAAAGATGGAATTGAACCACCCAGTGAATGTGGCTACTCACTAGTCAATCCATCAAGGATTCACCCTTAGAAATATTCTATTCCATAAGAATAAAACCAAAAAACTAAAAAGATCCAGTCTTAAGGACACCTTCGACCTTAAGGGATCAAAATATATGTATGTTTGAAACTGGAGGGATCAAGAGATCCTAAAATATAAATCCATGCTTTAAGGATTAGTTACTAATCCAAAAAGGGAGAATAGAGTATCTTGAAAAATATGTGCATATCAAAAAGTGTGTGTGTGCAACAGGCGAGCAGAGTGTATGCCCCCATGTTAAAGTCATTGCTGACACTTTAACAGGAGCAATGGCTTTAATGAAAACATAAACAACTCCACTGATTATGTTTCCACATCGAGATGCCCCCAGGTGAAGACAAATCAAGGGAATATCACCGAAACATACAAAGAACATAGAAGGGATCTACCTACCATGGGGTCAGTATGATCATAAGATAATATATATATGATATTATTGTAAATGAATTGACATCATTCCTGAAAGAAAGTAGAACTACTATCACAAAGGAGGAAAGATCACATAAGATTATACAAAGGATAATCTTTTCAGACCATGACATGGAGACCAAAAAGGATTTAGTTCTATCTCGAATCCAATAAGATTACACAAGGAAACATTTATGAACAATAGTACAAGTACAACATAACATTGAACAATGCATAGAAGTATAGAGATACATATAGAGGAATTTGAGCAATAGTTTCGATTCCTTTATCACCTTGTACTAACTGAGTAATAAGGATCATATAAAAGTATCTAACAACATTTAGTAGACACATTACGAGAGAAGCATGGTACAATAGGAAAACACACAACAAAGCTACCACGAAGGACAAGCCGATCAAGCATGCCACCTACTCTCCCCATCTCATTGTATATCATTTAGGGAAGGTGGGTAACTCACAAGAGGGACTATATACAACATAGTATGAATGATAGCCAGTTCCAAACAAGGATCCTCTTGAGAATCACAATGTTCAACACTAGGTGTAAGAGTTAATTATGATGAAAGCATATTAGGTAAATCAATGTCAATGTCAATAGTCTCATATTCATCATTAACATCATCAATATCATCAAGAGTATCTTCCTCATCCAAATTAATCAAAATAGGATCTAAGATACGAATAGAATCATCATAATCATGCATATTAACATCATTATTAGTAACAACTTCTTCTAACACATCATGCATAGGTTTATCTGAAGAAGGTAGAGATCTTTGAAGAATAGAATTACGAGCTTTAGCATGAGCATGACGCTTCTTACGATGTTCATTAGCAGATCAATTACATTTTGATTTATTTGAAATAGGTTGAGAACTAGGAGGAACAATCATAGGATCCTTCACAGGTTCATTAGGAAGATCAATAGGATTATCAACAATAGGAGAAACAATCACAAGATCTTTGATAGGTTCTTTAGGAAGAGTGATAGAAGGAACTTGATTAACAAAACTAGAAGTCATAGTTAAAGGAGGTATAGAAGGTGTAGGCCAAAGACCGTGATTAAGATCCATAGGAGGAATGCTTAATTCAAGAATATTATGATGTTTATAAGCTTGATATGAATGAAAAAGATTATCAAGTCGAGGAGGACATGAATTAGGTAATGAAGGCCAAAAGAAATCAAGAGCATCACAATCTCTAGGCCTAGAAGGTTGATATAAGCTATGATTAATCATCTTCACTTCTTCATCATGAATGAACTTAAGACACTTATGGATAGGTGAAGCAAAAACATGCATGGCATTCAACCAAGGAAAACCTATCTTAACTTGAAATTGATCAGAGGTAGGAACAACAACAAAGGTAGTGTTCACAATTTTTCCATAGAGTTCAACCGGTAAAGTAATAGAACCAAATGATGGATAAAGAAAACCATTACAAGTTTGAATCCACACATTTGATGTATCATAAGAATCACATTGTAAGCTTTTCATAAAAATATTTTCTTCAGTAATAACATTAACTAAGGATGTAGGATCAATAAGACAACCATGAGTAGGTTTCTGAGAAATCCTAGCAGCAATGTAAAGGGGACCATCAGGAGCCTTAATAGTGTCAGAGTCATCAAAGGTAATCAAAAGTTCCTGAGGTCTTTTATTCTTAGGTTGTTGTCGAGGTTTAGGTTGAGTTTTTAGTTTAGGTTTAGGTTTTGGTTGAGGTTGATATTGAACTTGAGATTGAATCTGAGGTTGAGGTTGAGGTTGAGGTGGAGATACAAATTGATCGACATGCTCCACTTGATTAACAACATGATTGAGATCATCCATCTTAGAATCATACACAATTTCCATAACAGATGGTTGAGCAATTGTATTAGTATCATGTGTAGGTAAAGGATTCATATAGATTTGAAGGTTTTGATTAGGAGGAGAGATAGATTTGTTCCCACTACCATCAAGATTATCAACAGATAAGGTATTAGAGTCAATTAAGTCTTGAACCTTATGTTTTAAAGAATAAAATTTCTCAGTATCATGACCATTTTGATGATGATATTGACAAAAATAATTTTGATCAAAGGATTTAGAGGCAATTGTAACAGGTAAAAGAGGTCAAATAGGAGGTAAAGTAATCATATTAGCAGCTAACAACCTATTCATAATAGCATGTAAAGGTTCAGAAAGAGGAGTAAATGTACGATTTAATCAAAAAGTAGTGGATGCAGAAGTGGCATTGTGAGATGCAATAACAACTTGATCAGCAAATGCATTCACTTGTTTGTTTATCTTGACATAGTTGTTGAATTTTTGAAACTTGTTTGGATTAGGAGCAGCATCACTCTTATCAATTGGAATAGGATCCATTGGAGTGTTGCTCTCAAATTGACTCACTTGTAATTGATAATGATGAAGGGCTGCACAAAGTTGTTGAAAAGAGGTAAATTCAGTAAGCAGAATCTTATCCCTAATATCCTTTTGCAAATTTGAAATAAACATACATTGAATATCAATATTAGGAACATGATAGTAAATCTGAGCATGCAAATGCTTAAATCTACCAATAAATTCAGTTAATTTTTCCTTAGCACTTTGTTTACAATGCATCAAATCAGTCAAAGACACTTGCGGGCCAATGTTGTTTTGAAATTGTTGAATAAAGGCATTAGCAAGTTTTGGAAAGGAATCAATAGAATAAGGAGGCAAGGAACAATACCATTGTAAAGCCTTGTCATGGAAAGTTCTAGCAAACAGTTTGGCTAAAATCCTATGGTCATGAGAAAAATCACTACAAAGGATTTGGAATGTTTAACATGATGAATAGGATCTCCTTTTCCGTTATAATTCTGAAGATGAGGCATATCGAATTGCTGAGGAACAGGAGTACGAATAATATCCAAGGAAAAAGGACTTCCCATGTCACATGTAGGGATACTAAACTTGTTTTGAGTTAAGGAAGCAAGTTGTTGTTGTAAGGATGACATAGTTTGAGCCAAACTGATGATTGTTGAATCATTAGAGGAAATAGTAGGAGTAGCAACATTAGATACACTAGGTAAAGTGTAAGAAGCTATAGGGATAGAAGACACAACTGGAGGAACACTAGGAACTACAGTTAGAAGTGGATTGGAATAAGTAAAAGGAACATTATGATATGAAGCTTGTGATGTAGGAAGGGACATAGGAGGAACACTCAAAGGAACAGAGGGAACTGTCACAGTCACCAAAGAAGGAGTATAGGTAGGAATATTAGGTAAAGGATTAGAAGGAGGTTCAACACTAGTGATAGGAGGAATCAACCCTAAATCTTGAGCTTCTTGAGCTAAAGGTTTAACATTTGAATGCACAAGGTGAGTAATACCATGCAAGAGGATAACACCTTGATCACTATCATAGAAAACTTTCTTAAGAGCCTCTATAGCTTGAATAGAATCTTGATTATGGTTCTCTTGGATAAGCCAATTACCCATTTTATCAAGTTCAGTTGAAAGTTTTTGAACTTGTTCAGGAGGAACTCTTAAAGCATCATCCTCATCATGAGATGAGTGAGAAGAGTTTTGCTCCATTATAGGATTGAAATCATGAAGAATCAAGTTGTCATCTGGGACCCTAAGGAAAGGAGAGGAAGATTCAGGATCAAAGGCACCCATGAGTCTACGACTTCTTCTAACAAAAATGTTATAAGTAGGACTACTAGTAGTAAAGCTCATAAACCACATAAAGCATGAATATTCTTGTATTTTTGAAATCTAATTAGCATGCAAGATCAAACACAAAAGATTAATCTAATACTAACAAGATAAAAGGAAATCTAACACCAAAAAGAAAGAGAGTAATCTAGTCGGGTTCACCAAAATGAATAGTGGTAAAATGGAATCACACCTATTCAAATGTATATGATGTATGTGTATGGGGGAAATATGGGATTCACTCCTAAATCCAAATTCCCAAAGGAGAGATCCAATTTGATCAACCAAAAGGCTAACTCACAATCAAATCAATCTATGGAGAATATGAAAGAGAGAGAAAAACCCTATATTTCCTTATGGAGAATTATGCTTGAAATTTGAAATAATTGAAATACATGTACTGACCTCAAATTAGGGAAAATCTAGAAAATGCCAATTTCTGATGTCTGTGTGTATTTTTGGGTGATTCTGCAACCTTTTGCGGTTTGGAAATGTCGAGATGAAGAAAACCCAGAAATCTCTTGTCTTTCTGATGGCAGGTAGTCTTTGACCCTCATAAAAGGTCAAATGCTACATTCTTTATTTGAAGGTCTATTCTGACTTTGTTCACAGATCTCAGAAGTTCATCGAAAAGGGTATCCAAATCCACTCTCAGATCTGAAATTCCGCACCTGTACCTGCAAGAAAATGAGGGTTTTTGTTTGTATGGGGGGTTTGCCTTGGTCAAACCCCAATTTAGGAATTAACCTTGAAATTGAATTAAAATTTAGTATACATAAACAAAGTAATTGAAATAATTCACCTCAGTTATGTTGACATCCTTGTAGAGGATTCAAATCCTCAAATCCATAAGTAAGAATGCTTCAATGGATGTAGAATGAATGTAGGATGTCTCCAATCAATGACATTTGATCTTCAACACCAATCTTGAATAGATCATTGCATATGAGGAGGC
Source organism: Chamaecyparis obtusa (assembly GCA_027943335.1). Classification (NCBI taxonomy): domain Eukaryota; kingdom Viridiplantae; phylum Streptophyta; class Pinopsida; order Cupressales; family Cupressaceae; genus Chamaecyparis; species Chamaecyparis obtusa. The sequence continues at coordinate 99,212 of BSBK01000251.1, forward strand.
TTGGATGAATGTAGAAGGATGGATCTTCAAGGGGGCTCCAAAGAGATTGAATCCTTCAATGGCTAACAATGGATCTCCTTGATGGATGAATGCTTGAACACTTGAATGATTGAAGGCTTGCTTGAATTCACTTGCTTAAACTTGAGAGCTTGAGAGAAGAAAACTTGATTGAGTGATGTAAAAAAGAGAGAGGAAGGCCTCCTTTTATAGTGAACTAGGGCACAATCCTCTAGAGGGGCCACCTTGGAGAATTAAATCCAATTAGGTCCTAACCTTTAGAAAATATACCTAGATTAAATGCAATTTAAGGATTTACTATCCTAGAACCCGAAATGGCCGACCCGGAGGCGGGAAAATAAATATCCCTGAAACTCGACACCCAGAAATCAAGGAATCTTGAAATTTGGATAGGGGGTCAAGGATGAGGTTGGAAATGATCATGTCAGGATCAAGGTTGATCCTGAATAGGTCAGGATAGAGGTCAAATTTGACCTTATGGTCAAAAACCTCAGGATCCAGACCCAGAATGTTATGAAATGCAGATATGAAGTGAAAAATGGGTGTAGAAGGAAGTAGAACAAGGGAAAAGCTAGATATATGCAAAGACCTGATCAAGGAACTTAACATGACCCTAGACCACTTACTCAAAGGGCTAAACACTCTTATCATGGAAGTGATTCCATTTTAAGATGATACAATATATATATATATATATATATATATATATATATATATATATATATATATATATATAGAGAGAGAGAGAGAGAGAGAGAGAGAGAGAGAGAGAGAGAGAGAGAGAGATCTTATTCTCAAATTATATACTTTCACCAGTAGAAAACTTTGGGGAATGTGATGCCTTCATTGGATAAAATGTAGTAGCTATAGTGGTATCTTCATTTATTTCTTCTCTTTCTTGTTCTTCTTTCTTTTCTTCCTTCTTTTCTTCCCATTTTTCTACTTTCTTTTCTTCATGAATTTCCTCTTTCTTCTCTTCTTCTTGTGTTTCCTCTTTCTTCTCCTTCTCTTTTTCTTTCTTGTCTACATTTTTCTTCTATCTGGAGGTCTCGATAGATGTGACTTGCTTAGTATTTTGACCTATATTTTTCTTAGATTCTTTAATGTCCTTGGTTACCTTTTCTTCTATCTCCTTCACCTGTTCGGTGGACTTCTCATCTATATTAGTAGGAATATTTTTTAACAAATGTTAAGATAAACTCATTAAACTTAGGAAAATCAAATACTTGTTGTAGCACTGGATCATCATCCATCAACTTAACATGAGCTATATCATCAATTTTCATATGTTCAGTGTCCTTGTCCTCGGTGATCATGACATCTTCATCATGTCTGATTTCTTCTACTAGATCATTGTCAGTAATATCCTCAATAATCACTTCATCTTTTTCTAGAGTTAAGTCAATATGATCTGGGTTACTTTGTTGCTCCTCAATCTCAGTTGAATGGTTAGAAAAGAAGATCTTTCTCCATACATCATCAGTTTCCTTTTGAATTGCTTCAAGCTCTCTGAACATGATCCTCAATGATCTACTTTTCACAATAAATATTTTTGAGTTCTCTTTCAATTCTTCTTTGATCTCTTGTACTAAAAATTTAGGTACAATAATTGCTAGGGATCTTTCCCTCATTTTCTTTATAGAAGTCATTGCATACTTCCATCTAGCATCAATATTCTTGTATAGTTCATCAAGTAGTCGGTTGGCAACTTCAATTGGAATAGTCATGAACTTATGCAATATAAAGACAACTTTCTCCTCAATATTTTCCTTGTCTCCATCACTCCTTGATTCATACTTGACATATTGAATTCCTGCACAACCTCCATAATTCTTAAGATTTTCAATAAATGCTTCTAAGTTTTTCAGTTTAGAGGGCCGCTTTTGCACAACTTTGAATTTGCTTAAGTCTTATGACTCTATCTCACTATCTTCTTGCAACTCTAGCTTTCTCCTCGGTCGGTTTGATGTTTTCTTTTCCCTTACATATATTTTTGGCTTTGGTTGATCTAACTCAGGTTTCCTCTTCTCCCTTGGTGTAGAAGTAGACCTTGTCAATTGTCTTGTTCCTGTAGGGCTTAATGATTCCTTTTTCACTTTATTTTTATTTCCCTTGACTTCAGATGGACCTACCTCATCATCTTCAATAGTAACTCCAAGATTTTATGACAAATTATTGATCATTCTACTTGTTTTTCTCTAAGCCTTAGGTATTAATACACCTAGTTTTATCTTTTCTTTGACCTCCTCATATGTCCCATACTGATTATCTCTCTTATCAACATGTTTAGCTAATAGGGCTTCAATTTGTTGTGATATAGTGTCAATATCAATTTCATAGCCCATTTTCTATAGCTAGATAGTCCTTGGCTCCATAAATTTCACAATGCATGTGTTAGTATCCACTTCAAAACATATGGTATCTCAGTGCTTTTCCACTAACTGATGTGGAATTCTAAATTTCTTGTGCATTTTTGTTTGAAACTCAGTGAAATAGTCATTCGTTACAATGTTAAAATTTTCTCCTAAACTTTGAATGAATTCCTTAATCTGATAGATAATCAGTTTCTTCACATTCTATATTACATTACCAATTGATGGAAATAGGTTTTGGAAGTAGAAGAATATACATACCAATAGTGAACCAAACTTCAATGTGTTGGTCTTTTCTTTCCAAATAGTATTCATATTTTCATCAAATTGTTTTAGCAGGATCTCACATATATCAATCTTCATGTCCTTCTTGACTATCTTATATGCAATGTCCATAGTTCCACATGATACACTAGCCACTTGTGAGGATTGGAAGATTTGGTAAGATATAAAATTACATGCAAAATTTAATTTAGGGTCTTCTATAGTAGACAACTTAAGACCTCTTCCATCCCATTTAGCTTGTGTCAACTCACACAACTTATTCTTTTCAGTCTGCTTGTTTGCCTTCGGTCTATCATTGATTGGATCTATTCATAATATGTAAAAAATCATTTGTGATCTTGACTGGGATATCTAGCCACATAAATTGACCATGAACTCAACTTAGCACAATTCTCATCCACTCGGTCTTGAATACGCTTGGTATATGTAGGGCGTGCATTAAACCCTTGGTCTCTAGGTGGATGTGTTCATCCTTTAGTTTCCCATTCTCACATAGAATCTGGTAAGATGTATCAATATCTTCTTGTTAAATTACCTCAATCTTACAATGGATGAAGGAACGAATGTCTTCAATCATGAAAATTCTAGGAGGAATTGAAGATAGAGCTCCCATCTTGTCTAGCTCGACTGCTTTAGCTAGAGGAAGCTTGTACTTAGGGTTGACAAGATCAAATTTCTCAATGAAAATGGGCTTTTGAACTTTAGGTGCCATCGATTCAAGTATGTAAACACTTGATTGAAGTAGGGTTTCATTTGAATCAAATTGGTCGCGCTTTCATAACTCAAGAAAATACCATAAATCACTCAAATGCTTTCAAATTTTCTTAAATCTTCTCAATCAATTATTCGAAAGCTCTCAAAAGACTCGTATCTACAATGTGCTCAAATGCTCTTTGAAAATGCTAGGTAAAAATGAATAGTAAAGGGGTCTATTTATACCTTTTCCTTGATTAGGGTTTCCAACAACTATAATTTTAGTATTTAATACACATCATTGACTCCCTTTTCATCGACTACCAAATTACACTTCCGTTTACCAAATGAAACAAAATAACATAGTCTTTTATGGATCAAACATGAAATGTTAACTTCACAACATATATCCAAATACATCTAAATATTCTTATATGGATCTTTGCACAAATGTTAGGAACTAATTTAAGATTAAAATTTATCCCATAGTTCCTATACATACCTTTAACCAATTGGGTGAAGATGGGTACACCCGATCTAGAGGATGAGGTGCCATCTATTGTTCCAAGTGATGTTCCATCATCTAGAGACTTCCTTCTCCATATTTTATTCATCTGATCTCTTATTTCTTCAAAATTCACTTGAACTGTTTCACTTTTCTTCTCCTCAGTTGGAGCTTTGCCTCGGTACCTACAGTCTTTGGCTAGGTGACCTACCTTATGATAGTGAAAACATGCCATTCTAATATTTTTCCATGATCTTCTGTTATTTCTAACATGCATCAAAATGCACTTTTTTGCAATGTGTCCATATCTCCCACATGCTATACATAAAATTATTGTGTTATAGTCCCATGGTATTGTCGAGCCTTGTTGGTTGTTTGTAGTATTGTGTTGGTACCCATTTGACATTCTTTCTTTGTGACTTGCAATCTTTATTCTTATGACCATATCTATTGCAAGTATTGCAGTAACCATTTAATTTTAGCTTCCTTGTATTATTTGCAATCCTTGATCTACATTCAAATGCTTGATGTCCATACTTATTGCATTTATAATAATAACCTTCAAATTTTGGAATTCTTAGTGGTTTACCTCTTTTACTCCTACAAACATTCATTGTATGACTAGGTTTAACACAATGATAAAAAAATGGCTTCTTTGTCTTCGATGGGGTAGTGGTGTCTCGGTTGGCTTCAAGGTTTGAGGACTCTCCTTCCTCGGTAGTGCTCTTTTTAGTAAACCCAATTCCAGTCGTATCGCTTGGTTGTCTCTAACCTCTAAGCTATTCATCCAACATTCTTAATGTTTCTTCATTCCTTTTCAATACTTCATTGGTTTCCTTTTCTAATTTTAGTTCTTTTGTCAACTTTCAACCTCAGATCTTAATGCTTGATTCTCAGATTCCTTTTTGGATGTCTCCTTATTTGCTTTCACCAGTTGGTCCATCATAGCATAATGTGTTTTTGTAATTCTTAGGATCTCATCATCCTTTTCAGCTAGTCTTTCTTTAGCTTCCTCTTGCCTTCTTTTGCCATTATTTTTGCATCTTTAGCTGATCTCTTTGATTCAAGTATTTCACCCATTCTAATACCTTGTGCCTATTGATCTTTATTCATTAGATTCAACTACTTGATGAGTTATTTATTCTTTTCCACCAGTTCTAATATAGTTGTTTTAGATTCATCATTCAAACTTCCTTCAGATGATGTCTCAAGTATCTCAACATGTTCCTGTGTAGATTTTAACTCATCAAATAAATGCTTTCTAACCCTCAATGAATTTCCCAATTTCCTTTTCAGATCATCATTCAGTTCATGTGCATTTTCTAGTTCAAACTCAAGGTTGTCAATATTATTAGCTTTATTATAACTTTCCATGGTTATGATCTTTTCACTCTCAGGTGGTTAAACCTTTATCTCAAGAGTCCATAGATTTGATACCAATTGTTGGATTAATGATGGAAAGTCAAGTATTGAGAGGGGATGGGTGAACCAATACTATTTTTTTTTTCATCTATTCTGAACATTTACCAAAATGTAAACTTTGCATACATCATCATAAAACATAGAAATTAACACATAAAACATAACTCATAACACCATGATTTTTGGTCTCGCAAAAACCCTTAGTCAGATGGAAAAACTTCGGTGGAGATGGTACCCACAATTGTTCACTATTGTAGTAAAAAGGTTGCTCGGTTTGAGCTACAAAATTTAGCTACTTCTGATAGCTTACCCTCTTAAGAGTATTCACCCTATTAGGAGTAAAAAAGACTTATGCATTCTACCTTGCTAAAGGATTTTACAATCTCTAATCTAAGAGATGTACCCTATTAAAGGGTTTACAAAATAAGACCTATTAGGGCCTACCCAGTAAAGAGATTTTATAACTCTGATTATAATATAAACCAGTACTAAATATGTCTTTAGAAATACATCAACAAATGCTTGTCGGACTCAATATGCTCAATGACATTTTACCTCATTTTGTATTTCAATCACAATTTAGTTTCTATAGTCGGTAGCCTCAAATATGATTCACATTCACAATTATTCTCTAACTAATCTGTTACTCGGTAGCTTCCCTTCTCTTCAACACCTTCACATTCTTCTCTGATTGATCATCGCCCGCTCTCTATACTCTCTCACTTATTCCAATCTTCATACACCAATCCTTATATACTCGATCCAAAAGTGGTGGAAATGTTCTAGATTATTCTCCTTAAATGGTGGTAGCATTGGTTTCATTTCCAATGTATATATTCCATTTAATTTTTATTGGTGGATCTTACCTTGTAATCATGTGCAATCATCTTTGTTTATATCTCCAATTTCTTTACCAAACGATCTTCTTGAAATCTGTAAAATATTTTATGCTTGGTGTCCAGGTTCAATGTATCTATTAATCTGTTATGTCGACTTGTGTTACTCGATAACAAATTTTATTCTTGCTCGGTAACATGTTCTTCTCAGCTCAGTAACTATCTTCCAATGTGCAGTGCCTGCCTTTCTCTGCTCCATGTTTGTCTCTCATTTGCCTTTACTGAAATTGTTTCTGCCTTTACCGATTGACTTGTTTGCTTTACCATCTTATCCTATGAGTCGTTCTTCATTCACCGACTAACTTTGACAATAAATATGACTTTAAAAAAACTAATGATAACAAAATAAATCTTTAGGAGTATCAAATAGAATTTTGGGTAACATGTTGAGATGCTTAGTTGGAGACATTTACTGAGTAATTGGGATTTAATGTTAGTACAAGTAGAGTTTGCATATAATAATTTAGTGAATAGGAGTACTGGCAAGACACCTTTTCAGATTATTACTGGCATGCAACCAAGGGGTATATCAGACTTGAAAGATATTGTTGGAGAAGAGAAGAGGAGTATTGAAGGGGAATAATTTGCTGAATTTATGAAGTCATTGCATGAGGAAGTGAAACATAAGTTGGAGTAGAGTAATCATAAATAAAAAGATAGCGGATATAGGTCAAGAAGACATAAGATTTTTGAGGTTGGTGATGAGGTAATGGTTCATTTGAAGTAAGGAAGATTTCCTATTGGAACCTATAGTAAGTTGAAGATGAATAAATTTGGTCCCTACAAGGTACTGTAGAATTTTGACAGTGGAAATGCTTATGAAGTAGAGTCACCTGATGACATGGATATATCACCAATATTCAACATTATAAATTTGTATGAGTATCATGAGATTGATGAAGAAGTGACAGTACCGAGTGATTATCCTAAGAAGCATACATAAGAAGTTGAATAGATTTTGGAATGAAGAGTTGGCAAAAGCACAAGAGGAAATGATTACTTGGAATACTTGGTAAAGTGGAAGAACAGACCAATTAAAGATTCTACATAGATTTATCAATTTGAGTTGGATTCATCTCAGGTTGTACCTCACTCATGATTTAGAGAATCATTTTATTTTCAACCCCGGGTGTATGATGTAGGAGCATCTTGGGTTCATGGAAATAATGTATCTCGGTAACTTGTTAGATGTGCTTGGTAATTTCTTTGGAGTTCTTGGTGGAGTGTTCCTATTTGTTCACTGATGAGCTTGGTTACTGCTTTGTGGTTTGTTGTGTCTTCTTGGTGGTGCCTTTCATCGAGTGGCTTTGGTGTGTTCTATTCTACTCAGTGGTTTTTTTCATCGAGTGGGTTTGGTGTGTTCTGTGTTTCTTGGTGGCCTAGTTCATTGACGGGTTTAGTTTTAGATCTTCTTCTGGAATGACCTGTGTAATTAATTTTGGTCATGATTGTAATGTTGGGATCACTCATTAGGAAATGTGTGAACCTAAATTTGGGTCATTTCTTTCTCAAATCCTAGATCTAGAAGATTCTAAACACTGTTTATTTTGGTATAAATGTAATGATATATTCTAGGTTTAGGGGAGAGAAGGTTAGGAAGTTGGAGATTATGGATCTTGCATGCATGAGGCTTATTCTATTTCAGTAATTGATTTTTTTTGTATTAACCATAATCAGGAAGACCTCACATCCTGACATGTATCAATTTTGAATGAATATATGAATATGATCTACTTCCCTTCTCTCCTTTTGTGTGTGTTTTCTTCTGTGTTGTGATTCTGCAAGGTGGTCTAATAATTGGGTGATCCTTTGGCCCCACTTATCTTACCCTCCTTGCATCAAAAAATATTGCTTATCCCTAAGAGAGAGAGAGAGAGAGAGAGAGAGAGAGAGAGAGAGACTCAAAGAAGGATAAGAGGGTGAGAGACATGAGGCGGAGAGAGAGAGAAGAGGGAGGGGGAGATAGATGAGGTAGAGCTTAAGGAGGATAATTAGCACTCAGAATAGATAGAGATGGTGATGGGGAAAGGATGACAAGAGAGAGAGAGGGAATATGGAGAGACATGCATATATAGACATATATACATATATCTATATAAATATATGCATATATATCTGTAGATATGCATATACACATATTATATATGTAATTATATACATCTGTGTAGTGTGTGCTAAGTTTATAAGAATATTTTTTTATTTCTTCATAACCCTTATGAGTTCTGTAAAACTAAATTTTTTTCTTTTAGTTCTACATAACTTGTACAGGTTATGAAGAATTAAGAAAGCCACTTTTTATCTTACAAAACTTGATCGGGTTTTTTAGTACATAGGAACATGTACATGTTATGGTTAGGTAAGAGGGTTGGAAAATGACCCTAAGGCTTAGAAGCCTTTTTTCTCTCCGTTTATCTCCCTTGTACATGTCTTTTATTCTTCCAAGATCATTCCTCAACTTCCTTGTCATTAGGTTTACACATCATCAAGTGGGTATTTGTAAAATTACCACTATCATCTCACACGTCTTCTCATCTTTATAACCATATAAATTTTTCTATTTTAGGATAACATTAGCATAGTAAACTTTAATCTTCTTTACTAGTTTCTTTACAGTTCTCAAAGACATATTTCTATCATTTTCTTAATAACTTTTGATCTAATTGGCAAAATTCAAAACAAATTACAATATTACTGTTCTATACTTGATTTGATACACTTAATTTTTTTTTTTTTTTTTTCATTTTCAATTATTTTGATGCAAGTTATGCCCAATGCATGAATAAACACCTAATTTTTAGGATGCGTCCACTTCAAAAAATCATTAAAAAAAAAGTAATGGAAAATTACAAAAAAAATACACAACTTCTAGCTCTCACTATTACCTATCATTCTACCATAGGGTTTTGTAAAATACTAAATCTAACTATATCTTTTGTGAAGCGCATAAAATACACTATGTTATATTATTCTAAAAAAATTAGGAACAATTTTTCATGTGCAATGCATTTGACCCTCTTAATCTTATCCATTTAAAAAAAAAACTTTAGTTGTTTAGAAACTAGATTTAGAGTATTAAAATTCTTATTCTGTACACAACTCTTAGTTTTGAGTGTATGACCCTCAAATTCATCTTTAAAGTTTAGGTTTACCTGAATTCAAAAAAAAAAAGTGGCCACTTATACCCCCCTTTTTGCACACCATCTTAGTGCACTTATCCTTGTATACATTTTTTCTTATGATAGTTATGACTTTGAGATATTCATCAAATTGGGAAGAATAGTTTTTAAATATTGGAGAACCATTTTAGAAAAAATTTTAGCATCATTTATACATTTTCAACATAGGCTTTACCCTATTCTTTGCATCTCTATTTGAGTTTGAAGTGATTTGGCTCCCAACTTGATAAGTATTTGCAAATATCTCCAAACGCATCATGTTGGAAAAATAAGTGTATGTGGTGTTTTACCTAGCATCGATGCCCCTTTTTGCCTTTGTAAAATAAGGACCTCATTTTGTATTTCTTTTACTTTCATTATTTTATTTCTTTCTGATGGTTTTATCTAGTTTTAATTTGATAATTTTACTTTTGTTACACTTAATTTAGAGTTAGTCATTCCTACATGACTATAAAATAAACTTTAAATGTCATATCATTTTGTTGGAATAGATGTGTTGGGGGTTTCTTGCATCATTTTCATTAGACTTTGATAGTTGGTTCACTAAGCATAACTATTAAATAATTTTTGAAACCTTGATGCCCATGACGTGATATCATTTTACCTTACCCCTTAGCTTTCTAGTGTTGATAAATTTTTCATAAATGCCATTTTTTGACAATTCAGTAGACTTTTTCTTTTCTAACTTTTCTTTCATGTTTTGAATCACTAGGTTATGGTATCATGTTATCTTCAAGTGTCAATCCTAAAATTTATAATCAAATTTCTTAATCATTTTCTAGGTAGGGCACTTTTAGTAGTCTATTTGTGGTGAGACTGGTTTTATCCTCTTTTTTTTCTCTTTTCTTGCTTGTTATCTACTTATATTATGTCACTGTGAACTATGACACATATTTTCTTGATCATTTTATTTTATATCCATTTTATTTCTTTTATTTTTCCTTATTTATTGTTTTCCCTTTTGTTTTATTTTTTCTTTTTTCTATGCCTTACTTATATAGATCTTTTCCCTCTTTGATGGCTTCAATTGTTAGAGTTCGGGGATATATTTTATTCAATGAAAACATCATCAAATACCCCTCATGAGGCTTTATGCCAAGCATTAAATTTACAGATTTGGTATAAATTATTCCATTTTTGTATGACTTCTTTTTAAACATCGAAGATTAGTTCTCTTGCTTAGAATTTATTCCATATTTATTAGAGTAAGCATTTAGTTATCATCATTTTTGTGTACTTATTTTTACTATTCTAAAACTTTGATCCTCACCTTTCCTATGTTATTAGCTGATAGGCTTTGGGTGGGAGCTTTTACTCTTAGAAAGTCTATTTTCCAAAAGAAGGTTGTCAAAATACTTGACGATATGGTCTATTTCAATAGTATCCCAAATATCTATGAAAAATTGTTGTCATATGTTTCATTGTCACAGACGTACCAAACATGGGTTGCAAGAAGATAAACTATAATAAATACACAATTGCCTATTATTTTTATACCACCTATTATAACTAATAAACAATAAAGAGAAAGAAAATTACATAGAAGTAGATTGAGGATGGTGGAATGATTAATGAATATTTTTAGGATTTATTATAGCAATGACACAATGTGCGATGTCCATTCAAAGCTCCCTAAATTCAATGAAAAACACTCTTTATTAATCTTTCTTGCTTCTTACATGACCTTATGATCAACATACCATCTAGAACAAGATTTTAGGCTACTATATTTTTTGCCTCTATATCAGATATGGAGCAAGTAACGTTACCAAGTGAATTTTTGTATGACCATAGAATAAATCTACCTTTTATAACTCATAAAATTATGAATTAGCTGAAATTAGGTGGTTCTCGAGTGGCTCTAAGATATATAGGTTCTTAGAGAAAATGATGGGAACTAGAAAATAAGAAAACATAGGGAGGTGGTTGTTTATTTTTGTTGAATTTTATTAACAAGCCAGTAAGAAAATCTTTGTAACATATTGTGTAGGTTTATTCTATTTAATTATATAGATGTGTGGTTTACAGGAAAATAAAGAAGATGAAATGTGATGATTAACACTTTTGTTGCGAGAGTTATTTTGTATTGTTGTCTTTAACAATGCATGTAGCTTGACAACTTCCAATACACTAGTAGAAATTAAGGTGTGGATACTATTTAGTTTAACATTTAATGATACATGCTTTTGTATATTATATATAACTTATAATAAAAAATATATAAAATAAATGATTATATTTAAAATTGTTTTTGATAGATAAAAGCTGCAAGAGGGTGCTGGCCCGTGGTACAGAAGGACTAGAAGCACATTAACAGAATATTAATAGCACTAGTCTAGAGAATTTCATCAGCAGTTTATCAAGAGAAAAAACAAAGTCTAATCTGCCTCTATAAAAAAAAAAAAAAAGTTCTTTTCAAAAAGATCGAACTAGAGTATCTTAGGCAAGTAGTAGCAATTAAATTAACAGTATCATGCCACGCAGGGCTAGACCACGAACTAGGAGGATTAACCTTAAAACATGAAACAAGCATAGAGAACTTAGGGCCTTGCCCAAAAAAAATAAAAACCTCATGACAGCAGCAGCAGCTAGGATCTCCCACCTAGATGTTTGGACATCAGGGTCATGGCCCACTCTTCCTGTAGGAAGAGGAAGAGATCTTTATTGTCTTCGTTAGCCTCTAGTTTGCCACCAGCTAGTTTTTCCTACACAGTGTAGAGGGTCATAGCCGAAGCATGAATGACCTTAAGAGAAAACTTGTTAGTCATAATGCGGTGCTTGAGTTCCTGCATGTCCTATTTGATAACAACTATCTCATTGTCCAAGTGAAAGAACTTCAGCTTAAGGGTGCCCTTAAACCTGTCATTGCCATCCAGAGGCACAAAGTTGTTCTCGGTAGTGGGGGGCTTGGTTTGATGATCATGAGGGGAGGCTGGGGGTGGGGTAGTGCTATAGGGAGTTTCCATGGTGTGCTAAGGGTTGAGAGGGGGAGTGGTACTAGTCCTGTTCGAACTTAGGTGATCATCAGAAGAGCCCTCAATTGACTCAGTGGTAAGGGAGTCTTTTTCTGATAGGGACTTCTCCTTTGAAGTTGTTTCCTTGATTCTGGTTTTGCACTGCTCCTTAGCAATTCTATTAGACTGACGGTGACCAAAGCCCCCTAAGTCCACCTCCAACTTGACCTGGCTATCCAAGATCCTCCATTTTTTGGGATTTCTTTCAGTCTCAGGGGTACTGTCAGACTCCTTCAAATCTTTAGTATCTAAGGAATTAGAGACATGGGATTCCTCAAGCTCCTCCCCCCTTTTGAAAGGGTTTTTCACACATCTTTTGCGACTTTTATCATCTTTAGGGACAAGGTCCATCTCTTGGATTTTACGGATAGAGTGGGAGGTGGAATGAGTGGGATTATTAGTTTTCGAAGGGGAATCCTCCTAGTTGACCTCAAGGATAACCAGGGGAGGTTGGGGTGGAGGGTAGATAGCCTTATGGAAGTGATAGAGACAGAGCAGGAGCCCCTAATGCAGAATAGGGGTCAGTTTTTTAGGGTTTTCCCTAATATCCAAGATATTGCTTTCAATGGAATGGAGGTAAAAGTGAATGGATATGAGGTCCCTATTTCTGATGTGATTGAGAAAGGTAAATGGTAATAGTAGAACACCATAAATTTACCTTCCAGGGTGAAATAATTCATCATAATGAGGCATAGCTTGGGCCAGAATTTTGGAAGCTCCTCATGGTTGAAACCCCCTAACTTCCTCACAAGTTTCTCCCCTGCTCTGAAGAATTGGCTGAGGCTGGTAGGGTCCGGCGTCCTACTAGTTTTTTTATACTTTCTTCCCTCCAAAGAGATTCCCCTCACCTTAGCAATGACCTCATTAATCTGGAAGTGAATGCCCCCAATAGAAACTTTCCTATTGTTCCAAGACAAGACGAGCTGCTTGGATATTTTCTCATCGTGTCCCCCCTTCATGTGCTCCATGAAACCCTAGATACCACTCTCTTTACAATAGTGGGTCACTAGAGGGTCGGAGGTGAAAGCCTCATCAATCTTATCTGGTTCAATGCGTAGTGTATTGCCTCCCATGTTGATAATCTCCTTATCCCATGCCAGACTTTCCTGAGAATCAAAGGGCCGAGCTTCGTGAAAAAGAGCATAAAACTAGTTGTTTTGAATTAGCTATTTTGAGAGAAAATTATACTCAAAAGGCTGGCCATGGGTGATTTTTTGGGAGCCGAGCTCCATTTGGTGATAGCCATCAGATCTCTAGGTGCTATAATTAGCAGTTATGCTAGAATTGCACTTAGTGTCTTTGTTAGCCAAGAAAACCTGCTGATGCGGACAACTATCTTTCCACACGTAATTGCATGAAAGGCAATTATGATCCTTTATGGGGTTTTGGGCATTCTTATTCATAATCACAAAAATCATCAACTTACGCCGACATGTAATCAAGGTAGGGCCTTTAGCAAGGATGACAGCTTGGCACATTTTAAATATTACTGGTATCATTTTTTTCCCCTCCGATTAGTTGCTGAGTCACCTTAGGTAGTTTGTTGACCACCTTCCAATTACTTAGATTGGTTTTCTTGAGACCAATAGCAACCATCAAATCCCCCATTGCATTTCCCTCTCTGTACGTGTGGGATATCTTGCATTGGAGATTGTTGAGGAGCTCTCGGATTTCCAGAATAATGGAGTTAACATGCCACCCTGCATTAACTCTTCTTTTGATAGCCTCCACCACCACTTTGGAATCCCCCTCAATTTCTAGTAGTCTGATGTTCATTTGGATGGAAAATTTAATCCCCCATAGAAGAGCCATGCCCTCGGCTTGATTGACAGTGTAATTATTGAGCGGCCCCGCATAAGCCAAGAGGCAAGTGCCATTATGGTCTCTTACCACACCTCCCCCACCCTGGGTGAGATTATTAGCCGCCCCATCGAAGTTTAATTTGGTCCAGCCTCTGAATGGGGCAGCCCATCTAGCAGCATTTCTAGCCATCAGCTTGGAGTTGTCAAACTTGAAGAAGCCAGTTAGCAGGTTCCATTTATTAGCCATTTAAAATTGTTAGTTGAATCAAAAGATTTTGAAAAAACACAAAAATACATTGAAAGGTGAAATGCATGATAAAAGAAAAACTATTTTGATAAACTTAATCTTATCCTTGTAAGACAAATTTGTCACATTGACAAAAGATTTTCTTCACCATATTAAGAGCTTACAATATATTATAAAAGAAACTATTGTTGAACTTTAGAGTTCTCACAGCAAGCATTAGTACTATTTACAACCATTACCAACAACAATATCTTGATTAGTGCCTTTTTGTCATGGCAAATGTACTTATGGGCGCTCGTATTAAGGATCCACTATATTGCTTTCTAAGTAGTTTCCAAAGTTGTCATGCTATGTCCAAAGTGTGATACATATTGACAAAACAATCAACACTTTGAATTCATTATTTCTTTCTTAAGGTTGTTTTTAGCCTTCTTCATGCTTTAGTACACTCATTTATTGGATTCTTTGAAGCTTGATCGCTAATTAGTTTACACTTAAGTTATCTATTCCTGCCGCGCTATGCTTATCTATCCCTGCTGCGCTATGCTTCACTAGTATCCCTGACTCTTGGTCATGCATAGTTGTGGGAAAAATTACAAAGCCTCAATTTTCTCACGAGTAGGATCATGGTGTCTCTAGCAGACTGATGAAAGTTTAATGTGATCATTTCTATGCCTTTACCCCAACCCTGCTGCTTTTTGGTCATTTTCTGTCTTCTTTTCTTATAATTATTATGTGTGTTAATCTAAGTACAATTTTTTTTAATTGAAATAACTAAATCACATATGATATGAAAGACCAAATGTGAAATTGATGTAGAAGTACTTAACCTATTTCTTCCATCTCTTCCATTCATTGTTTAGAACAACTACCATGAATTTTAAAGAGCACATTTACAAAAACTTTGAAGTTTTGAAAAAATAATTCTTATAAAAAGAATATCTCTGTAGCACTAATATTTGAACACATTTGCGGGACACATTTCCAGCTCTTGGACACATTCCCTTCTACGTGTGGACAAACATGGCTGTCAACCAGTTAGAATGTAAGACAGCATGTTCGTCTAGGGCGTCTTCTAAAAATATTATACTTGACAGTGCCTTCATAGTAAAAAAAATCCATTGTTTTTCTCTTGAAATCTTGTTAAGAGAAATGAATGAGATGTGCTAATTACCGACTCCAGGACTAGGACTCGATTCAAGAATCCGTTCCTTCATTCCTCCTCTTGAAACCTGCATGTGACCCACCGCTGGGCTGGATTCTGATGTCGACAACCCCTGCACTTTGAGCCCAACAGACTCATGCTCTACGTCGCCCCCGGTTCGATTCTCCCTAAATCTGAATTCCAGGAGATTATTGGCCTTCTCTTTTGTAATATCGTTTCCATTGGCACTCCAGTGCTTCGTCTCTACTACCTCTTCAATTGCCAGCTCAGATTTCGAGTTTTTTTGTGGGGTGATATACATTTCTTTATTCTCTGCCAGTATCCTCGCCGCGCCACATGCATGCAATCCGAGAAGAAGAAAACAGAAGATGTATACCCACATTTTCATATGAATCTTCACCATATTACTAACTGGTTAGGCAAGAGATATCTAAGCGAAAAGATTTCAATCACTTCTACTTCTTTATTCTCTCTACTCCAGAGGCTGAGTATTCAATGAACTGATAATGGACTTGATGCGCTATTTAATACTGTCCGGAGGAGGAGAGAGGCGTGGGTTTCCAGATCTCAATTAAATTTAAGTGGTAGTTTCCTAAACAATCTTATTGCTCACGTTTGTAAAACAACATGTGACAGAATTGTTTCAATTGCTCTTTGTCATAGACTTTTACTATCTAAGAACCTATTCCCCTTTCCATCAAGTGTAGGTCTCTCCTAGGCTGCGACTCTTAAAATCATGCGTTCAATTCCTTGGGGGGGAAGTCTTGATGAAACAGGACTGCAAACTTAATAGGTATTCATGGTCCCCAAAATGGAGGTGTAATAATATTCATGGTCCAAAAAGACGGCCCTGCCCTTACGTAATCTTACTACTTTCTGCAACGTGAGATGACTTTTAAAACCTACTTTGGCATGTTGTCCTAATTCCATGAACATGGTCCTTTTCTTTTCTGTCGTCCAAGCTTCAATGGTAATCTTTTGACCAACCATTCAGCTCCGCATGCCACAGATTATTATTATTATTTCACTTTTGACTAACCAATTTGATGCTGTCATTTTGAACGAAATTCTCTATACGACACCATTTTGTTCTTGCTTTCACTTCTTTTAAAGTACAAATCATTTCTTGTTTATTTGTATCGGTTTCTTCTTTTAGGTTAAATTTCAAAAGTAAATTTGATCACTAAAAGTATAAAAATTATTAATTGATTATTAGTAAAGATGTGATGTAAAATTATTATTGACTATTTGAGTATTGAAAAATGTGATTATTAGTAGAGATGTGATTTAAAATTATTATTGACTATTTGAGTGTTGAAAAATGTGATGTTTTAAGTAGACTGCACTTGTATCAATTTTCTCTTGTTAATTCATTTTATTATTGATGATGTATCAATGCATAAGATGATTGAGACTTTAAATATTTTAACATTGTACATTCTTACAACATCTTACTATCCAAGGTGTTGATAGAGCTATTACTATAGACAATGAAAATACCATTAAAAAAAATATATTTTCATAGTTCAAAATTTCTCATGCATGTCATAGCAACATAATTGACATAGATCTATTTTCTATTGATAACATACCTTGTTTTCTATATTATGATGTACCTTATAATGGCCATTCTTTTATATCAAATATTAGCTCTATGGATAGTCATAAGTCTTTTATCTCTAAGTGATACAATGCATGATGAGAGCTATAGACAAGCAAATTTATTCATTGACTAATTCTAGTAATCATCATCTGTAAATTAGAAAAAAATAATTAATTAATTTTTAAAGTGTTATTATAAATGATGAAATATTTTTATGTATTCATTAATATATCTAATGCTTCTAAATATTAATTATATAAATTAGGAACTTTTATTTGGTTGATTAGTTTTTGTTCTAGGGTTTTAACATGAATGAATTAATTAAAAATTAATTTATTTGATCTCCACCATATACATTCATTAAAAACTGATCTTTTATTAGTTGACTTCTTATACCTTTCACTTTTCTAATTTAACAATTAACTACTTTAATTAGTCATTTGCATCTAGTCAAAACACGATTACTTAAAATAATTATTAGTCATATCTAAGCCCAATTACCCATAAAATTTTCCTATGAAATCCTACCTTGAACTTTTATCATAGAAAATCTGCACTCTCCAACTACTACATAGATATCTCACATATGTGTAAGGGAGAACCTGTAATAATCCCAATCCCTCATAATAACTCTCACATATATGTAACAACGTAACAACTATATGTTATTAGGATTTGTTTAAAGTGCTTGATTTTATGTTGAGGACATGAGTACATAGTTTACAAGTTTGAACTACATAGTGCCTATATATATATACAAAACTAAAGCCCAAAGTAAGGAGATTTTAAAAGCTTGGTTATATGATATTTTTAAAACCTAGTTTAATGGAGAGGTTATAAGATTAATATTTGGATGAAACAAAGATCATATTTGAGGAATAAGGTAAGATTTAGCAATATCATGAAATTCATGGAATTAAGTATTTGAGAATTAATTCATGACATTAATTTAGCAATAAAGTATGTATAAAAAATCATTCATAAAGAAAAATGCAATCATTTTATTCTAGTGTAAAACAAGGTGTGGGAGACACGATGAATATTTAGTGCTAGACTCATATGATGGAGATGGATAAATGAAAGATGCGTACTTGAAAGATAGTGAACTTCAATTCCTAAATATGGCATTTGCAAGTGAACTTTAACCGTGGTACTTGTTGAAGTCAACATTCATAACTTGTTTTCAATAAAGGGTGCTTTTTCTCTAGACTATTTTATTTTTGTTTAACATTAAATTTTGTTATTTTTATTGGGATGATGGAAAAATAACAGCCTATTCTCAAGATATTATTTTCCAAGACTATGAAACCATTGTGGGGCTATATAGATTATTATGAACCTTACTGATTACAAGAGAATCCTCTTCTAGGTCCAAGCATTTTTGTTTGGAACCATTAAAACTCTGATGATATAGTATGATGGTGAGGATATTGAAGGTTATTCAGTGATGTATAAACATTTATATAGAGGCATGATATATTGTATGGTAGGGGTTTTCCATAAAATTAGGTGTAAATATCATGGCACTAGGAGTTGGAATCAACAAGCTTCTATTTCATGACATAGTATTCAAGCTCAAGAAGGTTTTATCTTAGAATTATCAACAAGAAAAATTATGAGGGAATAAATTGTGGCTATTACATCTACTACCTACTCAAATTAGATAGTTATTAACTATTTCTTGAAGATGATAATATTTTTATATGGATTCTTTTGGTCCTTTATTTGATATTCATTATTGGCTCATGACAAGTTAAGAGTTCTCATGAACTAGTAAAAGATAAATATTTCATTAAATTTTTACTTTACCAACTTTTATTAATACCAAGTATTATGTACTATTGGTAGTATACTAGGGAATATGGAGTGACACTTATGGGAGTGTAAATAATTTTGTGGAAAGCCTATAAACTAGGGTTAATTTAGATATACTAGTCATGGCTAACATCATTAACCATATTTTTAAAGATATTTAGGATGGTTTTTCTTATAGGAATAAACCAAATCCATTACCTCTTGTCCATCCCTAGATCATTTATTGGAACCAAAAAGGACCATTTAAGTTAGAAACATTGCAAAATGAAAAATACTGAAGCTATAGTGGATTTTATTGGAGAAAGAAGCAATATATCTTTTAGGGATCATAGAGTCAATTTTCCTTTAGAACTTAAAAATGTGGATAACTTCAAAGAACATGTCAAGTTTGTCAGTCACAAATTTATAGAAAATATAAAATAGGTCTTTTAGTGAAAACTTCTTTATGGAAAAGACCCAAAAATAGTAAAAAAAAGGATGAATTCAAATGTTGAAACCACTTTGAGGTACTTGAGGATGAGAGGATTGACAATCTTACCACAAAATTGTATCATGAGAGGTAACCTATGTTGGTTGAGAAGGAAATATAAGCTAACCTAGGTACATAAGAGGATCTTAGATTATTCACCTAGCTAAATCATTGGGTAAACGCACAATCAGGTGTCACCTTTTAGGCTAACTTACCAGCATAGTTGAATTTTAGTATTTCTAACTAAAAATTAGTTTTGGTCAAACATATGGTCTAACTAGATTCATTCTAGCTAAGTCAAATAAATTCTTTAACTTTTCCAATTGGAAATGTCTATTAAATGCATGTTTTATACCACTTTGGGTCCAATTACCATAAAAATAAAAATATTTCAGAAAAGTGGCGTTTCAATAATTCCTAATCTTTTTAATGATATTTTAAAAAAATACCCTTTTGTAGAGATCAAAGTCAAGAATATCCTCATATAGATTTTATAGTGTTTTAATTATACATAGTTTATTATAATTAAAAAATATTGCAAGTAGGTATTTTAACAGTTAAAGAAATGTTGATTTGAATGAAGAAAAAAATAGTAAATCATATTAAATAAATTTGAAAAATATATGGTGCACTAGAGGAGAGAGTCCTCTTCAAGAATATATATTTTTGTTTTTGATTGGGATAGATTTGTTATGAAAAATATGTTGCGAGATGAAAACTATCGATTTCAGTGAGTTGAAATTTGAATTGTTATAAAAGAGAAAATATAGATCACAAACCAATTTTTATTTCTTCATGCACTAGCTATATATGTCATCTATTGCATATTTTGAAATTAGGGGAAAAAATGTTTATTTACATATTTTTTTTGGGTGGGAACTAGATCCCTAATTTTCAACATTTTTCAGCAACTAAAAAATCATCTTTAAAAATTAAAAAAAATATATCAATTCTTACTCATAAAAATTATTAAAAATATTAATCATAAAATTCATCCATTTTATAATATTTAATTAGTTTACATCATCTTCAAATTCCAAACATAAATGTCATTTTTATACTATTGAAGTTGAACAACTTTGATTTTGTTAGCCTTTTCCTTTGTAAAAGGGTGATAGCTTATTGTGCTTTTACCCCATTAACACTAGAAGAGAAGCCCACAAATTCAATCTTTTTTTCATGTAGAGAAAAATTAACTTCTCTTGGTCCTCTGTAGGCACACCTGGACTTGATCTTGATCTTCTAATGCATTACTTAGCTATAGCACTAGGGGAAAAACCTATCAAATAGGAGTTGAGAAAAACATAACCCTAGATTGCACTATTGGAAAAACTAGAGCTACAAAAAACCATTGGATGTTTGTTTCACTAGAACTATTGATTATGTAGAATGAATTTAAAATTTTGTACTAGTTTGAAAACCTTCTAAGGGCATATGCATATGTATAGATTTTAGAGACTTAAATCAGGTCCTAAGGATGTATTCCCCCTTCCAAATATTGACATAGTAGAGGATCAAATAGATGGACAAGAAATGTTATCTCCAATGGATGGTTTTTGGTGTTACAATCATATTAAGTAGCACTTGAGGATCAATAAAAGACAACAATAGCACACTTACTTGTCATTGGGGTACATTTAATTAGAACATCATGTATTTTAGTTTGAGGAATGTTAGGTCAACATATCAAAGTGCAAAGACCATAAGGGGATTGTATACCTTATGTTTACAAGTTATGTTTCTAGTGTACCGATAATATAACATAGTATGAATCACTTATCACTAGACTCCACATGGCTATGCATTAGAAGATACTAAAACTTTGTATATTTGGTGATTCTAAACTAGTAATTAGACAATTTAATGATGACTATAAGATGTATAACTTTTGAGCAGATCCCTAGAGATAATAAATGAGCTACGAACACCATGGCTACTATTTCCTTTCTTGTAGATATATGACAAAACACTACATACTATGAGTTCTTGGAAGAACCTCTCTTGGTACCCATGTATGAGATACCCCAATCCATCTACTAAAATATTTGAAATAATACTTTATCACCTAACCTATCCAATAAATTAAAAAAAAACCTTCATACCACGAGCCTCCTATTATGTCATTATCACTTATACTTTATATCTAAAAGGATTTGATGGTAGTCTTCCTATGTTTCTTGAGTGCAACAAGGTCAAAAATACCTTACAAGAGGTATATCAAGGTATATGTGGGGCACATTTAATGGTCCTACCTTAGCTAAGAAACTCCTATATAGGAAAAAGAAAAGGAAAAGGAGGGGAAGAAAGAAGAGGAGAAGAAGAAGAAGTGGAAGGAGGAGGAGGAAAAGGAAAAGGAAAAGGAAAAGGAAAAGGAAAAGGAGGAGAAGGAGAAGAAAGAAGAGGAGGATGAGAAGAAGGATAATAAGAAGAACAAGAAGAAGCAAAAGGAGGAGAAGGAGGAGAAGAAGAAGTGGAGAAGATAAAGAAGGAGAGGAGAGAGAAGAAAAGGAGGAGGAGGAGGAGGAGAAGAAGAAGTAGGAACATGGAAAAAAGGACAAAAAGAAAAAGAAGAAGGTAAAGAACAATGTATATCTTGCTACCAGCATAACCATTGCACCTCTTTAAGGTACACATGCTAGTTAATAACTTAATTTAAATAACCCATTTCAACAAACACTTTGAAGCATTGGAAATAAAATAGTTGATTCAGAGAATATTTGTGTAGCAGTAATAAATTAAATGTTTTCCGTGCAACCCAGGAACACATTTGCAGCAGTGGAACACATTCCATTAGATTAGAGTGGAATAAAAAATAATCACCTTCATCGTCTTCTACAAATATATACTTGATATAACCTTCATATACATAATATTCTAAGAGTACGTCGTTTCCTTTTGTATTCTTGTAACAGAAATGAATAAGATGGGCTAATTACCGACTCCAGGACTTGGAGTCGATTTAAGAACACGTTCCTCGTGCACGCTGTTTACTGCCCCTCTTTTCCCTGATTTGGGTACTCTAAAAACTTGCATGTGACCCACCGCTGGGCTGGGTTTTGATGTTGACAGGCGCTGCACTTTGAGCCCAAGAGACTCATCCTCTGCATCGACCCCAGTTCGATTCTCCCTAAATCTGAATTCCAGCAGATTACTCGATTCCTCTTTTTTGACAAGAGCGCTTTGCAATTCTTTATTCTCTGGCAGTAGTCTTGCTGCGCCACAAACGTTCAATCCAATCAGAAGCAAACAGAAGAGATGTACCCACATTTTCATGATGAGAGTTTGAATCCTCTGAGAAGAATAGTGGAGTGATATATAAACGAAAAGTTCGACTTATTTTACTTGTTCTTTATCCTCTCTACTCCACAGGGTGTGAATTTGATGAGTTGAGACTGCGCTATTTAATACTGTGTAGAGGGAGGCGTGGGTTTGGAGCTTTCAATTGGGTTTGCTTGGGAGTTCCTTAAACATTGCATCAGTTGGTTTGAATTGAAATTCTGTTCAAACACGGAAAATCAGTGCTTGAGTTTGGAATGATTCAAACATTGAAAATCTTGGCTTGCCCTGTACGAACCACCTCACTGCTCACGTTTGTAAAGCAGAACAGTATAGAATAAGTCTGCTCCTTGTCATATATTTGTGCTTTCTTCAAGATATTATCCCATAATTTCCTCTCCTTCCTATCGACTTTTGTAAATTCAATTCCTTGCGGAGGAAGTCTTCTCTAAATATGACTGAAATCTCCCTTGATGTGAAGAAAGCATATTTAAGGTCCAAAAAGGAAGCCCTGCACTTCGCTGAGCTTGTGACGTTCTTCGACGCCGTAAGCTCTTAAAACCCATTTTCTTGTATTGCTACTGTTTCTGACCTAATTCCATGAAGATGGTCCTTATCTTTTGTTCATTTACGGCTGCTTTAGTCAAGAGTAATCTTTTGACAACCATTCAGCTCCGCACACGCACATATATTTTTCTGTTTTTGATTTCCATACTAAAAGTTGTAGATGTGAATGTGTTAGGGTTTATTCTGATGACGTGGAACTAAGAGGCTGCTTATACCTAAAATGGTGATGCTTTCAATGTGAGTGAATTATTCTATTCAACACCATTTGGTCGGTTTTATTTTGTTTTCTTTTCTAAAAAGTCAAGCTTTTGTTGTATATTTTGGTATGGTTATTCTTATATATTATCAAATTTAATAGTCAAAGATACGTTTTGGTTCATAATAGTTAGATAATTGTTTGGAAGGGACAAGGTGTAAATAATTGTTGAGTGTTTATCATTAATTAATGGTAGAGTACTCTTATATTCACTAACATGTTAACTCAACTTGTTATTGATGTTACATTAAGATCACTATATATCCTTGTAGATCACATCTATATGATTTAAGGTTGATTTAGGTCAAATCAATATAGTACATGAATAATTATTGAATTTTAAAGTTTAAGATCAAATCCAATATTGCTCACTTCTATCACTAGCAATAATGAACCCACTTAATGCAAGTTTTACATAAAATTCTACTATGTCATGGTATTTAGCGACACTCATCATGTGCTCTAAATATACAATACTAGGAGAGAATGCAAGGGAAGAAGATTTGGAAGACAATTCAAATGTAAAGTAAAATATAAGCATAAAAGATCTACATGCTCATAAGGGTAATTTGTTATTATTGACCTTTTGCTTCACCACAAATTTTGTCTAACATGAAGTTTGACACAGGATAATTTTTTCACCTATTGAGTAGGTAGACTCATCTATAATATTCTTATGTGCCACCTTGGAAAACTCATATCTAGAAGTCAAAGATGAATATCTCCATAGGAAAAGATTCTATCAAATTAATCGTACTATTAGATAAGGTTAGTGATAGTCAAGATCAAAGTTGGAAGACTTAGGATTGTTGAGATATTCATCAAATTGGGAAGAATAGGTTTTTAATATTGGAGAACCATTTTATAAAAATATTAGCATCATTTATACATTATCAATCCTAGACCTACTAAACCTTTTCCCTTTTAATCTTTATAAATTTATTTCAATAGTTTGTCACATGTATATTAACAAGGTTGATTAATTGACAATATTATATTCTTTAAGTAGCCTAAATAGTTCATTTAAAAATGATTCTATTACTTTACATCTCTAGCGAATACAACATTTCCAAACTAGAAGTTTGAGTTTCATTCATGTTGTAGATCTACTTTATCTCATTTTAAAAATTCTTTTATGTCAAAATCTAATGGGGTTTTGATTGTGCTCTTGCAACCATTTATCTTACCCATTTTAGGATTTTTCTTGTTATTGCTTCATTTAATATTTCTCCCACCCTAAATGCCTTTATTTTGGCCCCTAGGATTTATTTTTGGCACTTGATTTTAAATCTAACAATTTTATGATTTTTCATATTGACATTTTAAACAAAGAAAATAAATGTATACTTTGCCTATTTCTTTGCTCCTCTATTTTATCTTGAAGTGATTTAATTTACTTATTGGAATATATTTGAGAAGATATTCAAAAGCATCATGTTGCAAACACACGAATATGTGGTTTTGTACCTTGTATAGATGCACCATTTTTATTTTGTAAAATAACGACCTCATTTTGTATTTCTTTTACTATAAATTTTATGGTTTGAACCAAGGATATATAAACTATAGGAAAGAGACCCCACCATTTCCACAAGGCTAATCATGCTCCATTGATAACACAACAGAGACAAACCCTAAGGTTTGAACCTTGGTTGTAGGAACTATAAGAAACAAGCCCCACCATTTCACCAAAGGGTCATCTCGCATACTTATTATTTGTTACTCCCAATCCCCAAACCCTATAGCCTTATATGTGTATTTTTATTTGAGCTTGAGAGTGGTATGTTAGATAACTGAGAGGGGGGGGAGGGTAAATCAGTTATCCTACAGTCACACATTCCTTACAGATGTATAATATCAGCTTGAAAAAATAAACTAAACAACTCGGTAATAACTTGTGTGTGTCTTACTGATTAATTAACTGACTGTCAGAAAATGTAAACCAACTAATAGTCAACATATACCGATCTAACCAATTAATGTAATGTGTAAAGTAAAATATCAAAACATCACATCCATACACATTTAACACTTGATTTTTAATGTGGAAACCCTGTTAAGGGAAAAACCTCCTGGGACTGGTAACCCAAATATTTTCACTCTTCTGAAATGAGCTCGGTTAAGAGCCCACCCTATTAAAGGTTACAAAACACATTGTAAGGTGTGACCTTGTTAGAGGATTTATCACTAATAATTCTCTATGACCATACATTCACTTTGGTCAACAAGAAAACAAGTAACATTCATAGAATGCCAATAGAAAAAGATGATCAAGTCTCACTCGATTGAGATATTTTGAATGTAGAATGATTAGAAAGAGACAGTGTATGACCTAATTCAAATGCAACTTCTTTTTCTTGTATTTAGATCTATGCTAAGCTCAATATCATTCTAGTCATCATAATCTCTTCATTCTCCTTCTTCCTCTTACTTTGTTTTTCTTGATTATCTCCACTTGTCACTCAATTTGGTCTACAGAATCACTTAGTTCTCACTCCAACCTATCTGACCAGCTTCGCATGTATGCACCAATAATTTGCATTCCTCATGCGATTCTCTCTCTCCTCTTTTTTCTTGAATTTATTGTCTCCTTATATAGACATGTAAAACTATTTTCATTTCAGCCATAGATTTTTCCTCTTAATCTCCATCATTGGTTTTGCCTCTTTAACTTTCCTTGGAACTTGTGCCTTAAACCATTTTCAATCTTCATCATCCGATCATCCTTGAATTTTTCCAGCCATATATCTTCATAACAAACTTTGTCTTTATCCTTGGAATATTTTAGATTTTCCCACCTCATCATCACATGTCGGAAATCACATGTTCCTCTTTATTTCTCTTGCTCGATTAATACCGCACCTAGTGTACAATACATCTACGTGGTGTACACTAAGTTCTTCATATACCGACCAAAGTAACTTGTACACTCTTGATCTTCAACACTTGGTAGAATCATTTAAGTCAATCAAATCACTATCATACTATCATAGACTCATCAATAAGTTGCCCAATGAATACCTTATTCATAACTTACTCATACATCTCATCTTCATGCTAATATCTCCTTTCCTTCACCAACATCACCTCCTTCAGATGTTTGCAACTATCATGATAAGTAAATTCAAAGCTAGTTGACATCAATGACAATATAACATCTAGTCTAATGTCTCACATATACCTCAGTAGGTCAGTGATCATCATCACATTCTCCCATTTTGGTCTCCAAGTAGTCTAGTAGTTGTAGTTCTAACATGGTATTATTTTAATATGGAATATTTAAAAGAAATTAAATAGATTATACTCACAAACTATCATACCTTCACCTTTAATTTTGGGCTTCAAACTTTTTAAATCCTTGATACTTTGAGCATAAATCATATGGGGATATTAAACCTCAATTGTGCAACAAGAATCTCTATTAGGAAATTTATACTTAATATATGTCATGAATTAAAATGAAACCCTTGTGATACTCTCAAATATTCTTTGTTCATTATTTCTTAATTTTGTTAGCAAATTATAATATTAGATTGTGCAGTTTTCTACATATAGTTATGTGGAACTTAGTTATGGTGGCACTAGTGATGTCATTTTGAGCACAAATGCATTTTTCTTGACACAACTTCATTTCTCCTTTATAAATATTAATTAAAAAATATAAAAATTATTTTTACCCTATCTTCGTCATGGTAACAGAGCCTTATTGATTTTGATTGCAATGTCACATAGTCAGGAGCAACATAATAGGAATATAAATGTTATTTAAAATAATCATGATTTAGATATCACTCATTGTCTTATGTTACATAAATGATATCAAAATCAATGAGTTTTCTAATTTTATAATACAAATTTTGACATTCATTAGTGGAGTGATCATACTATTTAAGATACATGCAAAATGGAAGATTCTCAAGATCTTGTCAATGTTTCATCTTGGTTAAAGTGAGGCATAGAAGAGATAGAAGTAGTAGACAATAAGGGAGGGGATGGAAAAAAAGGAAGAGGTCTCTCAAGAATCTTTGTGCTTTATGGCACACATTCTAAACCATGTACAAGATTAAGAGTTGAAACATTAGGAAGAGAGGTTTGAAAAAGTGACACACTAGGCCCTTTTAAAGATCCAATATTAAATCGAGGAACTCCATATTTGCCAATGAAATATGGTGTAAAGTATGATGACCCCCAATCATCTTCTAGAAGTTTCTCTTGAGTAGTAGGAGATGGTGTATTGATTGGTATTGCTGAAGGAATAGAAAATTTTTCCAATTATTAGTAAATTTGTAATTTAGGATTGGCCAAAATGGTATACATTATATTGTTATAGATGAAAATGATACTATGATGAAGAGCTGAAGGAATGACATGCATAACATACAACCAAGGTCTCCCTAGAAGAAGATTACAAGTAAGGGTATTGGGCATGACATGGATAGGTGTATGTAAAGTAATAAAGCACATTCTTATTGGTAAAGTGGTTGTACTTAATGTTTTTCTAGCAACATTTTCAAAGTCACGCATAGAGAGAAGATTAGGTTGGACAAGCTACATATCTACATAGATTTTTATGAAATAAGTCAATGTTAAAAACATTAATACTAGATCCATTATCTACCAAGATTTTTCTAATAGAAATTCCATTAATACATATTGTAATCATCAAAGGATCATATTAATTTTGAACTTCTAAAGAAGGATGCTCATCTTGGGAGGATACAATGTTAGTTTTATTTGTATTCATATAGTCCAATGAGGTTTTTGCATTATTAGGTCCAATACGAGGAGGCACAAATGTCTCTCATAAAGTATCTTAAAGCATAGTATGGCATGTGGGTGGAAGTTGAATCATATTCGAAAGGGATATCTTAGTAGGAGTAGTACGAAGCTGTTCAGTAAGATTATACTCCTTACCAACTTGTTGTAACAAATGCATGAGGAAGAAGAAAAGTTTGAGAAGGACGAAGAAAATTTGAAAAAAAAACAAATAATCTAGGATCATATTAATATTTATTTTTGTCTAAAAGGCTTTTCTCGATGTCAGGTCCCTTTTCTTAGATGTCCTTGTAAGTGTGAATTCAATTCCTCTGCGTGTGAGGTGCCATCTTGGGATGGAGATTGTCAATGAAGATCTTGACTAGGTGTTTCTTTGGGGGTTTATACGGTAATTGAGTGGATTGGGCCAACCACCTTTGAAGGTAATCGGCAAGGCTTACATCGCCCTTTTGTTTAGTATTGCAGAGATCAAGGAGAGAGAGTTCATTCTCCACATTGTGTGCATACTGTGACACAAATGTTTCGGATAGCTCTACAAATGTTTTGACAGTACCGTATGGGATTTCGTAGAACCACTCTACATAGATATAACTTGGAGAGGAAAAAATAATACGTTTATGCAGCATAATAAAGAGTCTTTGCATGACAAAATGCTTTACAAATTAAATCTACATAATTTGCCAATGAAGAAATATATAAAAACTGCTGGTCACTTTAACCACAAACTAATTTTAATATTCATTGGTTGTTAATACAAAATGAAATTATAAATTGAATTGTAGGGATCAGAACAAACTATGGCATATTATGGAAAAACACCTAAACTCGTCTTCCATTCATTGTAACAGAAATGAATAAGATGGGCTAATTGCCGACTCCAGGACTAGGAGTTGATTCAAGAACACGTTCCTCGTGCTTGCGGCTCACTTCTCCTCCTTTCCCTGATTTGGGTACTCTTGAAATCTGCATGTGACCCACCGCTAGGCTGGATTTTGATGTTGACAGGCGCTGCACATTGAGCCCAAGAGACTCATCCTCTGCATAAGGATTCTCCCTAAATCTGAACTCCAGGAGATTATTCGATTCCTCTTTTTTGGCATTATTTCCAGATATGCTATACATTTCTTTATTGTCTGGCAGTAGTCTTGCTGCGCCACATGCGTTCAATCCAATCAGAAGTAAACAGAAGGGAAGTACCCATATTTTCATGTGAATCTTCATCATGAGAGTTTGAAACCTTTGAGAAGAATAGTTGAGCAATATATAAACGAAAGCTTCGACAATTTCTACTTGTTTTTTACACTCTCTACTCCACAGGTTGCGAAGTTAGTGAAATGAGAATGCGCTATTTAATACTATCCGGAGGAGGAGGGAGGCGTGGGTTTTCAGATTTCAATTGGGTTTGCTTGGTAGCTATTTTAACATTGAATGAATTGGTTTGAAATAAAATTCTATTCAAACACGGAACATCAATGTT
This sequence comes from Chamaecyparis obtusa, assembly GCA_027943335.1. NCBI lineage: Eukaryota > Viridiplantae > Streptophyta > Pinopsida > Cupressales > Cupressaceae > Chamaecyparis > Chamaecyparis obtusa. The sequence continues at coordinate 129,046 of BSBK01000251.1, forward strand.
TTAGTTTGAGATGATTCAAACATAGAAAATCAAGGCCTCAAGTGTAGAAACGACCTCGCTGCTCACATTTGTAAACGAGCATGTGATATGATTGGTATGGTCTTTTCCCTATATTGGTATTATCTAACATTTTCTAGTTCTCCTTCCTATCCAATATACGACTTTTGGAAATTGCCTCTCACAAAATATTGAATTCAATTCCTTGCGCAGGAAGTCTTCGCTACATATGAATGAAATCTCCCTTGATGTGAGGAGAATATATTGAAGGTCAGATCAAGAGAGCTCTACACTTCGCTGAGCTAGAGACGTTCTTCAACGCCATTGGGTTTTAAAACCCATTTTCTTGTATTGTCGTTGTTTCTGCCCTAATTCCAGATGGTCATTTTCTATCGTTCATTTAGGCTGCTTTAGTCAAGGGTAATCTTTTCCAACCATTCAGCTCAGCACACGCACAGTGTTTTTTCTGATATATATTCTATAATAGATTGTAGCTGCCAATGTGTTATTGTTGACACTCCTGACGTGGAACTAAGAGACTGCTTTTACCTAAAATGGTGATGCTTTCATTGTGAACGAATTAATCTGTTCAACGCCTTTTGGTTGGTTTCTTTTTTGAATTCTTTTCAAAAGAATTAAGCTTTTGTAGTGTATTTGGGTACGAATCTTTTCAATATCATTTATTTAATAGTCAAAAGGTAAGTTTTGGTCAATAATAGAAGGATAAGTATTTATCAAATTTTCATAACGATGACGTGTAAAATAACTAGTGTTTGACTATTGATTAATGTATTATTTTAGCTAGAGTGTTCTTATATTCGCTTAATTGTTAACTCAATTTGTTATTGGCGTTGCATCAAATGGATGATATGATTGAGGATTCAAATATATCAACATTCTATATTCTTATAATTAGCTTACTCATTTTATTTCCCACATAGTTATGTCTATTTTGATGGCAATATTTTAATGACATATGAAAAATGATATATTCTTGTTCTAGGTTGGTTCGTGGTCGAATTCCTTTTCATGTTAATTTTACCCTTATTTCACTACCTACACATCTCTTTTTCACATCCATTGGCATTGATTGTCATGTATTTATTGCCTACCTCAAGACCACTTCCTCATCCTTATAGAACACTTCTATATGACTTAAGACTAATTTAGGTCAAATCAAAGCAGAACTTGAACAATCCTTGAATACTAAAGATTAAAATTAAATTTAATATTTCTTACCTCATTCCCTAGCTATCACAAGGTAACTTCATGCAAATTTTGTTTATAATTTTATGATGTCATGGTTTATAGTGTCACTCATTGTGTGCTTTAAATATACAACACTAGGTGAGGATGCACATGAAGAAGAATTGGAATTCAATTCAATTGTAAAGTGTAATGAAAGTTTAAAAGATTTACATGCTCATACATGTAATTTTCATGCTTGCAAATACTGTAACTGATTATTTTCTTATGACTAGTTTTGTCTAATATGTGGTTTGACTTAGGATAACTTTTTTGCCTATTGGTTTGACCTAGCCATTAATAACATATTTACAAACCACCTTGAAAAACTCATATCTAAAATATGAAGATCAATATGTTTATAGGAAAAGTTTCTATCAAATTAATTTTCCCAATTAAATAAGGTTAGTAATAGATAGGATCGAACTTGGAAGACCTAAGATCGATTTTCAAAACCTATATTTGCTAGTTCAGACTTTGAGCTATCCATCAATTTGGGAAGAATATATACTTTTAAATATTGGAGAACCATTTTAGGAAAATATTGTCATCATTTTATACATTATCAATCCTACAACTACCACACCTAAATGGAATATTTAATATTCGTACATTCATTTGAATAGTTTTTTAAGTATACTAACAAGGTTAATCATTTGACAATATTATATTTTTAGGTAGTCTATATAGTTCATGTAAAAATATTTCTATTTATTTAAATTTTTAGTGAACACAATAATCACAAGCCTAAAATTTTAGTTTCATTCATGTTATAGATATAGCTTTTCCCATTCCTTATAGTTTATGTCAAAATTTATTGGGATTTTTATTTTTCTCTTGTGTGTTATTCATTATCTTACCCATTTTAGGTTTTTGTTTATTATTTCTTCATCTTATATTTCTCCTAGCCTAAATGCCTTTACGATTTATATTTTGCACTTAATTGCATACCTTAGAATTATTGGATGATTTATCTTGTTGACATTGCAAGCAAGGAGAAAAAAAGTATAAATAAATTACAAATAAAAAGAAAATAAACTTAAGCCTTTCCTGCATCTTTGTACCTCTATTTGAGTTTGAAGCGATTCAGTTCCCAACTTGAAAATACTTTGAGAAGATCTCCTAAAATAGATCATGTTGTAAACATAAGGGTATATGGTGTTATATCTTCCATAGAAGCCACATTTTGCCTTTATATAATTATTTCATCCTTTTGGAGTTAGTCATCCCAACATGACTATACAAAAAAACTCTAAAATTCTTATACTTTTTGTAGAATAGATGTTTTGGGGGGTTTTTTATATCACTTTCATTATAATTTTACAGTTGGTCAACATAAATTTCAAATAATTTTTGAAACCTTGATGCCCATGACAGGATATCCCTTTACCTTATCCCTTATCTTTCCAATATTAATAAATTTTCCATACATGTTATTCTTTTCTATTCTCATTAGATTTGTTCTTTTATAAGCTCTATTCTTTTGTGTTTATAATTACTATTTAAAGAATTGTGTTATATTGCAGTGTCGATTCCAAAATTATGTTCACAAGGCAGGACAATTTTACTAGTATTTATTAATGGTGAGATTAGTCTTATCCTTCTTATTTTGTCTTTATTTTCTTGTTATTTAATTATATTATGTCAATGTGAACTATGTCACATATTTGATTGGTCTTTACACTTTCAATCCATTTTATTTCATTTAGTTGTCCTTATTTAATATTCCCCCCTCTGATTTCTTTTTTACTTTTCATATGCCTTTTTTCTATGTATCTTTTCACCATTTGGTAGCTTCAATTTTTATATTTGTTATGATGATGAAAGAAGCATGGAAACTCATCATTGATAGATATTTAATTCTTTAGAAAATTCTTATAAGGGAATCATATTCTAGAGTTATATTTGATACTCTAGTAGATTCGTTTGGCCAAATATAAGAGGTCTTCAAAATATGATGTATTATTAGAGGGTGTGGACAAAATAAAATCAAGAGGAGGTTTTAGTAGAAATGAATATGGTAAGGGGTTAACATGAGTTACAAAATCTATACCAGAGTCTTAATGGTTTGGTCACTATTTTTATGTGTAGAGGGAGAAGGTGATTCTGAAGACTTATGAGAGTGTGTTATATGAAGCAGAATATAGGGAGGAATGTTATCCTTAGGGTGATCCCTATCACTATTCCTATCATCCTTAGTTGTGAAGAAGATGAAGGATTATCCATATGTTCTTGTCTTCTCAAAACTCTTGGAGAGAAATCGTCTAGGAAATGTCTAACATTCGAGTTATGAATGATGTCTTAAAAAATATGGAAATTTATATGGTCATCAAAGGAACTAGCCACTTTGAGACTATCCACTAGAGTAGGTTGAGTGGGAGAAGATATATACCTCACTATAATGGGATCACTAGGAGTTAGGTCTCTAACATAAAGATTAGTAGGAATTGTAGGAATAGGACTAGGAGGATCCACCAAGACCCTTATGTTATCTATATAGGCCATGCATTTAGTTAAGATTTGAAGAAGAAAGATATATGAAATATTAGTGAAGGTATTTAAATGGGCCTTATAAGGGAGGCAAATATTTTTTACTCTCATAATCCTATATGTAAGGGTAAAATCACAAATTTGCGTCACATTTCAGGCTAACTTATCAACACAACTGAATTTGAGTATTTATAACTAAAAATTAGTTTTCTTTCAACATATGGTCTAGCTAGATTCATTCTATCTAAGTTAGATAAGTGCTTCAACTTTTCCAATTAGTAATGTCTATCAAATGCATGTTCTGTACCAATTTGGGTCCAATCACCAAAGAAATTAAATTATTTTAGAAAATGATGTTTCAATAACTCCTACTCTTTTTAATGATATTTTAAAAAAAATACCCTTTTTTAGAGCTCACAACCAATATTATCATTGTATAAGTTTTATCGTATTTTGATTAGATCTAATATATTATAATTTCAAAATATTGCAAGTAGGTATTTAACATTCAAAAAGATGTTGCTTCATAAAAAGAAAAAAAAATAGTAAATCATTTTAGAACAATTTAAAATTTATATTTAATAGTAGAGAAGAGTGTCCTCTAAAGGAATGTGTAATTATTTTTCTGAATGGTGTAGATTTGATAAGGGAAATTTGGTGGGAGATGAAAACTATTTATTTCAGATAAATTTGACTTTGAGTAGTTATAACGGAGAAAATATACATCAAAAACCAATCTTTCTTCTTTTCTATACTATCTATACATGTTATCTACAACATATTTTGAAATCAGAGGAAAAAATGATTATTTGCATATACTTTTTTGGTGGGAACTAGACCCTAGTTTTTGAGCATTTTTCAACAATTAAAAAATAAATTTTGAAAGAATTAAAAAACTATGTCAATTCTTGTTCAAAAAAACTTTTAAAAATTATAAACATAAACTTCATCCACTTTTACACATTTCATCAGTTTACATCATCTTTAAATTCTAAACATAAATACCACTTTTATGCCGTTAAAGTTGAACATTTTGTGTGTTGTTGACCTTTTCCTTTATAAAAGTGTGACATGGGTTTGTACTTTTACCTACAAATAAAACGAAAAGAAAGAAACCATGATTCACTTCATGCATCTGATGACTAGAAGTAAGAATGAATGTAATGACATAGGTTATTGCACACCAATCCAATTTAGAGAGTTCCATAATTTTAAGAAACACCCAACTAGATCTCAAAATATGAATGTGCTAAAGGTAAGATCTAAGGAAAATAATAAGGTCTAGACATGAAATTAGAAAGGAAAATTAATGCATTAGGTTCACCAAAATATATAGAAGAAAAATGGGGTAGCAAGATAGAGACTATTAGACCCCAAATATTATATACATTTGAATACAAAACCCCCTACAAAGGAGACCTGATTAGCACAACCAAACTAGTAAGGGTGCCAATGCGAGATATACAAAGTGTAGGGCTTTTGTGTATTCTTTAAAGTAAGTGATAGGAAATTGGAGATGATAAATATGATCTATTAAAGTAACTACAATGGAAAAAGGGTGAAAAAAAGTGCACTTGGAAATTGAATGGGGGAAAAGGGTACTTTGAAGCTGGATTCAACTATTCCCGAAATGTCAGAATCTATTGTAACTCCAGATCTAGGTTCATGTGATCTATAGCTTCCTATCCCGTGATTTCCAGCCAAAAAGTGTAGGGATAAGTTAGCTCTTTATGGAAAATTTAACAAGTCAACTTGTTCCCAAATGCTCCAAATCTGATGATTTTGTGGGATCTTGCATTTGCACCTATACTTCCCAAATCTAAAACTGTGACTTTGCAACCCGTTCCTACATGCAGAAAAAAAGGGGAAGAAGTTTGAAGAGAGGGATTTGATTTAGTCAAAACCCTGTCTAAGAATTAACCCTAAAATGAAATGAAATAAAGGAAAAGTATGATGTCATATAGTAGAGGCTAGATCTAAACAATGAAGTATATCATACCATGTGGATTTAATTACCTCTTTGAATGTGATCAAGAATGTCAATGCAATAGATTTGAATAAACATAGAAACCCAAAAGGAAATAATGTAAGACAAAAAACTATGTGGTAAACGTTGTGATTCACCACATTATTTGATTAAGGAAGAGAGAGAAGAATTAATTTTGACAGATGAATGTTGATCTCCTTCCTTGATAGAAAATACCTTTTCTTGGCCTCCAATGGGGGAAAGAAGTTGGATATTTGGAAGAGAACACCTTGATTGCATGATAAGAATGAAGAATTTAATGCTTGATGGCTCTTGATGGATTACTTTCACTTGAATGCTTGATTTCTCTTAATTTCTTGATTGCTTGAATGCATAATGATGGATGATTTATTGCACTTGAATGTCTTCTTATGTTATGGATTTCTTGCATAATATTAGATGGATCAAATGAGAGGATAAAATTCCATTTTATACTCATTTGAGGTCTTAATTAAAATCTAGGATGACCAAAAATATCAACCTCCAAGGATATCCTAGCCATCAAGTCGTGGGCCAAATCTAAGTAGAAAACCTAATGGACAAGCTGGGTGATCAACTTGTCCATGTTGACTTGTCATAGGGAATACAAGCTCAAACTATCAAGGTATGTTAGGTAATGTGAAGAAGAATGGAGGGAAAAAATGTAGATTGCCAGGATGTCGAGGCAGACTCTGAAATCTAAAAATAAATGCATAGGACCTAGGTGAAGAAATGAATTATGTGATTAGATAAAAAAATAGGAAATCATGCCTAGAAGTGAGAGCCAACCTCAAGTTAAAGCAATATTTAAGGGGGAGGACTCATATTTGGGTTAGGTATGCATTAAGGTGAAATATGAGGTCCTACCATAGGAAACACACTAAAGTTGGTAGAAAATGGTCCCAAAATGAGCACAAGTTAAGTGCTAACTTTTTAGGATGATACATCTAGTAATAATTAATTATGTTAAATAATCATATTCACCAAATAAATATATTATTAGTTAAGCTAATTATTAACAATCCTTAATCCTACTTATAGATAAGTTATTCCTATAAAACCCTAATCTTTAGCCTATAACATTTACTCCATTCTCACTACTACATATAATCTCTCACTTATGTTTGAGAGAAAATTAAATAATCTTGATCTCCCATGAGACCTTGCACACATGTGTGACTACTGTATGCTATCAAATTTGGTTTGATGTTCTTGATTTCATGTTCAAGACATGATGTTTCAAGTACATAGTTTATAATTTTTAAGTGCATTTTTCCTTTTCATATTATGTAGACAACTAGAGTGCAATAATAAATGTATTTTAAAAAGTTTAGTTATCATATAATTTGTAGGCCTCTTTTTACATAAATTTTATATGAATAATATTTATATGAAACAATGCTCATGTTTTAGGGACAAAAAAATCTTTAGAAATACCATGAAATCAATAGAATGGAGTGTTAACGAATCTATGCAAGTCACTAGTTTAGAAATAAAGAATGTATCAAAGACTATGCCTATAGAATGATGTAATTAGTTGTCCCTAGTGTCAAACATGGCATGGGAAATATGATGTGTATGTAGGGAAAGGCTCATGTGAAAAATATGGATAAATGAAAGTTAAGTACCTAAAAGATAGCTAATTCCAATTACTAAATTTTATATGTGTAAGTAAGATTCAACCATGGTACCTGTTCAAGACAACACTAGTACTTGATTTCACCAAAGGATGATTTTTGTATATACTATTGTAATTTTTTAATTTTTGATTTGTTTCTGGGATTTTTATATTGCGATAGTGGGCCAATAATAGCTTATTCTCAATCTCTTTTTTCTAGGACTATGCAACTAGTCTGGAAAACATATATACTATAATGAGCCTCTTTGACTATAGGGGAATTCTATTATAGGATCAAGTATTGGAGTTTGGGAGTATTAAAGATAGTTTGGTAAGGTATGCCAGTAAGGATAGTGAAGTTGGATGAGTCATGGATACAATCATTCTAAAATGTGGGAATGGTAAGTAGTGTGGTATGGTTTGTTCATGAAAGTAGGTGTAAATATCATGATACTAGGAGCAGTGATAGAAATTAAGATATTAGGATACTAAACTAAAACTATTACTAAAGCAAGATGCAATCACTTGTCCCTAGTATAGAAACTGGAATGGAAATGATGATGAATATTTAGGGATAGGCTCATGTGAAAACAAAATATGAATGAAAGATGGATGCCTAAGAGATATTGAAGTTCAATTACTAAATAAAACATGTGTAAGTTGGCTTTAAACACCAAACCTATTGAAGACAAAACTAATACTTCTTTCACCAAGAGGTGGATTTTCTCTATACTTTTTTTGTCTTTCAATTTTTAATATTTTTTGGACTTTTTGATTTAGGACAAGAGACCAATAATAGCTTTATCTCAATACATTACTTTATTTTCTTATATGATACCATTAGTGTGGGATCCATAGAGATTATAATGAACCTCTTTGACTATAGGTTAATTTTCTTCTAAGATAAGGTATTTCTATTTTAAACCATCAAAATTACTTTGATATAGTATGCTAGTAAGGATAATGAAGTTGGATAAGTGATGTATAAAAATTTTGTAATGAGTCCATGATAGGTTATGTGGTAGGGTTTGGTCATGAAAGTAGGTGTAAATATCATGGCACTAGGAGGAGTTGGGACCAATAAGGTTATAATTAGGAAACATAGGATGCAAGAACTAGACAATTTTCATGCAAGAATTCATAATAATGTTATCATTAGACATTTCCATGAGTGATTGAATGTGACCATTACATCTACTTGTTTTTTTTAAAGCAAGGTACCTATTCAAATTGGATGGTTGTTAAGAATTACTTTTATTTGTTGATTGTATTCATATATGGAATAATTTTCAATCCTCTATTTTATATTCACTATTCGCTTAGGATATGTTGAGAACATTTATGTACCAATAAATGTAACATTTTCAACAAATTTATACTTTAATACCTTTGATTAATTTCCTTGTATTTTCTACCATTTTTAGTATATGGTAAACCCAATTTAAATTAATTAGGTGTGAGATCTCCTACAAAGTGAATAATTGGATAGTACAATCTAGGTATGACATCTTCCTACAAAGATGCTAAATTTCTTAGGCATGAGATTTAAAATTGTAATGTCAGAATAGTAGTAATTGAATATATCCCTTAAATATCTCAAAGGCCTATTGATAAGATATGCTTAAATGAAAGCTATTAATTTTCTTGAGATGAGAGAATGGTTGACATTTACTTTCTTGCTATGCTATAAATCTTTTGATATCCTAAAGATTTCTTTAGAGACTATGTACCTATTTGAAATTTCTTGGAGGTGGGATTACTATTATAGTGATTAATTTTTTAGGAGCCGTCTTTAAAAATATGGGTCGAGGTGTTACTAATTCTTAATAAATAAACTTGTCACAAGTTAGCTAAAGTAACAGGTTTCCCTAATTCAAGTACCCTCAATAGTACAAGATTCTCTTAAGAGTGCTTCAATTATATTATGCAATATATGTAGATGATTAATCTTTACATAAGAACAAACGCCCTTCTCATAACTTGGATTGTTAAAACCTCTATGATTTTTAAAATCGTTTATACTATTGAATAACTTAACTTATATTTCTTTTAGTTATATTTTCTTAATTATATTTAATATTTCAATTTTTTTTAAAGCTCTCTACCTCTTGTACATAGATTATTTTAAATATAGATATACTAATACATCTAATAAATTTTATGTCAACACTGTCACCGAAAATTACATGAACTATCCTTCATTCCTTGTTTGATACAACCAGCATGAATAGTAATGAGCTCATTTAGAAATAGTCTGAAGTAATGAAAAAAGACCTACATTAAAAGAATATTTGGGTAGCAATAACATTTGAAAACATTTGCAGCTCTGGGACGCATTCTGTTCTGACTATGGACAAACATGGCTGCCACGCAGTTAATATAGAATACAACTTGTTCCCCTTGGACGTCTTCTACAATATTATTATAATTGATAGTGCTTTTATAAAATTACTACTCCATTAAAATCCGTCGTTTCCTCTTGTAACAAAGATGAATGAGATGGGGCTAATGACCTCCGCCTGGACTAGGACTCGATCCAAGAATCCTTTCCTTTATTCCTCCTCTTGAGACTTGCATGTGACCCACCGCTGGGCTGGGTTCTGATGTCGACAGCCCCTGCACGTTGAGCCCACAAGACTCATGCTCTGCTTCGATCCAGGTTCGATTCTCCCTAGACCTGAACTCTAACAGATTAATGGCCTTCTCTTCGAATGCCAGCTCTGAATTCGAGTTTTTTTGCGGGGCGATATACATTTCTTTATTCTCCAGAAGCAGCCTCGCAGCGCTACATACGTTCAACCCAACTAGAAGCAAACAGAAGAGATGCATCCACATTTTAATATGAATCTTCATCATATTACTAATTTGGGTATGGGCGAGAGTTTCTAAGGTTTGATTGAGAGGAATAGGCAAGCGATATCTAAGTGAAAATATTTCTTCTTCTTCTTCTTTATTTTCTACTCCTGAGTATAAGAATTTAATGGACTTCATGCACTATTTAATACTGTCCGAAGGAGGAGGCGTGGGTTTTCAGATCTCAACTGGATTTAAACAACCTCAATGCTCACGTATGCAAAACGGCACCGTCTATACAGGGGCCAAAATGCATTTTTATTTGCATTTATTAATTAATCTAAAAATTGCAGTGCAATGATTTTACCAATTTTAATTTATTTAAAAAATATAAACAAATGATCTAATCAAGTGCATTTTGGCAAATGCACCCTGCATAGCCAAAACCATGCAAAACAACACGTGACAGAATTTGTATAGGACTCTCCTAAGCTGCGATTCTTTGAAATATTGTGTTCAATTCGTTGGGGAGGAAGTGTTGAGGAAATAGGACTAAAACCTTCTATGATGTGAGGACAATACATACATGGCCCCAAAATGAGACTGTAACAATATTCATGGTCGGCAGTCCTGCCTTTCGCTCAGCTTAATACTTACCCCAACGTGATATGACTTTGAAACCCACTTAATTTCTCATATTGTCCTTGTTTTTGACCTAATTCCAAAAACCCACTTAATTTCTCATATTGTCCTTGTTTTTATCTAATTCGATGAAGATGGTCCTTTTCTTTTCTGTCGTTCAAGCTTCAAAAGTAATCTTTTGACGAACCATTAAGTTCGGCATATCACCCATCTTTAATTAGTGATTAAACTAGTTAACTTCAACCAATCAAAATTTATTATTTTTCAAAGTATGTTATATCTTAATATTTTATAAAGTAAATTACAAGATATTTAACTGTTTTAATTCGTAGAACTATTTTTCAGGCATCCTATTAGCTAAAAAAATTGAATGGTAAGGGCACATTTTTAGGAATTAGCCTTATGCCAAAAATTTTAGCTTTTTTAAAACTAAAGTAAGCAAACATGAATACTATATAATTTTAAAGGACATACTATTAAAAAAATAAAAGTCTTTGATTTTAATTTTTTTCACTTAGATTTTTATGTCGTTTGTTCATTTGCTATGAATGAGATGAAAATATTATGTGAGATATTAATTTTTAAGTTTTAGAAATAATTTATTTGAATTTCTTCTTTTAAAATTCTTATCAATTAGTTTTTACATTTTTTAAAGATTTTATATTAATAAATTAAAAAACATAATATATTTTTTTGGTAGGTTACAAATAGAATATATTAATAATTAATTATATCTTTAAAGCTTTTAAATAATAAATTCAATCTTTTATGTTTTTTTAATTTAATTTTTCAATTTGTAGATATTAAATATATATCAATATAAAAATGTTATATTTTACATAGATTTCATTTATGTTATTTTTTAATATAAAAAAAAATTGCTTACAAAAATAAATTATTATCTAATTCAAAGTAAATGACATAAGTAAACCAAGTGTAGTTAGATTTGGTTTATTAATTTATTATTCTTTCAAACATTCAAATTCTTTTCCAAAGTTTAAACAATCCTACCAATATTTTGGAAGGAACTTCACTCCTTTGCAATCTTGTTATTAATGTTACATCAAATGAATGAAATCTAGGATACTTTAAATGCATTAACATGCTATATTATTGTAATGGTTAGTGAATACTTACCTAATGTTGGTGACAAACTTATTACAATAAACATAAAAAAGACCACATTCTGTTTACATTTTATTGTTCATTAATATTTATGCTACATGCTATAATAACCTTATTTCCATAGGGTTATCATATGGTGATACATAACTTCTTTTCTCATTCTGATGTATCTAGTCATGATGATCATTCTCTTATATCAAATATTAACTATATTAATTATTACTCATGATAGAGTTTCATCTAGAAGTGATACATTGCTTGATAGTTATAGATGAGTAGATTTATCCATTGATAAATTATTGTAATCCTCCTCATCATCTCTTTATAAATTATAGCTATTTAATTAACTATTTATTTATTAATCTAGTGTTAAATAAGCTTATATATTTAATTAATATATGTAGTCTTGCTTGTTAATATTTATCTCATAAATAGGATGTTTTGTTTGATTGTAAATCTTTATTTTATGGGCCAAAATTTAAAATACTAATAAAAAAATTATTTGTTTGATCTCATTGTACACATTAAAAAATAAACAAATAAATAATCTTCTATTAATGGGTTCCTTCGAGTTCCCCTAATTTAAGTCCACTTTTTTGTCAAAACATGGAATTTTTTTTATTTTTTTTAATAATTCATCCAAATTGACCTAAAAATTTGAATCACTTAAAGATTAAATCTGAAATGCAATACTTGAAATCTAGTTTCCAAATAAGTAATTTTTTACACCCAAACAATATAAATTTCTCTTCAATAGACATTTCTAAAAATGATAGTTTAAAAGTCACTTTTTAAAGACCATACTATGCCCATGTATGACACTCATAATTTAATCTAAATGAAAGTAATTTTTGAAATCCTTTTCGAAAAAGATCTGTAAGGCATTTAAAATTGCTAAAGATTTTAAAAAAACTTATTTTGAATTTTTTGAATTATTATTTTATTGGGTGTAATTTTTGTTTTGAAAATCCTTCTTGTACGAAAATCGTAAGTAGACCTAAACTTCTCATTTTTTAAAACTTTATTAAAAAAATTAAAAATAATTATATATAGATTATTTTCATATATTTTTGTTTTTAAATACAAAAAACTAAAAAGTTATTTAAAAGAGAAAGAAACCTATTATTTGAAGTTTATGGAAAAGATTCATCAAAAAATATTAAAAAAATTAAAAAAATTATCCTACTGTAAAAAAATTGCATATTACAAAATTGCATAGTCTCATCTATAATATGCTTTGATTTCATTATAAAATAATGCACAAAAACATCTTGAGACATATGCACAAAGTTAGTCTTTTTTAGAAACACTAACATGACCTTCAAGTTGTAGCTCCAAGGATAAGGGTTGGCTCTCCAATCCTTACCTAAATCAAAACATATAGCAAAAACAAAGCCTCCTATTTTAATTTTATAAAATAGGATCCCAGTTGAAAATAAATACTTGTTGTGTCAATTGAAATAGGATCCTAGTTTTTACGAAACAAGATCCTATTTTTTAAGAAATCGGATCACCTTTCTTTCTTCACCTTTTTTTATATCTTTTAATGAAATCAACTGTTAAATAATGAGATCTTATTTTATAAACAAAAAAATCTCATTTTATACAATATACAAATTTCTATAGAAATTGTAACTACTAATGTAATATATGATAAAAGATATTGCAGGGAGCCATAGGTGGGAGCAGAAGTAGGAGTGTAGTTTTGAAATCTAGGGTTTTTTATAGGAGAGCCTCATGAGAGGTTTTTGTGGAGGTTGTTGATGAGGACGTAGATGATGGTGGAGCTTCTTTGTTTTAGGTTAATGGTGGCTCAACTATTTTAGTCATTTGGATTGCTGCATGTGTGTGTTTGGAGCCCCTTATTATGCCCTTTTTTTTGAGGATTTTTCTATCTTCCACACTATTTTTTTCTCTTTGCATGTCATTTGTCCATTGCCTCTAGTCCAATTCTTTTCTTCTAGAGTATTTGACAAGTTTTCCTCTAGCTTCCTTAGTGCTTTGAGTGAAATGGGCTTTGTTTTTATATGGTTTCTATTCATAGGGCTAGCTTGTGGTAATGTTCCTCTCTATGGATGTGCTTTTTCCTGAGGATTGTAACTCACCCTTTCTTTCCTTTCTTCTTTGGTCACCAAGTCCAACTATGTTGGGAGGTGTGGTTGGGCCCCTATTTGGTGGTCCAACATTGGTGTCAGGGCCTCTTCTCTATTTGTGGTTATGAGTTACTACTTAGGCATTTTCATGGATGGTGTTTGGTTGGGAGGAATCTTCTTTACTCTCTATTTTGTGGGTTTGTCTTCCTTTTTCTAGCCTAAGGTTTTGTTGATGGAGTTCACTTTTCTGGCAGAGCATTTTGGTTTTCTTACTACCTCTTCGTTGCTAGTGTTCCTCCTATACTTGGTGAAGCCCCTCCATTGGTGGGATTAAGATTGGTGTTTGGGGTGCTCTTCTATTTAGTTTTTGGTAGTGCTTTGGCCTTAGCTAGTCCTTTTGGCTTGGTTTGGTGGTTGGTGTTTGTGCCTAGTGGGGTTTTGTTCTTTTTGTGTCCTTGTCATGAGTGCTATGTTTTCCTATGGTTTGTTGGTCACTGGCAATTTTAGAGGGTCTGACTTGTCCTTTGTTCATTTTGGATTGAGGGTTTGTGGTTTTAGGGCTCTATTCTCTAGTTGGAGCCTTATTCCTTTTGTTGTATTTCTCTTGTGGGCTCTTTTCTATTTTCATTGGTTCATATCCTATGGGTCTCCTATCAAGGTGGACTATTCCCCTATAGAGGTGGGGTTTCTGAGTGTTTCCATGATGTGGGTTTGACTCATGTTGTTACCTTCCTCCTCTTTTAAGTGTCCTATAGAGGTGGATGTGTCTCATATGGAGGTGGAGAATTAATTTTTGGGAGAGGATGTTGGGTACTTGATGTGTACTTACCTTGTTGAAGGTTAGTAGGAAGTGGGTTTGAATCAAGTAATTTAGCTTCCTAATTAATTTTCTCTCTCTTCGCTACTCCTATTGAGGTGGGATCTTCTACTATATAGGTGGAGAGGAGTCTTGTAGTTGAGGAGTTGTCTTTTGGTTGGGTTATCTCTATAAAGTTTTGGAGAGCCTTTCAAAACCCTATGATGGTCTTGGGTGCCAAGTCAAAAAACATAATTTCTTCAATGGATCCTACATTGAGAAATCTCTCGAGCTTTGTTATAAAGGTAAGGGGAGCTTGTCACAACACCTTGAAGGTTTAGGGAGCCTTAAAAATCCCTATAATGGTTTTGGGTGCCAAATGTATACCAATTGATTATTCTATTGGTTCTTCAGTGTGCACTATCTTGAAGTTGGTTGTTAAGGTTAGGGAAACCTATCAAAACCCCTTGTTGATTGGTTATGGGTACCAGAAAAACCCATATACTTCAGCCTGTGCATTATTTCTAATTATCCTTCTAGGATTTTTTTAATTTTTTGATGGTTATCTATTTGACTAGAATTTGTATCTTTAGCAACTATTTGTTATTAGTGGGTTCTAGATCCCTTTTAAAATTTGTTCATAAGTTTTGTTGCAGCTAGGATTTTTCTAGTCCTGTCTTTTTGTCTATTGATAGTTAGATGTTGGTGTAGTTGTTCATTTTTTGTGATCTATTCTTTATAGCTAGTTGGTTTTGGGTTCCATATCCCACAAATTTATTTTTTATTAATGGCTCTATGAAAACCTTTCTTCCCTTAATTGAAAACAAAACCTCCTTTTACATAAAATAGGATATTGTTTTATAAATATTAGCCTAGGATCATTTTGCATTACAATATCTCATTGTAAACATAAAGGAATCATGTTTTAATTATATTTTTTGCATTTTTGGTTTAGTCCAAAGCTTCCATGATAAGTGGACTCAAATTCATGTTTTGATCCCTATTTTAATCATCTAGTACTAATTAATTGCGTTAAATAATTATCTTCACCAAATAAAAATATGATTAGTTAAGTTAATCAATATTAATTCTTAAGCCTACTTATATATAAGTTCTTCATGCAAAAACCCTAGCTCTCAATTGTACCCTATAACTTTTACTCTATTTACACTACCACATATAATCTGTCACTAATGTGTCAGAGAAAAAAATCAATAATATTAATCCCCCATGGGACGTTGCACACATATGTGATCACTATATGCTATCAAGTTTGGTTTGAAGTTCTTGATTTCATGTTTGATGCATGATGTTTCAATTACATAATTTATAATTTTTGAGCATGTGTTTCCTTTTCATATTATGTATACAACTAGAGTGCAATAACAAGTATTTTCTAAAAGTGTATTACAAGATAATTTATAAACCTCCTTTTACAAAAAAGGTTATTTGAATAATATTTAGATGACACAATGCTCATGGTTTAGGGATAAGCTAAGATTTATCAATATCATGGATTCCATATAATGTAGTCTTAGGGAATCTATGCAAGTCACTACTTTATAAATGAATAATGTATCAAAGACTATGCCTATAGAAAGATGTAACAACTTATCCCCAATGTAGAACATGACATGGAAAACATGATGTGTATGTAGGGAAAGCCTCATGTGATAAAGATGGATACATGAAAGTTAAGTACCTAAAAGATAGTTAAGCCCAATTACTAAATATGATATATGTAAGTAGGCTTCAACCATGGTACTTTTTCAAGACAACGCTTGTACTTGATTTCATTAAAGGATTTTTTTTCTCTATATTATTTCAGATTTTTAATTTTGGATTTTTTTACTGTGGTAGTGGGCCAATAATAGCTTATTCTCAATATCATTTTTCTAGGACTATGCAACTATTTCAGGAAACATAGAGACTATAACCTCTTTGACTATATGATAATCATATTCTAGGATTATGTATTAGAGTTTGGGACTATTAAAACTACTTTGATAATGTATGCTAGTAAGGATAGTGAAATTGGATGAGTCATAGATAAAATTCTTCTAAAATTTGACAATGACAAGTAATGTGGTAGGGTTTGTACATGCAAGTAAGTATAAATATCATGAGGCTAAGAGTTGTGTTGGAAACTAAGATCTTAGGATACTATCATTATAAAACAAGATATAAAATAAATAAGATAAGAAGCATAAAACCATACACGTGCACATTACACAAGATATACATGGGGGAATCCCTTTTAGATAAAACACCACATAAACATTTTATTTTATTAAACACTTACAAATATAGTCTATCATGTAAATAGACCAAACTTGATGATACTTCTTATATCTAGATGACCCATAACACTTTATGTGCATAGTGACATAATTCACTATAAAGCTACCAATTCACTTATTTATCAAATGAGAGATAACCTCCATAGCTATAGGACAAAGGGTGGATTTACTAGTCAAATTTTTTTAGCAACTCCCATTCATTCATAATTATAAACTTAATCTAGTTATTAGATAATAATTATTTCAAATGGGATATGCTTATAAAGCTTATAATACATAAGGTTTTAAATAACCTTTTTTAGAACATTACATATAAATATTGTAAGGGTGTGACCCCTAGTAACAATAATTTCTAACACTCCCCTTTAATGTTTATAGAGTTGCAATCACATGTTGATTTAAATAAAAGGAAAAATGAAGTACCCCATTAATGTAAATCTTCTTTGATAATTGTATTTAGGGAGACAAATATATGAGAACAACAAGATCATGCATTATAAACTACATGAAAGTCATATTGTCATAATTTATAATCCTTGTATTTTAAAAAATATGCTATTAGGTCTTATAAAAATTATATTAGATCTATAGTCTCCACAAAAGTAGCCTCACCCTAGGTTGATTAAATAGTGTCTATAGTCCAGTTATTATATACTTGCTAGCTATCATTTTTGAGCTTATATTCATGCTTTAGATAAAAAAAATCTTGCATTGATGTTGATTGTGTGATAGGATTTTGTGGGAACTGATGTCTTCTTCTCATTTGTTATATTATCTAGAAATTCTTTTATAAATTTTTTCTTATCTTATTTACTGTCATCAATTATTGTAGGCATAGTGGACAATTGTACTTAATATAAGTATATGAAATTTAAGAGCACATACATCTATGTCATGCCTCTCTTCACCATACTCCAATTTCATGTAATCATGTAGTTCACTATCTTTATAAGTGGTCTATGTTGAAATGATCTCTTGGTATATCTTTGTGAAAACTATGTCATTTAATCAAGAATTAATTAAAGTCCATGGAAAAGATGACAAAACTTTAATTCATAAACTTACAACCCCTGGTAGGATTTAATATATATTTGCATAATATTGATGCCTAGGATGATGTGAAGAAACTAATATGTGCCACATTATATCATTTATCTTCTATGCTCTATCATCTAGACTTTATTATTAAGGCATTATGATTCCCAGAAAACAAGAAAGATTTACAACTTCTTTGATAGCATATGTTAAAACCAAATATGAAAGCCTGATGTTTACCTTATAAAGAAAGGGCATAGTTTTATACAGTCTTCTTGAATAGGAGTTACACTATAAAGAAGTTATACTTTAATAATAGAGAATCACACTATCAATGATATTACACCAATGCAAGAGATAATTTGATGGAGCCTAACTTAGTTTAGGATTTTATTCTTTAGAGAATATTTTTAAAATATGTATTCATATTATGTAATTAGGAAATTTTTTTTGTAAAAGGCTAAGGGGGGCCCTTTACTAAGTAAAAATTGAGGTTTTTATGATATATTTATAGGAAAAATAAAATTAGGGGGAATGTTAACACAACAATTTATTACATTGGTTAATATAGTTTAGCTATGGTGTGCAAATATATTGACAACTACTCTTTAACTATTTTACCATATAAATATGTACTATAATCTTCAAATTCTTAATCAACTACTTGTATTCGGTGAGGCCTACCTCAGCCCATCATAGCTCAACATTGATTTTCTATACTAGACTCTATAGTTGATGTTTTATTTTGACATACTTAGACTTATTGGATATATGATATTATTTAAGGATTTGATGGATCCTATGCTATGTTTATTCAACAACTTGATTATGTTGTTTGTATGCTTATTTGATGCTTTAAGATAGTTGATCTAGATAACTCATATGATTAGAATATATTATGTTTTGATGATGCATAATGATGGATATATGTGGATTTTATTATGATGATACATAATTATGTGCATAATTATGTTTTCTTGCACTAGGTTGGCTCTTCTTTCACATTGGTTATTCTTCTTGTCTCTATCCGGACACCTATTGGTGTAGTGACCTGTTTCTACCCTTGCCATTTCCTCTTCTTCCTTTGTACCCACCTCTTGAACTAATTTCACCTTGGGTGTTCTCTTTATTGGATTCACCTTGTGGTCTAGTATTTTGTCCTCTTCCTCCAATATTTCCTTGTCCTCTATTATTCTTCCCTTTTCCTCTACTGCTTTATTAATTTCTCCTTTTGAAATTTTCTTTAACTTTCAATTCCAATTGATAGCATTGGTTCACTTTGGTAGGGATTGTCAAACTAAGTGCATCTTGAATTGAGACCCTTAGGCCTTGCATATACGAAGAAAGCTTTACACATTCTGGCTCAGCAAGCTTGGATTTCATTACCAATCTTTGAAATTCTTCACTATAGCTAGCGATATCCATCTCCTTCTGTCTTAGACTCATCCTTATTTTATGAAGTTGAAATTCATAATCTTTAGGGACATAGGTTTCCCTAAGTTGGGCTGCCATCTTCTTCCAAGTGGTGACTGGATTCTTTCCATTCTTCACCCTATCATCTTGAGTAAAGTTCCACCATGTGAGTGCAGAGCCTTTGAGTTTAGACTTAGAAATCTTCACCCTCTGATTCTCAGGGATGTCCTCACAATCAAAGAAACTATTTGGGGCATCTACCCAATCCATTGCAACATTCGGGTCCATCTTCCCATTGTATGTAGGCAACTCAAGCTTTGTGTCCATGGTCCTTCTCTCCATAGACTTTAGAGTCTTCCCTAGTAGCCTCTAGTCTGTAGGGAACTCCTCTTCTTCCTACTCAAGGGGTTCTTCTTCACTCTCTTCTTTGACATCGTCAAAGTTTCCACTACTTCTCTTTTGAAGCTCTTCCCTAAGCCTGTCCATTTCTTGCCTTATCTACTGCATTTCAGTGTGTCTTTGTTCATCACGCTTTGTCCTTTTCTCTCTCAGGTATCTTACTATCTCTACATTGGTCATCCTTGTTGACAAACCTCCTTCATCTTCTCCTTCCATGGTGTTTTTCCTCTTTTACCCTAAGGATCTTAGATGCTTTGATACCACTTGATGTAGAGCTCTCCCTTATTAAGGTCATTTGAGAGTGGTGTGGCCTTTGGTGCCTTCTCTAGGACCAAATTGTATAGGAAGAGTGCTCTACACCTTCTAGAAGATCCTACAACTTCCACAACTCACTACCCTCCTAGAAGACCCTTGTCTTCCTTCATAGAAATGTCTTCTATTATGGCTTTATATCAAAATAGGAACCTATGGATTAGAAAAGGGGATTGAAAGGCTCCATGCTCACTATATGTCTCTTATGGGAGTTATTTTCAAACCCTTTAAATGCCTATGTCTTTTGACAATAACTCTGGTTTTTATGCCTTCTAGGCTTGTAGCCTATGAGCAAGGTTCTAGGGACTTAGATCTAGATTCTTAAAAAGAGTCTACAAAAAAATTTGGAGATTGGGACACCCTTTATTGAGTTATGTCAAACCTTTAGATTAAGAGATCCCAACCAGTATGGACACTACCTAAAAATTCCTTATCCACTAGTCTTAATATGGCTAATTGGGCTAGGTCACTTAAGGAAGTGTTCACCAATCGATTGTCCATGGAAAATCAATGATTGGAATGGTTCTAGGGATCCCAAAGAGACAATAATCCATCATCATATTTCTTTCATCCAACCCTAAAGTGCCACTGTCACTTCACTCTTCCATATTCTGGACTAAGCACATAGAGATGCTCGGCCTAAGACCTGCAAGAAAAGCTCACAAAAAATTCCCCCTTTTTCTGTGCTATTGAGGATCTAAAGTAAATTGACCCTACTTGCATTTCCATAGGCCACATGGGAATCCCATAGAGCAAAAGCAAGTTAGGGCATTGTTTGTTGAAACCCTGATTCAGGAGGGTTTCTTGAAAACCCGGTAAAGAAATCCTTAAATATTTTGAATCCTATCTCTAAACTAAATCAATAAAAATGCATTGGATTCCTATTTCATGTTATATTCTAGACCTATCAATCTTCTTCTTTTCAATTCCATACCAATCCGTACAAGCACTGTTTAAACTCTAGAATATAGGGAAAATAATGGATTTTTATTTATTCAAATGCCAAACTATATATGTGTGTCTTCCACCCACCTGAAAGGGATATTTGAAGACCTTTCCTAATGAATCTAATTATTTTTAAAAGGTTGCGACCATTGGGAGATTTTTACAAGTTGCTAGAAACTTTTTGAAAAAGTTTCCGAGCAACATTTCTTGCATTTTGCAACTTTTTACAAAATGTTGCATTATTTCTCCTAATGAGTCTATAAGTCCTAAGCCTTCAATCCTAATGATCCAAAATGATATTAATCATTAAAATAACCTAAAAGACACCTAGGAAAATCTAGATACCTAAATGTACCTTTGGACCATAGTAAAAAACCCATGGTTTATAACCACACCAAGGGTGACTAGGCCTTACACATAGGATTATTAACTAGTTATAAGATGTTGTTGCTATCCCTTAGGCATGAAGGCCCTTGGGTACATCATTGGAGGCTCCTCATGAAGATCTAAAATTGAAGAATGTAGGGAGGTGCCCCTACACCAATGCCTCTAGTAGTTCAGCAAGATCAACACTAGGGCATTGAGGGTCATAGGGCCTTAGACAAAGAATGAAATAGGAGCCCTTCTCTGAGACTTTCAGAGAATGATGTTGAGTCCATTCATGGGCTAGAGACACTGAACATGATTAGTGGCTTAGGTGAATGAGAGAGAACCTTGGAATATAGGGGACTAGATCAGAGATATGTTACGCCTCAACCCACCTACTTTTCTAGGTTCTACCGATGGGACAGAGGTGGAGTCTTGGCTTTTGAACCTAGGGAGGTGCTTTGGATTGTGTCCCTATGGGAGAAATCTTAAGGCACAAATTGCACTACATCTCTTGTGGGGAACAACCTCCACTTTGTGGAGACATGAGGAGTTCAAGGGTAACTTTCTCATAAATAACTTCTCTTGGGAGATCTTATTAGAGAGGTTTAGAGATAAATACCTATCAAAGTGGTTCAGATAATGCCATATAGATGAGTTCCATGACCTACAGTAGAGGGGACTCATAGTGGACCAGTATGAGAGTAGGTTCATTGAGCTCCTTCCTTATGTAGAGTAAATGAAGGATGAGAAGCTACAGGTCAATTTCTTTATTAAGGGATTGAACCATACTATATCAGGTATGGTGTGCCTGACACCACTAGGGGATTTATGCTACATAGTTTGATATATGAGGTTATACACATAGGATCATATGATTCATAGGATAGGCCTAAGAACTATAATTCTTCACCCTAGTTTTTATGATATCAAAACCCCCCTTGGAAGGGGAATCAAAGGCACTCATTGGGGTCATTTAAAACCCTCCAGCTTCAGCATAAACATCAACAAAAGTCCCAATAGAGCCAAAAAAAGGCCACCATAGGGACAAAAAGGCTCTAAGACCAAGTAGTGGCATTCACAAGGCCCTAGGAGAGACTAGAGACCCTAGACACCCTATACACCTCCTGCACAGATTTAATAGTCCTAAAGGGGTGGTTTTAGGAGGTCCAATAGGATTGGAGGTTCACATTATTCTAGACCTCAAGGAGTGCAGACTCAGGCACATGGACCTTGATACACATACAGTGCCATGGGGCAAACTAATTGAGAGTATCCTTAGAGAGGTAGCCAACTAGCATTTATGTTAGAGCCTATAGTTGGAGATATGGGCAAGTCCCATAGAGTATTTGTAGAAGTTGATAACCACCAAACATAACATTAGGCTATAGTCATTGAGGCCACAAGTATGATCAAAGGTAGTAGTATTTCTATCCTAGTTGATTCAGGAGATACTGAATCTTTTATTTCTCCATTGGTGTTGGAGCATTGCAGGCTAGTAGCAGCTAGGAAAAATGATAGATGTGAGGTAGAGTTAGCCTCAGGATCTAGAGTAGCTGTTACCTTGTTCTTTAGAGATTTCCAAATTTAGGTTGGTAGCATGACCGCCATAACAGACCACAAAATTACCCTTCTTGGTTCATACGGTTTAGTACCTGGCATGGATTGACTTTATGCCCACAAAGCCAAGTTAGACTATTGTTAGAAGAGGGTTGAATTCTTGGATGATGATGACACTTCTATAGTGATCATAGGGATTTAGAAACCTATATCTCTCTATATGATATCCACTATGTAGCATAAGTGGTGTATGCAAAAGGGACATTAATTGTATGCTATCACCATGAGTGATAGAGAGGATGAGGAAGATAAAGAACCCTCACTTGATCATGATCCTATCTTGCATGAGTTTGTGGATATTTTTCCATCAAATCTAACTGGTATGCCTCCTTGTAGGGAAATTGAAATCCACATAGATCTTGTGCCAGGAGCCAAGCCAATTTCCAGAGCACCCTATAGGATGACCACAAATGAGTTTAATGAGCTCAATATTAAGCTTGAGGAACTATTACTGAAAGGGAACATTCATCCTAGTGTGTCTCCTTGGGGTGAACCAGTGATCTTTGTAAAGAAGAAGGATTGATCTCTTAGGTTGTACATGGATTAATTCTAGTTGAATAAAGTAACCATAAAAAATTGGTATCCACTTCCTATGATTGATGTCTTATTTGATCATCTTTAGGGTGCTCGAGTGTTCTCAAAGATAGATCTTAAATCAGGGTACCATTAGTTGAGGATTGTGGATAGTGATATTCACAAGACTGCATTTCACAATAGATATGGCCACTATGAGTTCAATATGGTTTCATTTGGTCTTACAAATTCTCCAACTATATTCATGAGCCTCATGAATGGAGTATTCCATAGTTTCCTTGACAAATTTATAGTAGTGTTCCTCTATGATATATTGATTTATTATAGAGATGAGAGGGAGCACAAGGAGAACCTGAGATAGGTATTGTTGTGCTTGAGAGATTATTAATTATTTGGTAGCTTGTAAAATAGTGCATTTTTAGACTAGAGGTTAGAAATATAGAACATGTTATATCTGGTGATGGCATCTCTATGGACCCATCAAAGATTGATGCTATTATGGATCAACCATCACCTACCACTATGAACAAGGTTAGGAGTTTCATGGGTTTAGCTAGTTATTATAGGAAACTTGTTAAGGGGTTTTCTTGGGTGGCAAACCCCATCACTTCTCTTCAACAAAAGGGAAAGAAGTTTGAATGCACAAAGAAGTGCGAGAGAGATTTTTAGCAGCTCAAGAGAGAACTCACCAGTGCAGGGTAGAAGCAAAAAGTTGGGTGCCAATTACGCGGAAGTCTGTGGCTTGAAAATTTGGGCCACTTGAAATGGGCACTCATTTTTAAAAAATGGGTGCCTGTTTTAGGCTCGGACATCCGATCCAAAATTCAAAAAGCAGGTACCCATTTTTTCAAAAACGGGCACCCATTTTTTTCAAAACGAGTACCCATTTCTAAAAAAAATTTTAAATTTTTTTTTAAATTTAAAATGATTTTTTAAACACATATTTTTAAATTTATGAAACGGGTGCCCGTTTTTTGAATTTAAATAACGGGTGCCCATTTCTTAAAATATGCATGCAGGAGTTTTCACTCTACCTCAATTTTTGGTTTGGGATAGGTTTGGTGAGACCAAGCCTATGTCTTAGCCTCCAAAATTTTGGCTAAGGCATTGGAATAAAAATTTTAAGGCTTACCGTAATTTTTTGAAGCCCTTCTGGATCAATTTTTTTGACAAAATAAAAACCCATTAAAGATCTCACTATCATGATTCTAAAAATATAAATTTCATAATAATATGGTTATTTTTACTATTTTTACATTATTTATTAGTTGATAGTGGTACATAAATGTAAAATAGTGAGACTCACTAAAACTTTAATAACTTCTTAATTTTTAAGTATTTTTAAACATAAATTATATGTCATCAATCTAGATTCAATTCTTTTGAATTTAAAAAAAAAAATTTGAAAAAAAGAAAAATTATATTAAATTATGGTGGCCGTATACGAGAGGTTTAAAAAATAAGCTTTATTTTTAATTAAAAATTAATAAAAAATAATTTACAAAACAAAAAAATAAGAAAAAATATTCTCATCAATATTCTATGTCTTAGGTATCTTCCCTAAAAAGGATTTAAAAAAATTCATTTATTTGTGTCAAAATATGGTGGCCGTACATGGATGTGGTATGGTCCTGAAACAGGCATTTTGAAAAAGTGGTTTTCAAATATGCCTATCAAAATATAATTTATACCATGTGGGTATTAAAATAAATTATATATTTGAAAAGTAGACTCCAAGTACTACAATTTCTATTAGTGAATTTTTCCAAGATTCAATCTCTAAGTGCCTCAAATTTTGAGATCAATTCAGATAAATTTTGAAAAATAGGAAAAACACTTCCACTTTTTGCAAAAAATTGGCACCCAACTTCTTGCAGCCACCCTGCAGGTATATCCTTCCAATACCAGAGCCTTCAACATACTTTGTGGTTTTTACAAATGCATCTTTAGATGGATTAGGATTAGTCCTTATGTAGGGTGGTCGTACTATTATCTACGAGTCTAGGAAACTTAAGACTCACAAGCTTAACTTCCCCACCCATGATCTTGAGATTGCAGCAATGGTGTATGCCTTAGTGAGATGGAGACATTTCCTCTTAGGACATCAATTTGAGCTTCATTCAAATCATTAGAGATTACAATATATATCTCATAGCCGAACCTTAATGCTTGAGAAAGGAGATGGATGGAGCTCTTGTGTGAGTATGATTTTGATGTTCATTACATCAAGGGGAAAGAGAACGTGGTTGCAGATGCCTTGAGTAGGAGACAACACGAGATTTCTTCTATGTCCACTAGCATAGATTTGAGATATTATACAATACACCACTTGCATGAGCATGAGATGTATATAGATATTTGTGGTTGGTTAGATCGCAAAAACCCCTTAAGAGGAAGTATTCTGAGTATTCATTGGAGTCTGATGGACTCTTAAATCATAGAGGACACATTTATGTACCTTCTTCTAGAAGATTGCCTCAATTTTTTATGCTAGAGACTCATAGAGCCCCTTATCCAATGCATCCTAGAGTTAAGAAGATGCACTTTATCATTGGATAGGCATGAAATTTTAGATTGTCAAGATGGTGGCTAGGTGTCTAGAGTGTGAGGGTAAAGGTAGAGCACCACCATCCAGGTGGTCTTCTTCATCCTCATGAGATACCTGAGTGGAAGTGGGATACAATTTCTATGGATTTTATTGTTGTTCTTCCTATGTCATCTCACCATCATCATGCCATCATTGTGACAATTGACAAGGTGACCAAAGTAGCTCACTTATCACACATGCATACCACTTTAACTGCACTAGTAGTGGCATAGGTGTTCTTTTGAGATATAGTTAGACTTCATGGAATACCTTGTAGGATCATCTCTCATAGAGATTCTCTTTTCACTTCATCATTTTGAAGAGAGTTACATGCATCTATGGGCACTAGGCTTAATTTTAGTGCCACCTATCACCTTGAGACATATGGATAGACCAAAAAGGTCAATCAGGTGTTAGAGGACATGTTACACATGTATTTAATGGATCATCAGACCCGGTGGGAGAATTACCTACACCTAGTTGATTTTTCCTATAACAATGGGCATCATACGTCATTGGGTATGCCTGGAATTACCAAGATATTTATGGTAGACCATGTAGGACACCATTGAGTTGGGATATGATCAAGGATAGAGTTTCCATTGGTCTAGAATTAGTCAGAGATATGGAGTAGAAGGTGACCTTGAGTAGGAAATATCTCAGAGAGGCTCATGATAGACAAAAGAAGTATGAAAATGTGAAGAGGATAGATTGATTTCACATGGTTGGAGATAAAGTCTTCTCGAGAGTGCAGTCACATAAGAGTCCAATCTATTTTTAAAAGGGATCTAATCTTACACCTCAATTTTTTGGACCTTTTGAGATCCTTGAAAGGATAGGACTAGTTTCGTATCATCTAGCCTTGCAACCTAGCCTATCACACATCCACAATGTGTTTCATATTTCAGTTTAGAGGAAGTATGTATATATGATGAGTCTCATGTTATACATTTGGATTCCTTGAAGGTGGAGTCAAATGGATAGTTGACCCTGGAGCCCATTCATATCTTAGCTCAACATACGTTGGTCCTTCAAGGCAGAGAGCTAGACCAGGTTAGGGTCTAGTATGATTGGTAAGATGAGGTGACAACCTCATATGAGGATGTAGTTTAGATGAGATCTAAATACCCCCACCTCTTTGATGAGCTCCAAGAGGATGTTCATGCCTAGAGGGGGAGGATGTGAGGCCTACCTCATCCTGTCTTAGCTCAACACTTATTTTCTAGACTAGACTCTATAGTTGATGTTTTATTTTGACATACTTAGACTTATTGGACATATGTTATTATTTGAGGATTTGATGGATCCTATGCTATGTTTATTTAGTACCTTGATCATGTTTTTAGTATGCTTATTTTATTCTTTAAGATAGTTACTCCAGATAACTCCTATAATTAGGATATGTTATGATTTGATGATGTAGAATGATGGATATATTCAGATGTTATTATGATGTAAAATTGATTCAGTAATTCATGTTTATGCATATTATGATTGATTGTAGATGTTTTATTATGTTATGATCCAGATCATTTAAATTCAAGTATTAGTTGATATGTGTTTGATCTATATCATTTATCTTGCTATGGTATTATGGTTATTTCTTGGACTATTGATCTTTGCAATGAGTGTGAAGGAGATTGGCCATGGTTCTAAATACGTGGAATAAATAATGAATCTATGTTTTATCAATTAAACCAAGGTTTTGTCTAGTGAAAATATAGGAACCTTGTTGTCATGTATTTTATTCATAAATGTATTATTGCAAGGTTATATTTATTTAAGAAAATGTGAATTTATGATTAGTCATGCTATGTGTGTAAAATGTTATAATTTAAGTTGTGTTAATTGACACATGTGTGTAAGATGTGTTGGCATGAATTGTCATTTTAACTAGGATTAGTATGAGACCAACTAGAGGGTTAACCTGTATAGTTCCCATTCTTATCCCAGAATTTTGGAAGTCTCTAGATTGGTCAAAGTTAGTTGAACTCGTGGGTTTACTTCAAGTGAGGTTTTGGAGGGTCAAATAAGCTTCTATAGGTTAGTTAGGGTCAAATTTAGGGTATATGCACAAAGACAGGGGACCAAAAAGGTGCCACTTTTCTTTTTGGTCCCCCATCGACCATAGTTTGTATGCACTAAAGCATGTGTGCCCTATAGGGCACACACGCTATGGCTTGGGTTTCCCAAGCCTTAGGCTTGGGCAATCTAAACCATAGTGAGTGTGCCCTATAGGGCATACGTGCTTTGTAAAAACACTATTTAGTGTTTGCTGCAGTTGGGAAAACTCATTTTTCTTTCCACAAACCCACGTTTGCAGCAAAGAAAGCCTTCCCAAGCGCATACACAATATTGTTTGGGCTTGTTGAATCCATATTTTTCATTCATTCATCCATCAATTTGTATACATAATGGCTCCACGACATCGTCAAGCTCAATTTAGAAGAAGATGTAAGTGGTTTTATAGCCCATGCCTCTTATTTGTATTGAAATTTAAGTTTTGTTAAAATTTGTTTTCTTAAAATTTGTTCTCTTAGATTTTATGCACGTAATTAAGATTTTAAAATCTAGTTTTTTTAATTGCTAGGAAAAAATAATTTCCCTCAACCAAACCCTCCACCAAACCCCCTGTCTCCTCATGAAGGAATGAATGAAGAAACAAATGAAGAAAATAACCAAGAAAATGAACCTCAATTGCCTCCACCAATCGAGAAACCTCCTCTTGGAACACAAGAAAATTTGATGAACCAAATTGAAAGAGGGAAAAAAGAATTAGAATCTTTAATTAAGAGGTTAAAAGATTCTATTGGTACAAATCTTGGAAGGGAAAGACTTGTGAACTCATTGGAAGCAATCTTGACCCATGTAAGCTCAGTTAGTGGGCAAATTAATTTATGGCATGATAAAAGAGAAGAAAAAAAACAATATTATGCAAATAAATTATCTTATGCGGACATAAAAAAGAAAAAAAAATCACAAAAGATGACATTTGCAAACTCTTTAAAAAACCAGGGGACACAGATACTCTTAGAAATACAACAAGGAGGTTCCCAATTCATTGGTGCTTAAATGAAGACATTAATTTTTTTGGGGGGGAGAGATGGTGGATGGTCTTTGATTCGCCTCCATGTAAAAATCATGAGGTTCCTATATATTTCTTGAGGAAACTCTATTGCGAGTTTGTACTCAAGGAGGTGCCAAATTATTTTGACTATCTAGATTCTCAGGGTAGAGGAGGGGGGTCATCATTTGATATAGCATGGGCACATCATGATGCTAACGAACCTAGGGTTCCTATTGGCAAGCCATGGGTGGATCATGTTACTATTCCTTCCGTTGAGAAGGAACATGTAGAGGCAGACACACTAGGCACAACTAGTGCTCTGATAGAGACTCTCATTCAGTGTGCCACTCCTTTAGTTGAGGGTGACCATGGTCAATCTTCAAGGGGGCATATTTTTTGGTCATGTGGATCCTTGTGCACATTTGGTACTATCGAGAGAGAGGATGAGGATTCTAGACTGATGACTGATGATTTTCTAAATATGACATTTGGCATTGACACATAGGTAAATATTTCCAAGTTCATTAAATTGCTTTGATCATATTTCATTTATAAAAGAATAACTAATTAATTTAGTATCTATTGATTATGATCAAATTTTAGGGCAAGAGTGTCGGTGGCGGTGGCAGTGGCAATGATCCTCCTGTTCCCTTTTACACATCGTCGTCAATTCTACAAGTATGTATCGAATAAAACATTTTATTTAATATATTTGATTATTATGTAATTATATGAATAATTGTATCATAACTTATTGTGCATGTGCATTAGATGTTCACTGGTGGACCATCGATGTTCACAATAGACAGCTAAGGCCGTCATGCCACTTTCCATGAGGTATCTTTATTTGCATATTAATTTAATTTACTTGATTATATTTAATTAATAAATGAATGAATGACTAAATTACTAGACAAAGTATGATCAAAATTTAGAGGCACGATGATCACATTCTTTCACCTGGCTTTGTGACATCATCATTGAGTCCACAGGTATATATGTAATAATGCATTATAATTAAAATGTTAGTAGTACGTTCTTATATGAATGATTATCTTATAATTTTCCATGTATATGTGCACTAGTTGAATGTTGGAGCTTCGACATCGACATCGCACACTGAAGGATGCTGTGGAACCTTCACGGAGGTATCATTTAATCATTAGTAGGGTTGTAACAAATATATTTAATCTTGATAACTGCATAATACTTTTTTTGTTTCATTTTTAGTTATTGACTTTAGAGACTCCTCCTTTTGTTCATGATACTTTGGATCATGGAGTAGCTGCAGCAGTAGCTAGTTCTGAAGCACTAACTAAGGTATGGAAGAGATCACTTAATTTTAATTGTTATTTTAATAGTTTGTATTGAATTTTATAATGATATTCATGTATGTATTTTAATTATTATTTTGATCATTGTTGTAGGGACTTATTACTCTAGATCATCATCATGCGCCTTCGGTGGATGTACACAGTGACTATTTGCTAGTGGTAAGAAAATATTCTATTTTATGTCATTGTATAATTCAATTTTGATGTATATTAGTTATTGATGCTTAAATTTTTTTTTATCAGCTCGAGCTACAGAAGAGTCTAGACAGGAGGATGAGTGAGTGCACTCAAAAGACTACAACATCCACTGCATCTCCATCCATGCGATGATCGAAGATAGCTCAAGAATTTTTTTTCTTCCCTTGGTGAGAAAGGACTAGATTAGGGATATAGATTGTATGCCTAAATGGCATTAGTGGACATATTTTTGTATATTGTATAAGTTATACGTTGTACATCCATTTGGCTTTAAGGAAGCCAATTTAACTGTATTGAATATATTCTATGTATGACATTACTGGACATATATATTTGGCTTCATGCCCTATGAATATATTTTTTTTATGTTTTAGGTATGCAATTCATGTGTTTGGTGTATTGATGTATACTAATTTATATTTATGTGGATGTTTTATGCTTTGTAAATTTTCCATGCCTTATAGTTATGCTTGTATGTTTATCAATGTATATTGTTACAATCACCCTAAGGAGACTAACTCAACAAAATTCACTATCACCCTAAGGAGACTAACATTCTTTGTTACTGTAAACTTCAACAAAATTCACTATCACCCTAAGCAGACTAACTCAACTCGAGGATTCTACAAACAAATTGGAATCCACTCAATGATCTAGTTGGGTTCTTTGACTTTGTAAGTCACTCCCACAACCATACTACTCAAATTCATATCCTTTTTTCCTTGTCCCAATGCCTTCTAGCATCAACTCTATCCTAGGCCACCTAGTGTACCTAGTGCCTCCACCATACCAAAACTCAAACCAGATTTTACACCCTAATCCTAACACCTTATATAATCTCAACATGCTATATTTACCATGTTACAACTTCCAATTCAATCCAATCAACTCATCTTTCACCCTTCCTCTTCTATAGCCCTTCTAGGCCTGCCCAGTAGCCCTTCCAACACTGAAATCAACAATTTACTCTCAAAATCCCCAAACAACCTAGCAATATTTTTACATTTTATAGTACCCTTTTTGGAGTTACTTAATTGATATCAATATTAGACTTTAACTCTTTGACTGGTGAAGAATTCCTTCACCCCCTAACCCTTCAACTAGGCCTAATTAGCCTCACCTAACACAGGAACTACTAGTTCACCACTCACTTCTGGGACTCTACAACACAAAAAAGTTTTGATAAAGGATAAAATACAACCAATTTTAAACTTATTTTTCCCATACTCACCCATCTACACTCCCATTCAATAAACCCTCACTATTTGGGCTAGAAACAAAGGGTTTTGTAGAAAATACCCTTACCTGCAACAACCAACCTCAACACCAGTCCCAACACCTTCTAATACATCCCAAAGGACCTTATCATCCATCATCTACCCTCTCCAATCATCGGGTCACTTCTAGCCATGACTGGTGCTTACCTTCAACTCCTTTCACTATGATTTCACCAGGCCTATCTCTGTCTCTTCTCACCTTCTATTCAATTTCCCTACATTCAAAGAAAGATATAATAAATATAATACATCAATGGAAATCTCCCACCAAACCATAGTTAAAATAGAGGTGGGAGTGCCTTACATATTATGGAGGATTCAAACCTTTAACTTGCTGAATGTACTACAAATGCCAGTCATTGTCCTTAATAATAGTCAATTCCTTGACTGTAATAATAGAAAAAGTAATGAAATGAATGAAAAAATGTATAAATATAATATAAGGCAATATTTATAAGTCACAACCTATCCAAGATCACGTGGAATCAAACATTTATATTCATTGGTGTGTTCCCTGCTCCACAGGACAGTCACAATATAAAGACATGACCTCAAACAGGTGATGCAACATATGGAAAGGTTGTCATCTATTGACCCCAATACCAGGCCTATTTTCATTTGTGGGTACCCTAATGTCAGCAAGAGTTCTTTTATTAATAAGATTACTAGGGTGGATGTGGATGTGCAACCTTATGATTTTACTACTAAGTCTCTATTTGTTGGGCATAGTGATTATAAGTACTTGAGGTGTCAGGTTATTGATACCCCTGGTATTTTGGACCACCCCTTGGAGGATAGGAACACCATCGAGATGCTTAGTATTACTACCTCGGCTCATTTGAAGGAAGTTTTTTAATTTTTCCTTGATGTTTTGGGGTCCTGTGGTTATAGTATCGCGGGGTCCCTTAGTTGTTGACTATACCCCTGTACCAGTCATTGTCAATACACCAGTTAAATTCTTGGTGTTGTCAGTGATGAAGGTAATGAAAATATATTATAGCCAAGTCAAAAAAAATGCAAATAAATTTTCCTACATCAAACTAAACAAGGATCACATTCAGATCAAGTACAATAGTTCACTATTGTTGACTGTACCCCTAGGCTAGTGGAATACTAATGTGCAGAGAAATTTTGATTTTATTGATTCAAGCTAATACAAACTTGATCCATTTAAGATCAACAACATTCTTTCCCTATCCACTCACATGGATCCCTTCCAAATAGACTCTAATCTTCCAAAAGACTGACTAGAACCTACAAACTAACTTCTAACTGTCCCCTAACTGACTGATTGTTAATGACAAACACTAGAATTAGTTGTCAAGTTGACAACAAAAGTTGTCAACTCAACAACCCAACACCCTTTTCCCACTCTAACTACTTATAAAAGGTTTAGAGAGAACCTTTACAAACCAAACTAACTTAGACTTCCTACTAACCCCTACTAACTCTAATTAAGCCCTATTTGGCTTATATTGCCAATATAGGCAAGTTACAAGATTGTTCACATTTAGTGCTTTTAACACTATGTAAAGGCTCTAATTGCCTTAGTAAATATTTATAGACCCTTATAGGTTATTTCCATCAACCCCTAACCTAGGATCAATACATAACCATTCCTAGTGACCCCTAGGTACCTTTTAGGCTTATCAGTGCCATTAAGGCTTACATTTAAGATTGTGTTACAATATGATCAATACATGATCCAAATAACATTCCATGATTGAAATACATGATCAAATTTCAAAATGGACCACAAGCCCTTTTGCATCTAAATACATATTTTCACGCATCCTCTTGCTTGCCTTGGAGTGGTCGGTAGTGTTCGAACGACTATGTGTGCCAAAAAAGGTTGTTAGTAGCATTTAGCTAGCCATTCAGAGTTGTTGGAATAGATGGTTTGATGCTATGATGGATGGTTTGAAAGATATGCAATGTTGGCCATTTGAACTGAGGAACACTGTGAGTTTTGACATCGATCAAGAATGTGTTGCTAAATTTAAATGAGATTGAATCTCTGAAAACCAAGATAGGCTATTGTAGGCCCCGAAAACATGGTCCTGTAGCACCTGACATCTTGATGCTACCTCACATGAGCTCCAAGATATGACCCTATAAAGATTGCTGATTTCATGCTAAAGGGACCTTGAGGGACACTTCAGTCCAGAGTCATTGACGGTGTTTGAATGATTGTGTGTAGAAAATGAGGTTGCCACTAGTGTTTACCTGACCATTCAGAGCTTTTGGAATAGACAATTCGATGCTACGCTCGATGGTTTGAAAGATATGCAATGTTGGCCATTTGAACTGAGGAACACTTTGAGTTCTGACATCAACCGAGAATGTGTTGCCAAATTTAAACCAACTTGAATCTCTAAAAATTGAGATAGGCTATTGTAGGCCCTGACAACATGGTCCTGTAGCACCTAATGGCTCAATGCTACCTCAAATGAGCTCTGAGATATGATCCTATAAAGATTTTTGATTTCATGCTGAAGGGACCTTGAGGGACACCTTGGCCCGGAGTCATCGGTGGCGTTTGAACAACTATGTGTGCCAAATGAGGTTTCCCCCAGCGTTTACCTAGCCATTTAGAGCTGTTGGAACAGTTGGTTCGATGCTACGACCGACGGTTTGAAAGATATGCAATGTTGGCCATTTGAATTGAGGAACACTTTGAGTTCTGACATTGACCGAGAATGTGTTTCCAAATTTAAACCAACTTGAATCTCTAAAAACCTAGATAGACTATTGTAGGCCCCGTCAACATGGTCCCGTAGCACCTGATGTCTTGATGCTACCTTGCACGAGCTCCAAGATATGACCCCGTAAAGATTGCCAATTTTATGTTGAAGGGACCTTGAGGGACACTTCAGCCCGAAGTCATCAGCGGTGTTCGAATGACTATGTGTGTCAAAGGAGGTTGCCCCTAGTGTTTACCTGGCCATTCAGAGTTGTTGGAATAGTTGGTTCAATGCTATGACCGATGGTTTGAAAGATACACAATGTTGGCCATTTGAACTGAGGAACACTTTGAGTTCTGACATTGATGAAGAATGTGTTGCCAAATTTAAACCAACTTGAATCTCTAAAAATTGAGACAGGCTACTGTAGGCCCCGACAACACAGTCCCGTAGCACCTAATGGCTTGATGCTACCTTGCATGAGCTTCGAGATATGACCCCGTAAAGATCACCAATTTCATGTTGAAGGGACCTTGAGGAACACTTTGGCCCTAAGTCATCGGTGGCATTTGAATGACTGTGTGTGCCAAATGAGATTTCCCCTAGCGTTTACCCAGCCATTCAAAGCTATTGGATTATTTGGTTTGATGCTACCACCGACGATTTGAAAGACACGCAATGTTGGCTGTTGAACTAAGGAACACTTTGAGTTTTGACATCAACCATGAATGTGTTGCCAAATTTAAACCAACTTGAATCTCTGAAAACTGAGACAGGTTAAAGTCTTTGCTCATTTCCTTGGCATGATGATAATTTCTACATATGAATTGATTGTAATTTTAAAAATATAATGTAAATGTAAAACAATAAGTCAAATTATAATATAAACCTCTTACAATATGACAAATTATAATATAAATTTATTACAATTATATTAAAAATTAAAAAATTACATCAATCGATAAATTTCAGTGATAATGATTGACTTTCACAATTCGATGTTGATTTTTAAACAAAAAGATGGTGCAAATTGATAGAATATGCTTCTTTGTCACTATCAACACCATGAAAGGAGAATATTTGTCGGATAACACGTAGAACTCAGACAGCATACAGAAAAAGTGGGTCTCTTTCACAAGATCTTTGACAAAGAAGACCATTTATTTTAGTCTTCCATAGCGCGAGCGCCCTATGCAAAACTAAAATGTGTTATACATACTCTTGCATAGCACGAGCGCAGTATAGCGCGTGCACCCTATGTAAAACAAGAAAAAGGGAGAGAGAGAGAGAGAGAGAGAGAGAGAGAGAGAGAGAGAGAGAGAGAGAGAGAGAGAGAGAGAGAGAGAGAGAGAGAGAGAGAGAGAGAGAGAGGGGAGAGGGAGAGAGAATGGAGAGAGAGAGAGAGATCTCTTCCTCTCACTCTGACTATTTCTCCTCACAATTGAAATATATGACTTAAATAGGGTGCACACCCTATAGTGCGCACACCCTATGAAAGTCATAGATTTCCACAATGCACACACCCTATAGCGCACACGTGCTTGGTAAGGCATTGGAATTTACCAATCCTAAGGCTTGGATTTACCTTGGAGATCAAACCCAAAGGCTTGGAGGATTCAAATAGGCCTGAGACATGTTTTCCAGCAGACATACAAAAAAATGACAAATTTTTTTGTGTGGTCTTTGTCAGGTTTACTCATGGTTCAATAATGTAAAAATCAGATGACGTGATATTATAGATCTATCTGTTAGCTATCTAAGCATATAATTTATTTTGAATTCTGATTATGTTAAGTTTTTCATCTCTAATTTCTTTTGTGTATGTCTATTTTTTGTAAAAAACCAACGTGTAGTATTTTGGGCATAGATTTTGGCTCGTTCATCAAATTTTGTAACAAGTTACATTTTTAGAAACTAGACTCCATTCTACACACTTTTAAAAAAAGAAACTTTGATTTTTGATTAATTTTAAATGATTTCTAGGGGGAGCACACAAAAATTTCATGTTTTCAAGATGTGTGCACTTCGTAAATTCATCAAAAATTATACATTCATAAAAAAATTAGTAAAAAAATCTGGGATAAACTATGTGGTGTTAGCTAACTTCTCATTGGAGTGATTAAAAAATTCAAAAAAAAAGTTAACATTTTAGGGGGAGCACAACAAACCCTATGTTATGTTTTTTCACAAAAAATAGGACCACTTTTTGTGCTCCCCCTTTATGAGGGTCTTAATCTTCACCATTTTCAAAATAAATTAGTAGTTTATGAACTACATTTAGAGTATTACAACTCTTGTTCTTGTCGCATCTTAAAATTTTGATTCTAACTATCTTCAATTTCTTGTTGAAGTTCAGAGTTTTCTGAATTTAGGAAAAAAGTGGCATCTTATACCCCCTTTTTGGTTCCCCATCTTTGTGCACTTACCCTTTAACTACCCCACTTGGTATAATAGGGGTTAGGGGTTAAATTTAAGTTATTATGAGACCCATAACCCATTTATGGCACCTCCGAAATATTCCACAAGTCAAGTGACGAGTTTAGAGTTTTGAGAATTTGGGTAAGCTATCTTCTCAACTCCATTTAGTCTTCAAAATCTATTTATGAGAGGGGTGGGGGTGGGGGGGTGAGAAGATATTTGGAGAAGTTATTGTTGGAGTACTCCTCCATTTATGACTATAAGATAGTTTTTGAGTAGGAAGCCTTTTAGAGGATTTTTGGTAGAGACTTTTAGTAGTTCACCAACTCTCTACTCTTAGAGACTTGCTAGAATTAGGAAAGGATTTGGAGAGAAAGCATAGAATAAAGTGGAAAAGATCTTCTCAATTTTTCTCATTGCCTTACTAATTGAATCATATGTTGTTGTTCATACTTTTATTTTTTCTTTTAGTAAGATGAAATATGTTGTGAAGAAATCCTATATGCTCTTTCATGGAGTTTTATGTGTTATTGTTGGAGAAGCCCATTAATGTTAATGAGATTTTTATTTATTTTTAAGTTATGTTTTTATCTTTGTATTGAAGTTTTCTTAAGAGTGTGTTCAAGGCTCACTCACCCTTGGGAGGAAAGAGTAACCTTGAAGGGTGAAGGGGTTAGTAACAACCCTTGTTAGTGTAGAGTCTCCCCATGTGTGAGAGAGATAAACACGGATGTTTTAGTTTCCATGATGTCAATCTTTGCCTATGGGCATTTGAGGGCCATAAGGAGTTTTGTTGGCTTGAAGACATGGTTTTTTTGTGAGGAGGATTGCAGAAAGAAAGATGTTTTTGAGCCCATGTGTGGCATTTATTTCTTTTCTATACTTGGCTTCTCCTCTTGGGTTTTGTCCACTTTCACCCCAATGTTAAGGGTCTTTTGAAGGCCTTTGTGTATGCCTTGGTTATGGGAAGTTTATGCATTTTCTTTCTTGAAAGAATGTCAAGTTGAAATGATTGTTTGTTATCTTTTCACTCATTATTCCCCA
Organism: Chamaecyparis obtusa; assembly: GCA_027943335.1. NCBI lineage: Eukaryota > Viridiplantae > Streptophyta > Pinopsida > Cupressales > Cupressaceae > Chamaecyparis > Chamaecyparis obtusa. Next base: position 167,383 of record BSBK01000251.1, read on the forward strand.
AGCTCGAGGGTGGCCTTGTAAAGGCCTAGGTTGGGAGGTGAGCCTCCATGGTCAACCTATTTTTATGTTGGTTTATGCTTTGGATCTCATGGAAAAATCTTGGATGGAGAATGAATTAAAACCAAATGAGGAAAGGTAAATTAGAAGGTTATTAAAGTTGAAAGGATTTATATTTAGAGATATTTAGTCAAAATTTGGATTCTAAAAGTTATCAAATTTAGTTATTAAAGTTGTCTTATTTGAGTTTTTAAGGGCAATATGATTCCCCATTTAATGTTATTATTTTCAAAGAAATGATATATTTACATGTGACCCATTTTAATGGGTTACAATTTAGATATTTCATCCAATAGACTATTAATTGGATGGGTTTAATTTTATTTAAAAATTTATTAAGAGAGTTTAATTAACTAATTTGATTTAATAACTTATTTGATAAATCAAATAGTTTATTTAAGTTGGTATAAAGTTTATTTTAAACTTTTATAGAGAGATGACTTAATCTATCAATTTAAAATAAATTATGTGAATAGTTAGACTCAAATAAGTTAATTAAAGTAGGTTTACTATTTACATAATGGACTTTATTACTAAATAATTTTATTGAGTGTCAACCCGTGTTTGGGTACGTCTAACTGGTTTAATCAAAACTAGACCATATAGTATTTAGGGGAAGATTATTATCAATCTTTATAATTATTTTATTTGTTAATTTAATAAATAATTAAATAAGGTTATTTGATTTTAGATGATTATCGAAGCTTAGTAAACATAGACTTATGGTGTAGTAAAACCTAGCATTATTATAATGTTAGCAATTTTTTTAGGTTTAAGGGGTTTAATTACATTAAATTTTCATGACAATTTAATTGTTAATGGTAAGGTCACATAGCTCAATTTAGTTATCTTTTTTGATTGCAACTTAACTCAACTCAACCCTAGAGTTAAATTAACTTGAACGTGTTCAGGGTTCCCAACTAATACCATAGGTAGAAAATTACAACTTGTTAGTGAACTTAGATAACATTAGTTTTTTTTTAGCACTTAAAAAATAAAAAATTGTTAGTGTGTTTTTGCCCAACTTTTAGACATGACATATTAATCACTTTCATTTCATAGTTTTATTATTCTATGGTTGACATTATTTTGACTATTTTTCTTAATATTTATTCACCCTATCTATTGTTGATCAGTACATGATAAAGTTGATCATCATTCTCACTATATACTTAGGAGAGAAAATATTCTAAAGGGATTTTAATGCAAATTAGGTTTGACCTTTGATTTGAATTTTTATATGGTTTGAATATAAAATGATTATGCTGGTACTTGAGATTTAGATTATGGTTGGAAGTTTAAGTTTGGTTTACTACAACATCTACAACATCTACAACATCTGACGTTATGGATTAAGATGAAAATAAAATTATTGTCTATATTTCTTATTTGGTTTAAGGTTTAGATTTGGTTTAGAGGTTTCAAAACTTTGTTCGGGGTGTAATTTTAATGGATTTTATATTTCCATTCAAACATTTAAGTTTAACTTGGATGAGTTGATTGTGGAAAATATTTTAATCTCAAAAAGATATAATATGGACCTTAAAAGTTGGATGTTAGAATTTTACCTTGTTTATGTAACTTGCTGGTGATTTATAAATAGGTATTAAACAAATTTATATAAACCATTTTATTAGGATTATGATGAATTTTTTAAATACTTTAAATTGGATATTGAATTAAGTTATCATTTTATCATAATGTAACACTTTAATCACATGATTTTTTTTTTTTTAAAGTAATAGTATAGGTTATTCCATCATCATCACTACAAATAATATTTTCATAATTTGTAAGGTCTATGTTCGATTATTTTCTCTTAGGATTTTTCTTATGGTGTAAGGGGAGAACATACATCCCTTCCTGATCTTTTTTAAGGGCACAAGTTGAGTGACTTCCTAGGGCTAGACCATTTAATGATGCATTACAATCAAGTATAACCAATTATACATAACTTATTCTTATACAAGATAAATAGAGCCATCATGTATGATTGGAAGTATGTAACGATGAAAATCAACTTTTATCTACAAGAATTTTCTAATGGAAAAGTATTCAAACTTATTCAGAATTTTGATGTTTAAGAGACTTTTTAAAAAGAAGCAGAAAAAAGGTTAGCTACTGCAAGATCTATCCAATGGAACAACAAAAGTATTCCACCTCTGATTTATATGTAAAATAATTTAATTTGTTGATACTTGGAAAATTTTGTTTGTATGTGAAGATCTTTCTATTTACAAAGTTGGGTGTAATTTTTTTTTGTCAAAGGTAATGTGTTTACCATTTATATTGATAGATGGAAAGTTTTTGTGAAGGTTTAAGGATTATGGAAAGTTTGAATTATATATTTTGACCTCTTAACCATCTATCAACATCCTATTTGAGCTATAGGATTTTCAACCATAATAAATTGAAGAACTAAATCACAGATATGTAGTAGCTTCAAAGTATAATTCAAAACTAAGGAATATACAGAACTGATTTGGCTAATGGTATTTGTAGAGGTGGATCTCTATCGATGAATATATAAATTAGTCCTTAGTTGTGGTGATATTACACCTGCAATAATAATGTGTGATGGAAAGCGAGAGGTATTATTTTTAATTTTCTAGCATGGGTAGTTCTTTTCTTGCAAAGAACTCTATTCTTCCTAAATGCCAATGCATGTTCTAAATGGAAACTTTCTTCTTTCTCTTAGTGAGTTTTGTGATTAAAGTTTGGGAATATTGTTGGAGAAGCTCATTTTTAATTCTGAAGGCTAGTCGAAATTTTGAAGAACTATAGAATTTTCTTTTTTTTTGTTTATTTTTGTCAAAGTTAAGGAGCATATGTTTCATTCCTTTGGTTTGTTCAAGAAAAGTAACTTTGATTCAAGAGCATCATTCACAAAATGAATTTTTTTTGTGATGGTCAACATTTTAGATTTCAGTAATAGCTAGGTCATCATTCACAAAATGATATTTTTTCATGATGGTTAACATTTTAGATTTCAGTAATAGCCAGATTTTCAAGTTCTTTCAGGTATAATTCGTGTCTAATAGAGATTATCTTAAGAAAACTTAAAGAAAAGTAACAAGAAATGGGTGTTCATTTTTATTTTTAGGCGATGAAAGGAAGGTGAGTTGATGGAATGGACATTGCTTATAGCTATTGCAACTGTGTTTGCAAGTAAAACTACATTAACTTAATTGTGCAACTACTTGTGCTCTTCTTCTTGATGTTGTAAATGTACTGATAGGTGAATAAAAGAAGGAGATCTAATGGATATGACAAAGGAAGGAGTGTTGGAGGTGGTGATAGTTTTGAGAGGGGGGTGAATTAGAATACAATAATTTTAACCAGATTACTACAAGTGCTAACTTCAAACTTCTTAAATGACAAATTCATAAGCTATAGAAAATAAACAATATGGAAAGTAATCCACTCATAGAAACAAGACAAGATTTTTTGGGAGTGGGAAACCCTCAAAACCTTACGGTTTTGTCACAGGGAGAAAAATCACTCCTATTGAACCTGTAGTTTTATTGAGCAATAACCCTCTTTATACAATAGCAGCTCCAACTGCCTTCTTGGGCTATAGCCCTTCACTTCTTTCTTCAAAATAAATCTCTGTCAATATAGTTTATATATAACCATATGCATTTTATAGCGCATACATCTTATATATAAAACTATTTTAAGATATTCTTTCAATGATGTTCATATCAGAGAATAATCTGTCTTATCTTCACAATCATTTTCAGATTACAAATGTACATAAATGTATGTTTCAGATTTCTTACATTCATGTACACAGATAACCTTATGTATTTTTTCAATACCTCTCAATGCTCCACAAATAAGAAAAATATGAGTGTATATCCCATTTTTTAATACACACACATATTCCCTTATATAGGAATGTATTTTGGAATATTTACATGAACTACAGTAATATCAGTTACAGATACATAATTGAAACAAAATCAGTTTGACAACTAATCAACCACCAATAGAAACCATACCCTCTGTTAGGGTTCTTTCATATGAACTGAATCACTTTTTAATAACTCATCTTGAGATAACAAGACATGATGAAAAACTATCATCTTCGAGTGTAGTTAAAACTATTTAAACTTCCCTTGACAAAAGAAAAAAACAATTTCTTTCATTCAGTTATTCAACTGATATTTTTGAACAGAAAATAACAGCATATCTTATTGTTCAAAAACATGATGGTTACCAAAAGACACATTTCTTTTAGATGTTTGAAGCAGATGTGAAAACCCCAATTCTATTCGGGTATATTGAAAAAAACTTGTAAATTGAGAGATGCCAGCTTCTATGAACTATTATTTCAGAAATAGAAGAGAAGGAAAAACATACATGTTGTCCCTATCCAAAACTAAATAAAAAAACCTCATTTTCTATTTTGCATAAGCTGCTCATAGTGCATTCTTGGTAGACCCACATGTTGTGTCTGATCAGTTGTTTCATGCTCACAATATAGAAAAAAAACTTGTAAAAAATAAACTCTAAACTTTGATTTGTGCTCAAACACATGTATACAAGAAAAATTGAGCAATACCTTTACCAATCATTCTGAAAAATGTATCATTAGAACCAGATTTGTATATTGTTCATCATACTGAAAACCCATCAAAAACATGGATCATATAGGCATCTATGAAGCTGCATAAGAACACTCATGGTGGCAGCTCTACTGTAGGGGTTTTCAAAGCACTGCCTTTTACAAAATAAACTCAACGTATGAGTGAAGGAAAATATTAATCACTAACCAAAGTTTTGGAGTCCACCATAAGGATGTGCCAAGTGGCTTTCTAACAGCCAAGTTAAGTAACCATAGGGTTTAATAACTCAGCACCAAAGTTGAGATAAATTAATATTGAAAATGACAACTATAGGTGTGTACCCAAAACAAGTTTAGTAAATTGTAAACTTAATCAAACACCTGCTATCAAATGCCACGTAGGGTCAGATTTCAACCTTACAAGTTGCATCAAGGACAAAAGAGCCAACAAACTCCCCCATTTTCCTTGAGGCAAAACAATTTTCTTTCCCTTACACAACTAAATGGATGATCAAGATGATAAGCATAATCTAGAGCTTCAAACCATCTCTAGTACCTGAATATGCCTGACACAATGAACCACATAACTAATAGGATAAACAATGAATTAGAAACCACCTCTGTCAAACTGAAACTCTCTGTAGCATAAAAAATGAATCAGAAACCATCTCTAACTTTCTATAAAACTAAAACTCTCCATAAAACCAACTCTCTGTAAAACCAGCTAATGTCTCCCCCATTTTGCATCGAGGAAAAAAAGATAAGTACTGCTTGTGGAAAACAAAATATGTCTGTGAATAGGAGCAGAAACCTACAAACAGACTCCCCCACAAGCGAAAAATTTAGTGCAGTAGAGAAAGAGAAACAACACCCAACTGAGTGCGGAGTTGTTCAAAAGAAGCCTGGGGAAGAGCTTTAGTTAAAATATCTACCACTTGTGCCTGAGTAGGAACATAAATCAACTTGAACTCATTGCCAAGGACATGATCACACAAAAAATGAAGTTTGATGGCCACATATTTGGTGCGAGAGTGAATAAATGGATTTTTACTTAACTGAATAGCACTCATATTATCACACATGATAGAAATAGGTTTAGGAATCTGAATACCAATATAAGATAACTGATATGTCATCCAAATTAACTGAGTACATCAAGTTGTAGCAGCAACATACTCAAATTCACAAGTAGATAAAGCAACACCGTCCTATTTCTTACTATGCCAGGCAACCAAATGATTACCTAAGAAAAATGCAACACCACTAGTGCTATTTTTGTCATCCAATCCACCCCAATCTGAATCAGTATATCCAAGCAAAGTAAAATCATCATTATGTGCATACCATAATCCAAAATCAAGAGTTCCTTGAATGTACTTAAAAATCTGAGTAACAGCATTAAGATGAGATTGTTTGGGAGCAGATTGAAAGTGGGACACCAGACAAACAACTTGCATCAGATCTGGTCTAGATTCTGTAAGATATAATAGATTACCAATCATAGATCTATAATAAGTTTGATCCACTGGAGGTGAATCATCATCTTTAACAAGTTTGCACCCTATTTCCATAGGCATCTTGACAAGTCTACAATCGGTCATATTAAATTTCTTTAACATTTCTTTGGCATATTTTGATTGTGACAAGAATAAACCATGCTCAAGTTGTGTCACTTGTAGACCAAGAAAGAATGTTAGTTCACCCAAAAGAGACATTTGAAACTCAGATGATGTCAGAAAAATGCTTTGACAATGCATCATTAGTAGAGCAAAAAATAATATCATCTACATAGACTTCCATAGCTAAGATATCTCCATTAACATTTTTAAAATATAAAGTGTTGTCTGCACTACCACGTGTAAAACCATTTGTAGTAAGATGATTATCTAGTCTGGAGTACCAAGCTCGAGCTCGAGCTTATTTTAAGCCACATAATACCTTTTTAAGATGATATACATAATCAGGTTTATTAGATGACTCAAAACCTTCTGGTTGTTCCATATAGACTTCTTCATCAAGATAACCATTTAAAAAAATAGTTTTAACATCCATTTGATAAACAGTGAACTTTTTGTAACTAGCATATGCAAGAAAGATTCTAACGGATTCTAACCTTGCAACTGGTGCAAAAGTCTCACCAAAATTAATACCTTCCTGTTGAGCATAACCTTTACACACAAATCTAGCTTTATTTCTTACTACGTTTCCATCTTCATTTAGTTTATTTCTAAAATTCCATTTCCCACCTATAATAGGGACAAGTTCCCATGTCTGATTTTTCTCAATCTGGTTTATTTCATCTTTCATAGCATTCATCCAGCAAGGTTCTGTCAAGGCTTCAGTCACAGTTTTCGGTTCAAAATCTGATAGTAGACATAAATGTTTTGCAATATGAGCATGCTCATAAATTTTGGCTTTTCTTCTAGTTAGAATTCCTCCCTCTACATCTCCAATGACTTGAGATTTAGGATGTCTTTTGGCTATGATTCTAGGAGTCTTTAAAGGAATTTTTGATTCTTGAGAATTTGAACAATGTTCTTGATCAGTATGATCAGAAGGTTCTTGACTATCATTATCGATCTTATAATGTTCACAAGGCACATGTTCTTTTCTTTGCAAAGAGTCTTCTTCAACACAACTTTCAACATTATTGTTTAATAAAGAGCTTTCATAAAAAATCACATTAATTGCTTCAATGACTTTATTCAGCCTTGTATTATAACATTTGAAAGCTTTACTTTGCATAGAGTAGCCCAGAAAAATGTCTTCATTAGACCTAGAATTAAAACTGTCTAACAAATCATTGTCCTTTTTAATAAAACACTTACATCCAAAAATTTTAAAATTCTTAACATTAGCAGTTTTCCCATGCCAAAGTTCATAAGGAGTATATGATGTTCTTACTCTGATTTGAGCCCTGTTAAAAATATATATGACTATATGAACTTCTTTCCAGAATTTATTAGGTAATTTTGCTCCATTCAACATAGTTCTAACCATTTCCTTAACTGTCCTATTTTCCCTTTCCACAACACCATTTTGTTGTGGCGTACGAGGAGTTGAAAACTGCCTCTTAATACCTTGTTTTTCACAATACTTTATGAATTCTTGAGAGGTGAATTCTCCATCTCTATCAGATCATAAACACTTCAACTTTAGATCAGTTTCTCTTTCAACCATTTTTATGAATATTTTGAAGCATGCAAAAGCTTCAAATTTATGTTTTAAGAAAGTTACCCAGATCATCCTTGAATAATCATCTACAAATGGCATGAAATATCTTTCACCATTTAGGGATGGAGTTTTAGTTGGACCAAAAAGATCAGTATGAACAATTTCTAGAGGTCTATTAGACAAGTACTCTTTGGTTTTAAAAGATTGTTTGGTTTGTTTACCTTTTACACATTCTTCACAAACTTTAGTTGGTTTGCTAATTAGGGGTAAGCCTCTAACCTTTTTGTTCTTGCTGATCCTAGCAAGATTGTCAAAGTTTAAGTGACCCAATCTCTTATGCCATAACCAGTTTTCTTCTACTTGACTTACAAGACATGTATTAATCAGTGAAGATTCCTTAACAGTAGAATCAATTAGATTATACAGATTTCCTCCTGTTCTTAAACCACTAGCAACAACTTTGTTCCTCCTTTTGATAGTACATTATTTAGCATTAAAAGAAATTGAATATCCACTATCACAAATCTGATTGACACTTAGAAGATTGTGTTTTAATCCTTCTACATAATAAACATCATGAATGGGTGTATCTGTATTAAGAACTGTTGAACCATGACTAGTGATATAAGCACCTGAGTGATCTCCAAACCGAACAAATCCTTCATCAAAATCTTTTAAAACTTTAAACTTGCTTTTACAGCCAGTCATATGATGAGAACAACCGCTGTCCAAAACCCAAGTAGCAGGTTTATGGGCAAACAAAGCTATTTCAATAATCAGGGACTTTTCAATGGGTTTCCATACTTGTTTAGATTTTAAATGAAGTTTACACTGATTAGCAAAGTGTCCATAATGAAAAAATTTGAAACATCTGATTAGGTTCTTGAAACCATACTTTTTTCTGTTCATCTTACAGTTGAATGATTTATGACCAAAAAGATTGTAGTTGAAACAATAACCTTTGAAATAAGTCAAACTTTGATTTAAAGTTTTTTCTTTAACATTTAATTCAGCTTGTTCAATCTAATTTTGTAACAGAACTAGTTTCTTGTCCTTTTCAACAAGAGATTATTTTTTATTTTCAATAAGCTGATTTTCTATTTCTAAATCAGTTTTCAATATGTTATTTTCTCTTTCAAAATCTAATATCAATTTCTTTTGCTTCTTCAGTTCTTGCAAAGAACCAAGAATTTCTTTTTCAAGATCAATATCTTCATTTGAATCAGACAAAGATTCTGATTTTCTAGTTTCTAAATTAGGAACATTGATAATTTCAGCCATGAATGATGCTTCTCCTTCTTCTTCAAAATCATTTGATTCTTCACTAGAGTTCTCTTTTGACAAAAGACTCTTCTTTTTGAAGTTCTTGAACCTCTGATTCTGATTCCAAGGTTTCCTTCTTGAAATTTTTTTAGTTTTCTCATTATTATCATCTTGATCAGCATAAGGACATTTTGCAGCAAAGTGTCCTAGTTGACCACAACTGAAACACTTAGGTTTTCCTTGATATTTCTTTCTCATTTTCCTGACTAACAATGCTTCTAGGGCACTTGTTAAATCTGCATCACTTTCATCTAGTTTCTCAGCCTTAAAGGTTATTTCTTTTGATGTAGAAGCAATTTGATTGTTGATTCTTATCTCATATGTAGTCAAAGTTCCTTGCAATTGATGTAAGGTCATTTTAGAATTTCTTTTTTTTCTTCTAAGGTAGAGATCTTAGTTTCAAATTTAGGTAGAACAGTTCTAACTATCTTTGAAATGATATCATGTTCTTCAATAGTCTCTCCTAAACCCTTTCTAGTATTTACTACTTCAAATGCGTAAAAAATAAGCAGCTATACTTTCATCCTCATTCATCTTCAAATTATCAATCTGAGTTTTTAACGTTATCAATTTTGATTCCTTTACTTTCTCATCACCTTGATAAATGATTTCTAATGTATCCCAGATGTCATTTGTAGATTTACAATACATAACTTTAACAAACACATCTTTAGTAAGACCATAAAGAATAGCAAATTTTTCTCTTTTGTCAAGTTCATACTTGGTTTTATCATCATGATCTGTAGGTACAACATTAGGAACAATATACTTTTTTGCAACTACTTCCCACATATTAATATCTAAAGAATTAATGAAAGCTTCCATTCTTACTCTCCAAAAAACATAATCACTGTCATCAAACAATGGAGCTCTGCTAAGAGAAGCTCCCTCAGTGTGTGCCATTTTCCAACTACCCCTTGATAATCCCTATAAGCAAACCTAGTAAGGAACCTGGCTCTGATACCACTTGTTGGAGGTGGTGATAGTTCTGAAAGGGGGGGTGGGGGTTGAATCAGAATACAATAATTTTAACCAGATTACTGCAAGTGCTAACTTCAAAGTTCTGAAATGAAAAATTCATAAGCTATAAAAAATAAACAATATGGAAAGTAATCCACTCACAGAAATAAGACAATATTTTTTTCGAGTGGGAAACCCTCAAAACCTTACGGTTTTGTCATAGGGAGAAAAACCACTCCTATTGAACCTGTACTTTTATTGAGCAATAACCCTCTTTATACAATAGCAGCTCCAACTGCCTTCCTGGGCTATAGCCCTTCACTTCTTTCTTCAAAATAAATCTCTGTCAATATAGTTTATATATAACCATATGCATTTTACAACGCATACATCTTATATATAAAACTATTTTAAGATATTCTTTCAATGATGTTCATATCAAAGAATAGTCTGTCTTATCTTCACAATCTTTTTCAGATTACAAATGTACATAAATGTATGTTTCAAATTTCTTGCATTCATGTACACAGATAATCTTATGTATTTTTTCAATACCTCTCAATGCTCCACACATAAGAAAAATATGAGTGTATATCCCATTTTTTAATACACACGCATATTCCCTTATATAGGAATGTATTTTGGAATATTTACATGAACTGCAGTAATATCAGTTACAAATACATAACTGAAACAAAATCAGTTTGACAACTAATCAACCACCAATAGAAACCATACCCTCTATTAGGGTTCTTTCATACGAACTGAATCACTTTTTAATAACTCATCTTTAGATAACAAGACATGATGAAAAACTGTCATCTTCGAGTGTAGTTAAAACCGTTTAAACTTCCCTTGACAAAAGAAAAAAACAATTTCTTTCATTCAGTTATTCAACTGATATTTTTGAACGGAAAATAACAGCATATCTTATTGTTCAAAAACATGATGGTTACCAAAAGACACATTTCTTTTAGATGTTTGAAGCAGATGTGAAAACTCCAATTCTATTCAGGTATATTGAAGAAAACTTGTAAATTGAGAGATGCCAGCTTCTATGAACTATTATTTCAGAAATAGAAGAGAAGGAAAAACATACCTGTTGTCCCTATCCAAAACTAAATAAAAAAACCTCATTTTCTATTTTGCATAAGCTGCTCATAGTGACTTCTTGGTAAGCCCACATGTTGTGTCTCATCAGTTGTTTCATGCTCACAATACAGAAAAAAACTGTAAAAAATAAACTCTGAACTTTGATTTGTGCTCAAACACATGTATACAAGAAAAACTAAGCAATACCTTTACCAATCATTTTGAAAAATGTATCATTAGAACCAGATTTGTATATTTTTCATTATACTAAAAACCCATAAAAAACATGGATCATATAGGCATCTATGAAGCTGCATAAGAACACTCATGGCGGCAGCTCTGCTGTAGGGTTTTTCAAAACACTGTCTTTTACAAAATAAACTCAACGTATGAGTGAAGGAAAATATTAATCACTAACCAAAGTTTTGGAGTCCGCCATAAGGATGTGCCAAGTGGCTTTCTAACAGCCAAGTTAAGTAACCACAGGGTTTAATAACTCAGCACCAAAGTTGAGATAAATTAATATTGAAAACGACAACTGTAGGCGTGTACCCAAAACAAGTTTAGTAAATAGTAAACTTAATCAAACACCTGCTGTCAAATGCCACGTAGGGTCAGATTTCAACCTTATAAGTTGCGTCAAGGACAAAAGAGCCAACAAGGAGATCTAATGGATATGACATTGTTGATAGTTACTGCAACTTCCTTTGCAAATACAACTGCAATAGCCACATTGTGCAAGTGGTTGAGGGATTTTCCTTAATGCTGTAAATGTGTTATAATAACTAGGTTAAATTCGATTAGAATGTAGCCTATTATGATTTAACTATAAAAATATATTATTTTCATAGAACATAAGTGGTTATAAAAATCTCACATCGAATAAAAACTTTGGAGAGAAAAAGAACCCCAAAAAATAAATTAGAGGAGCATAAATCACCTTAGATTTGCAGCCAGACAGATATGAGAAACAAAACACCTTTTATCTGGGAGTTTGTATAGCAGGACAAATTAGAAGACAAATAATTTGCCATGGGCCAAGCTGCCTACAAAATGCACCAAAGACAAAAAAATGTCAAACTTTTCTTTCAGATTTCCAAAAACACAGTGATTTTTTGCACATTGTTTGTGGTTTTCAACCACAAAATATGCAGATCACGAGGAAAAGATGCTGAAAATTTTGTGAAAATCTGTTGTGTTTTCTGATTTTTGAAATTTGATCAATAGTACAATTTGTAGAAAGCTTAACAGTATCCAAAATTTTTTACCTTTAAAAATAAAAATAAAAATACATTGCGAAATGAATCAACTTTTCACACAATTTGCTATGTTTTATGGGTTTTGAAGAAAACGTAATTAAAGAGTTGGTTTGTTGCTAATGGTTACCACTGGCAGATTTATACTTGCCACAAGTAGTTCTCTCTGAAAGCACAAGGTTAGTCGATGTTGCCAGAAGGATGATGTCATAGCTATGGGGAGTGGAGGTCGACACCTGTTGCAGTTGGCAGGCCACCTGCACAAGCTAGATTGGGACCACGAAACTTCCCAGATTGAAGCACACATGCAAGCAGGATGACAATTTGTGAGCACAGAAAGGGACTTTCTGAAGCACACGCTCCCACAGAAAGCACCTATTAGCTTACTAATAAATAGAAAAGTGATATTATTCTTTGCACGAATGGTCAAAATGTACTAGTTTTCCATTTTATCGCTTGCTAAATGTCATCACACTAAATTTGGGTGATGTTAATTAATTAGTTTTGAAGAAAACAATGGTAGCACTATCTAAATTTATTGTTTCTTAAATTACAGTAATATTTGAACATATTTTATGGTAGTCACATGCAACGTAACTTGTTCATCTTGGGCTTCTTCTACATATGTATACTTAACAGTACAATTCTATACAAAATATGGTAAGAAATCCATGGTTTCCTCTGGAGTGTTCTAACAAAAATGAATGAGATGGGCTAATTCCTGTCTCTAGGACTAGGAGTCGATTTGTTCTTTATTGTCTCTTCTTCACAGGGTGAGAATTTGATGAACTGATGGACTACAGGAGGGACGCGTGGGTTTTGGGTTTTGGGATCTCAATTGGATTTCCAACAAGGGAAATAATTGTTTTGAGTTGGAGATGATTCAAACATGGGAAATCAATGTTTTGAGTTGGAGATGATTCAAACATGGGAAATCAAGACTTCGACTTTAGAAACCACCTCACTGCTCACACTTGTAAAGCAGCATTTGATAGAATTGGTATGGTCCTTGTCACACATTTGTATTTTCATCGTCGTATTTTCTACTCGTTAAATATTGTGTTCGATTCCTTGGGAACGAAGTCTTCACAAAATATGACAGAAGTGTCCCATGATGTGAGGACAGTATATTCAAACATGCTTGTCCTTCGCTGACCACATGACGTTTTTAAATGCCATGTGGTTTTTAAAACTCACGTTCTAACCTAATTCCATGAAGACTATTTTCGTTCTGTCATCTATTCACACGAGCTTTATTTTTAAGGAACGTTCAGATTCATCAGTAATCTTTTGACCAATAATTGGGCTTCGCACACGACAGATTTCTTTTCTATAGTGGTTTGTACCTGCCAATGTGGAAGGGTTCACACTAATGCTACCAAACTAAGAGGCTGTACAATGTGTACAGTCTGAGTTAATCTAGTGGTGAAGATCTTGTGTTCTTGAAAGAGGTCACAAATTTAAATTCTACAGAAGTAAGGTGGTATGTACGTCTCGTCTGTAGTACAATTAGATGTCTTCCACAAAGAGTATAGAGTAGTCACATATTATTGTAATCATATGTAGACCCAAAAATAGATGGTTGGTATTATGAACTATAAAAGCTCCTTAGTTTCCTTATAGCTAAAATGGAGATGCTGTGATCTGAACTGAATTATTCAATTTTACATCATGTCATACTTGTTTTGAATTTTTAGAATAGTTTTTTTTATTGTGTATTCTAATATTATTATTCATAAATATCGACTTGTTTAATAATCAAATGTAAATTTTAGTCAATAAAAGAACAATAACTATTTATCATTTTTTATAGGGATAAGGTTAAAAATTGATATTGAGAATTTGACCGTTGATTAATGTGGTTGATTTGATAGAAATTAAAGCATTTGGGTGACATTTGTTATTGGATTAGTGATAGGGTGACATAAGTGATATTGTAGGTAGAGCACTCTAGCATTTGCTTGCTAGTTAATTCACCTCAAGCTATTTGTATTTTATCACATAGATGATATGATTGAGAATATAAATACATTAACATTCTACATTCTTGTAATAGTGAAGTTAGCCTATATATTTAATCTCACATTTAGTTTTGTCCATTTTGATGGCAAAATCTTAATGCAATAACATGTTTAAAAAGTCATAAATTCTTATAATCTGTTGTTACATTGTTCAATAATCATTTCCATCTTTATTTTACCTGATTCACAGTAATTCATGTATATATCAATTATCTATTCATCTCACTTTTCACACCCATCATTATTGATATTTGTGAATTTTCTATATGCCTCAAAATAACTACCTTGCCCTTGTAGATCATTTCTATGTGACACAACATTTAGGTCAAATTTTGAAAAAGTCCATTGTATGATTATGAATTATCTGTATCTCTTATAGAATGACAATATTCACATCACAACTATCAATTTGGGCCTTAACAAGAAACCTCTTGTTAGGGGCATTATAGACTGTAAAATTCCAAGTTATGAGTTTCATTGTCCTCTTGGAGAGCAATTGGCTCTCTGTGATTTTTACTTTTCTCTAAAATTGAAGTGTTTGCTACATCCTTTGATTTTTGAGATTTAAAAGCCAAATCTAAAGTGGTCTGGATCCCTGCATCTATTTCCTCCGTAGTCCTATTAGTCTTGTTGGGATGAACTCTTTTGGGAGGCAAAGATAAAACTACCTTGGGATGGGATCTCTCTATTTGAGAAATGGATAGTCTTGGCAAAGAGACATTTGCCTATATGGATGGTACTTGTGGTGATAAATTTAGATTAGTGTTTACTAGTCAAAATACTCTCTCAGGACTTCATTAATTTTTTTTTCAATTTTATCTTTAGCTACTAGAATCAATATATTGTCCACCAAATCATCAAAGTCCTTTGTGTAGGAGAAGTGACAAAAATCTTCAAAAGACTATGTTGGATCATGTTTTCCTATAAATGACTGCAAATACATATCTTTGGTTTGAGGAGATGATGTCGGAGATAACTCTATTTATCCATTACATGGGGAATGATATTCTTGCAATTTTTAAAGTTTTGTCAAGCCAATTTGAGGATTATGGTTCACAATCACCAAAGCTACTAATGGCTCTTTTGGGACAACTTTCGATGGAGAACTACTTTGGCCTCTATTGGATGTTGACAAGTTAGCATCACCAACCTCATTTTATATTGGGTGTTTCAGTTGGGGAGATTTATTTTGAACCTTTGGTGAACAATTGACCTGTTGAGACTGAGATTCTTTTTTAATAAGAAAAAAGAGGGATCTATTATAAGATCTTAATAGACTTTAATATACTCCCCTGAATAAGAATGGAAAGATGAAATGAAATGGTCAAAAGTATCCTCTTTTTATTGAACAACAAGAGGGCCATCTATCACAATCTTTTGTTCATCCAAGGGTCATTAAAATAATTGATGGAAATTCTTTGAGGAAAGGGCTTATGAGAATCAAGAAGGACACAAATACACACCCATAGAGAGGAATTATCAAAATATGTTAAATCATGCTTCATAAAAATCTTTATTTGATTACCCAATGATTCAACCAAATATAACTCTCATTATTCCAGGGGAAGGGAAGGGAAACACACCAAAAAAGGAACAAAATTGCAAATCATCAGAAATAAGATCAAAATTATGGGTCCAATGAAAGGTGTATCATTTCATAAATCAAGTCTTATTTCTATTCATTTTATCCCTAAGCTATCTATTTTTAAAAATAACAATATAAAATCCATTACCATTATCGATGTTGAAATTCTTGTTTACCCCTCCCCATTTTGATTTGGCCCACATAGAGATTGGAGTGGTGGAAAAAGATGAGTTCTAGAACTTACCAATAAGAGACATCAAACAAAGTTTTTGATTACGTAAAATAGTTTTACAGGGTGCCTGAAATCCAATACATATTTAAAATATAGCAATAAAAGTCCAAGTCTTAAGAAAACACAAACTAAAAATGAAACAGGCCACTATCAGGGCCAAGAGAACAAACAAAATAGAGATAGAGCTAAAAAAAAATAGAGACAAGTAAAGAACATCAGATAAAAAAGTTAGGTGAAATTCCTAAGCATAGTAGCCACATTAGAATCAAGGAGCTCCATCTTCTCAACAGCCTCCTTGATCTTATGGATGTCCATGGATTCTTCCTCTTCCTTGTTCTTCTTGGACCTAGCCCTAGCTCTCTTTCCTGGTCCTTCATCTGGCTTCTGCACTTTATCCTTTTTTATGATCTGCACTTCTTTCTCTCAAGGCTTTTCTTCCATTTTCTCAATGAGCAGCTTGATGTGCTTGTTAGAAGCCTTTAGGATATTGAAGCTCTACTCCATGATGCCTTTGAGAGTATCCTCAAGGATCTACATTTTCTCCTCCATCTTGATAATCCTATTTTCCAGGTGCTGGTAATCCTCAGTAGCTCTACTATTCTTATTGATGTCAGTCTCATGCATTTTGTCCTTGAGATCCCCTAGTTCATGATAGAGCCATTTAATAGACCTAAAATTGTCCAGCATGTTGTTCTTGGCATTATTGATGAGGTTAAGATCCATTTCTCTGGTGTTATAACCGAGGACAACCAGATCCAAATCAATCAATTCCTCCTTCTAAATCCCACCATCCTCACCCTCAATAACTTTGGGATTAACAACTTCTCTGATAATCCCCATCTTCACTATATTTATATTGAAGTTACGTGATACTCCACATTGATATGGTCGTTATCTTCCAGCAAGTAGTGGGGATTAGGAGACTGGGTAGAAGGGCCTTTCTAGGAATCTTGAGGCTCATCCAGATTAGAATCCTGGATCTTCTCATGGAAACCAAAAGGGGGAGTATTTCTATCACTCACAACCCTTTCCTTAGGAGACAACCGACCGGAGCTTTCACCCTTGAACTTAATTTTTTGTTCACCGTAGCTAGTTCCCTCTTCTTCTTGTCTTTTCCACTAGAAATTTCCTCCTCATCATCCATATTCATCCCTTCCTCATTGTCATTATAATCCTCTTTTGAGGAAATAATAGTTCTTGCCTATTTTTTGTAGGGTTTTTCTTTTTTAATAGATCTAGACATTCCCTTCTTGGAGGAAGAATCCCGCTTCTGCTTTTTGGTCTCACCATACTCCTAGTCCTCCTAGTGCAAACCCACACTATCTTCAGTGTCTGAGGGGACATAGTCAGAACTAGAAACATCCTCTCTCTCTCCTCATTAACAACAATTTCCTTCCCCAAGATTTGGGATTTGAAATATTCATAAATCAAAAGTAATAACCCCTCATGAAATGCAGGGTTAGAAATATCCTTATCCGTATAGCCGTTAATGTTTTCATTAATAGAAGTACACAAGTAGAAAGGGATGGAGACCTTCATACCATGTCTAAGGTGATTTAGTAGAATGAAATGATAGGTTCTTATCCTGTCAAACTTGGTGTCCAACATCACATAAGAGATAAGATCTCTCAGGACAAATCTCCACAACATTTTAATCCCTTCAGGCTAGTAGTGAATACCCACTTTGATATTGAAATTCTTCTCGTCCTCATCCCTCACAAAATTATTGACTGCAGAGTCTGAGATTTTTCGGTCCCTATAAAATTTCTTACCCACAATGGGGATACCAGTGGCATTCGAGATGAACTCCTCTATGATAGTGAAATTCTTCCCATCTATCACCACACAACCCTAATTCCAACTTTTCACAAACATTTTCATCACCCCCGATTTGCTTCCATGTAACAAAGTTGAAATTCCCCCTTTTTTCAGAGCATTCTAGACCTTGGTTCGTCTCCTCCATTTCCCATTGTCATTCATGGGCTCTCTTCTATGTCTTCCCCTCCCATTGTACAAATTTGGTTCAAACAAACTCTCTGGTTTAACAAATTGCAACTATATTGATTCTTTCTCATCGAGGTATTAAGAGATCTATTCTAGAAGGTTTTCATTTGAAACTGTGATGGAAAGAGAGTGTAGATCTCTTATTTCTTAGTAAATCACTCCCTCTAAGGCCGAGAAATACCAAGTGATTTCTAGCAATTTTATGGAGGAAAGAGTAGTGACTAGGACAAGAAACCTTGTGTATGGAGAGAAAAATCTTGTAGACCCACTTCATGATTCCTTTGATGAGAACCCCCTACTTGAAATGAACACCCATTTTGATTAATGGCTTTCCAACCCTACAAATTTTCTAATTGATACGTGTTGCACAATAATGGATTTTACAAATGTTTCCCATTGAAGGAGCATCGAGAAAGGTGGAGTGATACATTGTAGAAATAAAACTTTCATCTATTTTTTATTTGATTATTAAATGAATTTTCTTATTCATATTTTGAACATAGGAAAATAAAAATAGAAAAAAAGTCTCAACTACAAAGAAAGAAAGTTATACATTGACTTATTTTAAACATCTATACATGTTTGAAGTGGTTGATCTTAATAAATCCTCTAATCTTTTCCCCAAAATAGTATTGTTTAGGTACAAGGGTGTGTGGTATTGTACCTTGTATGTAGTTTCAGTTTTTAATTTTGTCATTGTATTTATTTTAGATATTTTTCTTTCTGTTATATTTTAGGAGTAAGTCATTTCAACATATTTGTAAAGGATCTTGTAGACTAGATGTGTTGGGAGTTTCTTGCATCATTATCATTACAATTTTAGAGTTGTTCAACCAAGCATAAATATCTAAGAATCTTTTAAACCTCGATGCCTACAATGTGACAACACTGAAACCTACCCCTTAGCATTTTTCTATTAACAAATTTTCCACATATTATTTTCATTTTTATTCTCATTAGACTTGTTATTTTAAAAAATTTAACCATGTTTCTAATCATTAGTTCATTTAATACATGTTTGGAGTATTCATCCGCAACTTTTCCATCCATGTCTTCATCATCTGTTAGGTAGTGTATCATTCCTACTCCATTAATGGAGAAAATTTTCTTATGTTATTTAATTTTGTTTTCCTTTATTATAATTTACTTACAATGTTTATCATTGTAAACTATGAAACATGAACTTTTAGCCTTGTTATTTTCCCTGTATCTTTTCCTTCAAGATTTTTATGCCCTATCTATAAGAGTTGTACGATATTTATTCTTTGTGATGTTATGATGAAACTATCCCATGAACCATTAGGAATAGCATTAAACTTACCAATTTGAAATTAATTAAACCATTTTGGGATGAGTTCCTTCTATACCTTAAAGATCAAGTTCTATACTTCAAATTTATTCTATCAAGAAACATTGTTGCTTAGCCAATAGGAACATGGAGAATATTTCACTATTCAATCAAACAGATCTATTATAAACATAGGAAGGAATAGAATATTGTTACACACTTTATTCACTTGTTCTTGAAAGGGAATGTGCATTCATTTGTAAGCATACAACCTACCCTTTTGAATTATAACTTAATGAATTTATTGAACACCTAAACTAATTAAGGAATAGATATTTCAAGCTTCAACAAATATGAGAGAGTATAAGTATTTTTTTCTTTTAGTTCAGTTTTTCATATTGATTAGTTTGATATTTTACTTATCTTTAAATTTTTTTATCACAAAAAATAAGATTATTTAACAAAAAGATGCCAAATAAAGGATCATTTATTTATTATTTGATTTGAAAACAATATAATTCCATGCATAACTATCTAAGTATTATACTTATTATTCAAATAATATGATATATAAATATTGTGATAAATAGGTTGAAAATGCTAAAAAATATTTAGGAACAATAAAATTCAACCTTTTCTGAAGGAAAATTGCTCATTGCATTATTTATTCATTTCTTTTCATCTAGCCTATAGGTATACTTTTGTGTAAAAATGACACTTTCTTCGGGAAAAAACTATTAATCTACATGATGGTGATTGCATGCACACCCAATTAATTTAGAAATAATTAATAATGAATATTTTATGTATGTACATTTTTTTTATATTGAAACAATATGCATTGATCATGTTTTTTTCTAGTTGGTACATCTTGGGTAAGGGTAGGAGCTATGTTTAAAAATATGGGTCAAGGATGCTAAATTTTGTAACATGTTAGCTGAAGTTATAGGTTTTTTATGCAAGTATTATGAGAAATGGTCTTAAGAGTGTCTTTAAAAAGTTCAAGAAGTTCTAGGAGTGCCTCAACTATGTTACACAACATGCATGGATGGTTAATCTTCACACAATATCAAGAGCCATTGTGAGAGCTTGCATTCTAGAGGCTTTTTAAAACCTTTCTTTCTTTCAAAATTGTCCATGTTCACGAGTAGTTGAGCATATATTTTATCTAATTATATTTTCTTAATTATTTTTAATAGTAAATCTTTTAAATTTTCTCTATGTCATCCAAATAGTTTTTTAATTAAGATATACATATAATAATATTTATTTTTAATGAATACATACAAAAAAGGGTAATTTTTTTTCCATTCACTGCTTAGAAGAACCAACATGAAGTGTAATGAGCCAATCTAAAAATACTATGAAGCAATGAAAAAAAAAAACCTATTAAGGGAATATTGGTGTAGCAATAATTATTAAAAATGTTTGTACCTATGGGAACATTCCCTTTTGAGTATGGATAAATATGGTTGTCACATAGTTAGAATAGCATGCAACTTCTTTACCTTGGAATTTTTCTACAAATATTATACTTGAGCAAGAGTTTGAAAGATTTGATTTAGAATAATAGGAAAGCGATATCTAATAAAAAGGATCTTGATGACTTCCTTATTCTCTGTACTCTACAAGGTGAGAATATAATGAACTTTAAGTGTTATTTAATACTATCCAGGGGAGGAGAGATGCATGGGTTCTTAGAACTCGATTGAATTTTCATGATAGTTTCTTAAACAACCTCACATTTACAAAATAGGATGTGATAGAACTCTCCTAAGTTGTGGCTCTTTGAAATATTATGATCAATTCCCTAGGGAGGAAGTCCTTGAAAAATAGGACTAAAATCCTGAGTAGTGTAAATATTTAAAAAGATGTCCATGCTTTTAAAAACCACTTACTCATATTGTCCTCATTTCTGATTTGATTCCATGAACGTGGTAGCTTCAACAGTAATCTTTGGCCAAATATTCAGCTTCGTATATAGTTTTGGGATATTTATTCTTTGTGATGTTATGATGAAACTACCCCATGAGCCCTTACGACTAGCATTAAACTTACCAATTTGGAATTAATTAAACCAGTTTGGGATGAGTTCCTTCCATACCTTAAAGATCAAGTTCTATACTTTGAATTTATTCTATCAAGTAACATTGTTGCTTAGCCAATATGAACATGGAGAATATTTCACTATTCAATCAAATGGATCTATCATAACTATAGGAAGGAATAAAATATTGTTACACACTTTATCCACATGTTCTTGTAAGGGAATCTACATTCATTTGTAAGCATACAACTTACTTTTTGAATTATAACTTAATGAATTTATTGAACACCTAAACTAATTAAAGAATAAATATTTCAAACTTCAACAAATATGAGAGAGTATAAGTTTTTTTTTCTTTTAGTTCAATTTTTCATACTAGTTAGTTTGATATTTTACTTATCTTTAATTTTTTTTTATCACAAAAAATATAATTTTTTAACCAAAAGATGCCAAATAAAGGATCATTTATTTATTATTTTATTTGAAAACAATATAATTCCATGAGAAAACTGTCTAAGTATTATACTTATTATTCAAATAATATGATATAGAAATATTGTGATGAATAGGTTGAAAATGTTTAACAATATTTAGGAACATAAAAATTCAACCTTTTCTTAAGGAAAATTTCTCATTGCATTATTTATCATTTCTTTTCATGTAGCGTATATGTATACTTATGTGTAAAAATGATACTTTCTTCTGCAAAATCTATTAATCTACATGATGGTGATTGCATGCACACCCAATTAATTTAGAAATATTTAATAATGAATATTGTGTGTATGTACATTTTTCTTATATTGAAACAATATGCATTGATCATGTTTTTGCTGGTTGGTACATCTTGGGCAAGGTTAGGAGCTATGTTTAAAAATATGGGTCAAGGATGCTAAATTTTGTAACATGTCAGCTGAAGTTATAGGTTTTTAATGCAAGTATTATGAGAAATGGTCTTAAGAGTGCCTTTAGATAGTTCAAGAAATTCTAGGAGTGCCTCAACTATGTTACACAACACACATGGATGGTTAATCTTCACACAAGAACAAGAGCCCTTGTGAGAGCTTGCATTCTAGAGGCTTGTTAAAACCTTTCTTTCTTTTAAAATTGTCCATGTTCACAAGTAATTTAGCCTATATTTTATTTAATTATATTTTCCTAATTATTTTTAATAGTAAATCTTTTAAATTTTCTGTATGTCCTCCACAAAGTTTTTTTAATTAACATATACATATATTAATATTTATTTTTAACAAATGCATACAAAAAAGGGTAAATTATTTTCCATTCATTGCTTAGAAGAACCAACATGAAGTGTAATGAGCCAATCTAAAAATACTATGAAGCAATGGAAAAAAATACCTATCAAGGGAATATTTGTGCAACAATAATATTTAAAAATGTTTGTACCTAAGGATCATTCCCTTTTGAGTATGGAGAAATATGGTTATCACACAGTTAGAATAGAAAGATTTGGAAAGATTTGATTTAGAATAATAAGAAAGCAATATCTGATAAAAAGGATCTTGATGACTTCCTTATTCTCTATAATCTACAACGTGAGAATATAATGAGCTTTAAGCATTATTTAATACTATCTAGAGGGGGAGAGATGCATGGGTTCTTAGAAATCGATTGGATTTTCATGATAGTTTCTTAAACAACCTCACATTTGCAAAATAGGATGTGATAGAATTTGTATAGCACTCTCCTAAGTTGTGGCTCTTTGAAATATTATGTTCAATTTCCTAGGGAGGAAGTCCTTGAAAAATAGGATTGAAATCTTGACTGGTGTAAATATTTAAAAAGACGTCCATGCTTTTAAAACCCACTTACTCATATTGTCAAGTTGTTTCTGATTTGATTCCATGAACGTGGTCCTTTTTTTCATACAAGCTTCAATAGTAATCTTTGGCCAAATATTCAGCTTCGTATAGCACATTACTTTTCTCATTCCCTCAGTAGATTGAATTAAGTCTAGTTTTCCCTAAATGGTAATTCTATACTTTTGAATTAGGAGAGAGGATCCAGTAGTTGAGCACCCTAACTTTGTGCTTCTCAAAATCCTATATTCACTCTCATTTTTTAACAACAACTTACTTGGTAGGTCTTCTACTTATAACTAGAAGGCTTCATGGCCACATCATCAAATATGGTGCAACATCAACATATTTTTTTGCCAAAGTGTTCAAAATAGTCCCCCCCAAAAGTGAGACCAATCATAGTGCATTAGGGACCCCATACTTGTGCACTTGATATGACATCACATAATTGGTTTCTTTTTAGAAAAAGGGACACATTTTATTCGATTATTGGTGGTCATCATTAGAAAAAACAACTTTAAAGTCACAGCTATTGGTACAATATTGTAAAAAATATTGGATACTAAATCAGCAAGTGTAGTTATTAAATTAACAACTACTAACACAACCATTAAAACATGTTCAGGTACTGGGTCCTCTCCCCTAGTTTTCCTATTCTACACCATTTTATTCTTGTTTTCAATTCTCTTAAAGAGCTATGATTTATCGTGTATTTTGTATGGGGTTTCTTAAATATCTTTTAATTTAAATGTGAAAAATAAAAAATTAGTCGTAAAAGTAGGAATGTTATTTATTGTTTCTGGTAAGGATGAATAAAATTATTATTTGTTATTTGATCATTAAATAATGTGTCATATTCATAATAGGGCACTTACATTCTCTTTCTTGTTGTTAACTCAACTTGCTATAGACTTTCCATCAAATGAATAAGATGATTGAAACATTAAATACATTAACAATGTACACTCTTATAACAGTAGTGAAGTTTTACCTCATTTGGGTGATAGACCTATGACATAAAAAAATAACATTCTATTTACATCTTAATAGTTAAGTAATATTCATACTACATGCCATGATTACCTTATTGTTATAGAACTATATCATCTCCTGATCAACATGAATAATGCTAACACAATAAGGGTTAGAGCATAGTCATATATGAAAGCAAATGAATTCATTAATGTAAAACATAACCATCATATAATCATAGGTTTGTTTAACAATCACAAAACTTTAATCACTTAATAGATTCCGTAATCGTAATTATAATCATATAAAAAACTCATGAATTAATAATGATCATAACAATGTTCATGTTCATGTATCAGTCCAAAAGCATGAACATCAAAAACAACATAAATAACACCTAAAACCATCAAGCAAGATAGATAGTCCATCAATGTAATCAGATTCATGAAAAGGTCCAGTCTCATAAGCAGAAAAAGAAAGCATGTGAGAGAGTATTACATAAGGAAAATATAAAATGAGAGGGGCTAATTGCCGCCTCCAGGACTAGGACTGGATCCAAGAATCCTTTCCTTCATTCCTCCTCTTGAGACCTGCACGTGATCCACCGCTGGGCTGGGTTCTGATGTCGACAGCCCCTGCACTTTGACTTTAGGAGACTCATGCTCTACAACGTCCCCGGCTCGATTCTCCCTGAATCTGAACTCAAGGAGATTATTGACCTTCTCTTCGAATGACAGCTCAGCTTTCGAATTATTTTCTGGGGTGACATACATTTCTTTATTTTCTGGCACTGCTCTTGCTGCGCGACATAACTTCACTCCGACTAGAAGAAAGCAGAAGAGATGTACCCACATTTTCATGTGAATCTTCATCATATACTACTTTGAGTATACCCAAAAATTTCAAAGTTTTGATTAAGAAGAATGGGCAATATCTAAGCGAAAAGTTCTTGATCACCTTTCTTCTTTATTCTCTCTGCTCCAGAGGGTAGAAACTGGCTGAGAATTTAATGAGCTGATGGACTTCAATCGCTATTTAATACTGTCCAGAGGAGGATAGAGGCGTGGGTTTTCAGAACTCAATCGGAATTACTTGGTAGTTTCTTAAACAACCTCACGTTTGCAAATCAGCATGTGATAGTATTTGTGTAGGACTCTTTGAAATATTGTGTTCAATTCCTTGGGGAGTAAGTCTCAAGAAAATAGGACTGAAAGCTCCCGTGATGTGAGGAGAATATGTTCAAGGTCCAAAAAGACAGCCGTGCCGTAACGCAATCTTATGACTTTCCCCAACGTGATATGGCTTTGAAACCCACTTTCTTGTATTGTCGTTGTTTCTGACCTAATTCCATGAACATGATCCTTTTCTAGTAATCTTTTTTCATGCCCACACTGAAGTGAATCAAATCTAGGTATCGCTAAAACGGGGACGCTGTCATTTGCAATCAATTTTTCTATTCTACGCCATTTTTTTCTTGTTTTCGGTTCTTTAAGGACTAAGTTTTTGTCTTCTATTTTAGTATGGTTATTTAAATATTTTTAGTCAAAATGTGAAAATTGGTCAATAAAAGTAGGAAAGTTATTTATGGTTTTGGTAGGGATGAGATGTAAAATTGTTATTAGTTATTTGACTATAAAGTAATGTGATGTTTTAAGTAGGATACATTGATACCTATTTACTTCTTAATAACTCAACTTACAATTAATGTTTGAATAAAATGTTGAGACTTTAAATACATTAACATGTAATGGATAGCAAATACTTAGCTAATGTCGGTGAGAGACCTATTATGATAGACAAGAAAAGATCACATTTTGTTTTCATTGTTCATTGATAGTTTTATTACATGCTATAATAACCGTAGACTAAGATTTTATCGTATGTTTTAGTATTTAAATATATTTTAATCAAAATCTGAAAATTGGTCAATAAAAGTAGGAAAGTTATTTATCATTTTTTGATAAGGACAAGATGTAAAATTGTTATGGGTTATTTGACTATTGAATAATGTGATATTTTATGTAGACCACACTCATACCTATTTGCTTCTTGTTAACTCAACTTACTATTAATGTTGCATCAAATGAATGAGATGTTACGACTTTAAATACAGTAACATGCTATATTCTTGTAATGGATATATGTGAATACTTACCTAATGTCAGTAATAGATCTATTATGATAGATAGGAAAAAGATCACATTTACTTTACATTTTCATTGTTCATTGATATTTATATTACATGCTATAATAACCCTAGACTAATATTTTATCATATATTTTATTGTGGTTATTTTAAATATTTTTAATCAAAATGTGAAAAATGATCAGTTTTGGTAGGGACAAGATGTAAAATTGTTATTGGTTATTTGACTATTGAGTAATGTGATGTTTTAAGTAGAGTGAACTTATATCTATTTACTTCTTTTTAAGTCAACTTACTATTAATGTTGCATCAAATGAATGAGATGTTGTGACTTTAAATACTTTAATATGCTATATTCTTGTAATGGACAATGAATGCTTATCTAATATTGGTGATAGACCTATTATGGTAGATAGGAAGAAGATTATATTTTGTGTACATTTTCATTCTTCATTGATATTTATATTTTATGGTATAATAACCTTACTGCCATAGGGTTATATTATCTTTGATAAATATATTCTTTTATCATTATGATGTATATAATCATGATGATCACTCTCTTATATCTAATATCAGCTCTATGAATACTCGTGATAGTCATTCATCTATAAGTGACACATTGCTTGATGATAGTTATAATCAAGTAAATTTATCCATTGACTAATTATATTAATCCTCCTCAACATCTTTTTATGAATAAAGATTTTAATTATTGATTTAGTGTTAAATAAGTTTAAGTTTTATTTAATATACCCATAATTACTTCTAAAATATTTATCTCATAAATTATGACCTTTTGTTTGATTAGCTAACATTTTTATGGTTCAAAATTATTAAAAAAAACTAATTAAAAATTTATTTCTTTGATCATATTAAAAATATATTCATAAATAAATAACTAGCTAATCTTCTATTAATTGATTCTCTAATGTTCATGGAAGAAGTTGAGTGCACTTTTTAACTATAAAGTGGAAGTCTTTTCCCTATTGCTAAGAATTCATCCAAATTGAGCCTATAGAAAGATGATTAATATGTAGGGATAGGCTCATGTGATAAAGATGGGTAAATGAAAGTTGACTATCTAAAATATTATTAAGTCCAATTATTAAATATGATATGTGCAAGTAGGCTCAAACCATTGTACTTGTTAAAGACAACTCTAGTACTTGTCTTTTTTTTTTTGATGGGTAATAGGCCGAAGACAAGATCAACAAGGGGCTCAAGAAGACTTGAACCCAAGACCTCCCAATTGAGAGGCTCGCAACCTACCATTGCATTGTGGGGTGTTCCCGGCTCTAGTACTTGTCTTTTAACTCTAGTACTCATTTTCTTTTTTTTTTTTGTTTTTGTTTTTTAATTTTTACTTTTTTTAATTTATTTTTTTATTGTGATAGTGGGCCAATAATATCTTATTCTCAATATATTTTTTCTAGGACTATGCAACTAGTTTGGGAAACATAGAGACTATAATGAACCTCTTTGACTATAAGAGAATCCTCTTATAGGATTAGGTATTGTAGTTTGCAACTTTCAAAACTACTTTGTTAAATTATTATGGTAAGGATAGTGAAGGCAAGGATGAGTCATGAATTATTTTTTTTTAATATGTGAATGGTAATTAATGTGGTAGGATTTGTTCATGGTAGTAGGTGTAAATATCATGAAAATAGGAGGAATTGTGTTAGAAATTAAGATCTTAGGATACTAGTCATTATAAGAAAGATATAAAATAAATAAGGTAAGAATTATATAATGATAAATGTGCACATTAGACAAGATATATATAGGAAATATCATTTATGTAAACACCCCATAAATGTATCATTTTATTAAACACTTACAAATATATCCTATGATAAATAGACTAAACTTGGGCATACTTCGTACTTCCACATGACCCATAAGACCTTTTGCACATAGTGACATAACTCTCTATAAAGATAAAAATTTACATGCCTCTCAAATGAAAGATAACCTCCATAGGTATATGAGGAACAGTGAATTCACTAATCACAACTTTTCAATAATTCCCATTCAATAATAATTAATAATCTAATAGTTATTAGATTATAGTTATTTCAAATGGTATATGCTCAAGTAAATCATATAAAATAAATGGTATAAGGGTATGACCCCTAATAACAATACATTCAAACAATCCCACTTAATGATAATAGGGGTTATCACATGTGAATTTCAATAACCTTAAAATGTTGTGCCCTTTTATAACCTTATGTTTGAACATTATATATAAATTTTATAAGGGTATGACCCCTAATAAAAATATGTTCAAACAATCCCGCTTAATGATAATAGGGGTTATCACATGTGGATTTCAATAAAAGAAAAAATGTAGTACCCTTGTAACACAAGTATTCTTTGATAGTGATAAACATTCTGAACTACATGAAAGTATCGTTATCATAATTCTACAATATTGACATTTTAAAAATGATGCTACGATGTTTTATAAAAGTTATATTTGATTCACGGTGTTCTCTATTATATCCTTCCCCGAAGTTGACTACATAGTGTCCATAGGACTTAATATATACTTGATAGCTATCATTTTTAACTTATATGCATACTTTAGATAGAAAACTCATGTGTTGATGTTGATTGTGTGACTAGGGTTCTATGGGAACTAGTGTCTTCTTCCTATTTCTGAGAACTTAAATTTGTATATCTTGTAAATTTTCTATAAATGTTTTTTTCTCTAATTGACTTTCATAAATCATTTTTGACATAGAGGAAATTTATGCTTAATACATTTATATGAAATTTAAGAAAATATGCATCTATGTCATGCAACTCTACATCACATT
Organism: Chamaecyparis obtusa; assembly: GCA_027943335.1. Classification (NCBI taxonomy): domain Eukaryota; kingdom Viridiplantae; phylum Streptophyta; class Pinopsida; order Cupressales; family Cupressaceae; genus Chamaecyparis; species Chamaecyparis obtusa. Next base: position 196,761 of record BSBK01000251.1, read on the forward strand.
TTGATTTCATGTCATTATGGCTTCAATATTATTATAAATGGTTTTTATTGGATCATTCTCTTGGTCCATCTTTATGAAAAATATTTCATACACTCAACAATTACTTGACAAAGCTAACAATTTTTCATCCATAAATTTGCAGGCCATTGTAGGATATACTCGATAGTTGGATAATATTAATCTCTAGGATGAAGTGAAGAAAATCATATGTGATAGATTCTTTCATTTATCTCCTATTCTCTTCCATCTAAACTCTATTATCAATTCATTTTGATTTCTAGACAAGAAGAAATATTTAGAACTTCTCTAATACCACGTGTTAAAGAAAACATTAAAGCTTGATGTTTACATTATAAAGTGAGGGTATAGTTTAATACAATTTTCTTGAACAAGAGTTTCATTATTAAAAATAGTATGCTTTAACTATAGACAATTACACTATCATTTATATCTCCAACACAAGAGATAGCTTGATGGATCCTCTTTAAGCGTAGAATTTTCTCCTTTAGAGAAATTTTTCAATATATGTACTCATATTATGTAATTAAAAAAAAAAATCATTACAAAATGTTTAAGGGGGGTCTATTTTCTTTGTGAAACTTTAGGTTTTGATGATATATTTGTATGAATGATGTAATTTGGGGGTGTTGGTGTTTGAAAAATCTTATGCCACTTAGGGCTACCAATATGCCTTGAGACTGATATTAGGAATGGTTAGTTCCAAGTGTGGGAGCTCTGCAAGGCAATTGGACCAACTATAGGGACTTAATATGCCCTCTTCTGCTTCTAGCTCTGCAAAACCAAGGTAGGTGCACCTAACCTAGTATAAAATATACTTCATACACCAAGAACTAGGTTTGAAAAATAGATAATAGGATAGTAAGAAAGTACTAAGTGTTAACCACACACTCATTGACTCTCCATTACTATGGGTAGAACCACATACAACCAAATACTCAAAACTTAAAAGGATGGTTCTTGACTTATGCTTTTGGGATCATAACAAAAATAATCAGTATTTGTTGATAAAGAGATAATCATTTAGGCCAGTGCCTCATCCATTGGGAAAGATCTCCTAGAACATGAATGCTACACACACCAGACAATAGCTGAGATTCCAAGCCATAAAAAAACCTACAATCCCCTTTACTACTTATGATATATCCTTACATAGACAATAAGATATACCTATGTCCCATCTAAAGCATCATTTCATCTAATCCTGGATTAGAACTCAAGAATGGATACATATACATAAAACAATATGCAGAGGACTAGAAAGTTCAAAATCTATCTAAGTTGACACAAAGGAGAGATAAAAGTCATGTATTTGTATTAAGTATGAAAAATCCTTAAGTGTAAACAATCAAACCAGAGGAGTCAAGCTTGAAAATTACAGCTTAGACCTGCAACTTTTTCTCTATCATCAAAAGAATACCGAATGCAAAAGTATTACTGATGAAGGGTGCTCCCCTTAATACCACAAGCACATAACAGAAACAGAGAAACCACAACAATATGCAAGAACAAAAAATTGGCTTCTTATTATCTCCACAAATGTGGAATTACAAACTTTTAGAATTACAATATGCAAAGCCACATGGGCATTCCCTTACAATATTCTATAGGACAAAGCCTCGAATCAATACCCAGATCTACTACCCAGAACTATTCTGAACTGCCTAAGACAATAATACAGCCTTCCTTATATAGGCAATTTTTCACCGCCTGGGAAGGTTCCAGAATTTTAGCCAATAAGGCTGACCAAACTTAGAGTTATTTTATTTTACATTTCATTACATCATAGTCGGCTCAAGATAACCTTTGAAACCCGAAAATTTTTTTTGAAGAAAATTATTATTCGCCATTTCAGGTGGCCCAACTTCCGTAGACCATAAGTCATCACCAGTTGACCCGATCGGCTATTATAACCCCATTTCAAAAATGCCACGAAGCGCTCTACAGGCTCAACCCACGCAAGCACCCGTCACCCAAATTTTTGACCTCATCCGGGGCCTCTAAAGCCTTCAAAACTAAGTTCAAAGTTTCTGTACCCTGCTGCCAATACCAAAAATCTTCAATATCTTCCAATATACACTTGATCTGGCAATGAAACTTTACTGGCAGACTTATATGACCAAAATGAACCTCCAAGAAAGAAATCAGATCATTCTGAGCACATACGAAAATTACCAAAAATAGCAACTTTCCATAAATAGCAACTTTGCACAAAATAACCCTTATTGAATATAAAAACATAAATATTTTTGGGTGATGCAAGATTGCTCTTACACCCAGGATGCTCCTGCATCAGACACTCGGGGTAATTTGAGAAGTGACCCTGTCACGACTCAGGTGTGTAGAGGAAAACCAAGATGGTTAACCTCCTCCTTTGTTAGCCATGATGAATCTTCAACAGGTCATCCTTTCCACTTGACCAGATATTCTTCATATGTCCTATTCCTTGTGCTTCTGCCAACACGACTATCCAGTATATCTTCAATCTCCTTAGTGTCTGAACTAGTTGCTGGAATACTCCACTGTGCTGCTGTGATCTCATCTTCAACACCTCCTTCATGATACTCTGTCAGATCTGAAATGTTAAACACTGGTGAAATATTTAGCTCAGTAGGCAATTCTACCTCATATGCATTTTCTGAATCATGTTTCTGCAATATCCTGCATGGTCCAAACTTCTTCATTTTCAGCTTGTTATATGTACCAACTGGAAACCGCTCCTTCCGCAAATGAACCATGACTTCATCACCAACCTGAAATTCCTTATACCTCCTTTTCTCATCTGCCTTAGCCTTATACTGTGCATTCATCTTGGTAATATGCTTCCTCACCTCCCCATGGATGTTCTTCAAGTGTTCTGTAAAATCCTCAGCTTCAGCACTACTTATTTCTCCTTTATCTATCTTCCTCAATTCAAATGCATTTCTTGGACTACTTCCATATACAATCTGGAATGGTGATTTACTAGTGCTCCTGTTGACAGAATTATTGTATGCAAATTCTGCCTGTGATAAAATCAAATCCCATCCCGTTGGCTTATCTCCAACCAAACATCTCAGCAAATTTCCCAAACTCCTATTCACCACCTCTGTCTGTCCATCAGTCTGTGGATGATGTGATGAACTAAACTTCAAATCTGTCTTCAACTTCTTCCACAATGTACGCCAGAAATATCCAACAAACTTAGTGTCCCGATCTGAAACTATGGTCTTTGGCAAACCATGAAGTCTCACTACTTCTCTGAAAAAACAATTATGCTACATGAACAACATCATTAGTCTTCTTGCAGGGAATGAAATGTGCCATCTTTGAAAATCTGTCAACCACCACAAAAATTGAATCATGCCCCCGCTGAGTCCTCGGTAAACCAAGAACAAAGTCCATGCTGATATCCTCCCAAGGCTTCTCTGGTACAGGTAATGGCTGATACAATCCTGCATTCTTCTTCACTCCTTTCACCATCTGACATACTCTGCAACTCTGTACAAACTTCTTCACATCTTGCTGCAACTGCGGCCAATAATAATTCTCACTAACCAAACCAACGGTTTTATCACGATCAAAATGTCCAGCCAATCCTCCACTATGCTTCTCCTTGATGAGATTCTCCCTCATAGAACTTCATGGAATGCACAACTGACTCCCTCTGAATAGCATATCATCCTGGATGATGAAATCCAACCATTTCATCCTGTCTAGAGTAATAGGTTCTGTACAAGCTTTCCAAGCTTCACCAAAACCAGGATCCTCTGGATACAAATTCTTGAGTTCCTTGAACCCAACCACTTCAATCTGCATTTCTGTCAGCAATAGTTACCTTCTGCTAAGAGCATTTGCAACCCTATTAGACTTTCCACTCCTATGTTTCAAAACAAATGTATAACTCTGCAAAAACTCAACCCATTTCAAATGCCTCTGATTCAACTTTCCTTGACTATTCAAATATTGCAAAGCTTGATGATCAGTATACAAAACAAACTCCTTAGGAAGCAGATAATGTCTCCACTTCTTTAATGCCTGAACTATAGCATAAAATTCCTGATCATAAACAGAATACTTCCTCTTGGCATCATTTAACTTCTCACTGAAATACGCAACAGGTTTACCTACTTGGCTCATAACAGCTCCTATTGCAGTACCACTAGCATCACAATCTACTTGAAACACCTTATTAAAATCTGGAAGTGCTAAAACAGGTTGTTCTGTAACTTTTTGTTTCAATAATTGAAAACTCTTTTCTTCCCCATTAGTCCACTTAAACTCTTTTCTATCCCCTCACATTGTTTCAGTCAAGGGTCCACAAATACTGCTAAAATTTCGGATAAACTTTCTATAAAAGCTAGCCAAACCATGAAAAGATCTTACCTCAGTAGCACTCCTTGGAGTAGGCCATTCAAGGATAGCCTGTACCTTCTCTGGGTCCATTTTTAGACCTTTTGCTGAAACTACAAATCCCAAATACACTAACTCTTTCTTCACAAAACTGCACTTCTTCAAATTAATCAACAATTTCTCTTCTCTCAGCTTCTCAAATACCATACGAATATGCATCATATGCTCCTCCAATGTCTTACTAAAGATCAAAATATCATCTAGGTAAACAATGACAAACTTACCTAGAAATTCTTTCAGAACCTCGTTCATGAGCCGCATGAAAGTGCTCGGTGCATTGGTTAGCCCAAAAGGCATGACTAACCACTCATACAGTCCTTCCTTTGTCTGGAAGGCAGTCTTCCATTCATCTCCTTCTCTGATCTGAATCTGATGATATCCACTTTTTAGATCTATCTTTGAAAAATAAACAGCTCCACTCAAACAGTCTATAATATCATCCATTCATGGCAATGGAAACCTGTACTTGATTGTGATCTTGTTTATTGCCCTAGAATCTGTACACATCCTCCATTCTCCATTCTTCTTTGGTGCTAATACTGCTGGTACAGCATAGGGACTCAGACTCTCACGGATCAATCCTTTCTGTAACAACTCATGTACTTATCTGTTCAACTTCTCACTTTCTACAGGTGTCATTCTGTGTGCTGCCTTGTTAGGCAAACTCGCTCCTGGGATCAAGTCCATCTGATGGCTGATCTTCCTGACTGGTGGTAATCCATCAGGCATGTTATCGGATACAATATCCTAAAACTCATTCAACAAATCTGCAACTTCTACAGGAAGATCTTCTACTTCCTCTTTACCAGCTTTTGGAATTAAAGAAAAACATACATGCTCATGCCTCATACCATCTAGAAAATTTCTTCCATCAACAAAAGTTATCCTTGTAGTACCACATACCTTTTCTTCAGTCTCCTTCAATGGTTTTAGCTTATGTCGCACTCCATCCTTTGTCAGGGAATAGGTATTCGCACGACCATCATGTACAGCACATCTGTCAAACTGCCATGGTCTACCCAACAACATATGACATGCATCCATAGATATGATATCGCACAATACCTCATCTTGGTATCCGCTGATCTTGAACTTTACCAAGCACTGTTCACTGACCATGACCTTGTGGTCATCCTGCACCCAGGCAATCCGATATGGATGTGGGTGTTTCTGTCTCTTGAGCTTCAACTTTGTCACCATCTCTTCTGACACCAAATTGTCAGTGCTTCCACTATCGATAATCACATCACAGCATTTACCCTCACACTTGCATCTAGTGCGAAACAAGCTCCTCCTTTGTTCAGGTTCATTCTCACCACTCAGCAAGACTCTTCTATTAATTAGCGTTTCTCCTCTTTTAGCATCTTCAGAATTTGATGATCTAGCATCTTCATCGACATGCGCAACTCTGGCCTGGCCTTCATTTCTCCTATTTGTTCTTCCTTGGCGCTGAGGACATTCAAATGCCCTGTGACCTTCTTCTCCATAGTGAAAACATGTTCCTGAGGACATTCAAATGCCCTGTGACCTTCTTCTCCATAGTGAAAACATGTTCCACGGAAGCCACCTTTTCCAGATCCTTGTCCTCTTCCTCTTCCTCTTTGATCTCTATTATTCTGATCCTGGAAGCGATTGAAATTATTTCCTCGCTGATTCTGACTGCTACTGGCCTCATCCTTCTTTTTTGGATCTTCATTTTGGCCACCATATGACCGTCCACCAGATCGTCCACCGTGACCTCTTCCGTTTTGTCTGCTCTCAAACTTCTTGTTCAGCTTTTCCTCTACTTTTCAGGCAAACTGGTATGCCTCTTCAATACTATTCATTCGAACCAGATTCAGCTCCTCCTGAATGCTTAGCCTTAACCCATTAAGGTATCAGGCAACTTTCTCCTTATCAGCTTCTGCATGGCCTGTTCTGATGAGAAGTCGATAGAACTCCTCTGTATACTCCTGAACAGATCTTCCTGCTTGCTTCAAACTCTGCATTTTCTTCAGTAGGTCAAGCTCATAATCAACAGGAATGAACTGTCACTTCAATTTATCCACCATCCGATCCCATCTCATGATTTTATCCTTTCCCCTTCTATTTCACTCCAACTGAAGCTCTTGCCACCATATCTTCGCATGACCTTTACGTCTGGCCTTCGCAAATTTGACCCTATCAGGATCCTGAACATCTTCATACTCAAAATATTCTTCACATTCATTGATCCAGTTGATCAATTCCTCTGGGTTAAGATTTCCAAAAAATGTAGGAACCTCAATCTTAGGTCTTTTCCCAATTTTGGAAATCGCCCGAAAAAGTCTTTCTTCCTCCTGGTTCACAATTTCAACTTCTCCTTCTTGATATTCTTCTTCGGCTTCATCCTCGCTTTCGTCTCTGACATTAAGATTCATTTCTCTGTGAATCTCTTCTTGCAATGCTCGCACTTGTCTCTACAACTCTCTAACCTCAGGTGTCACAGCACCAGGTCTTCCGCCACGTTCTCTTCGTGGAGGCATTTTCGCGATGCGCGCTGAAACCCTAACCACGGTCCTGGTGCAAACTACCTCACAGTCAGCGATCTATTTACACACTCAAGAAAACCTGCTCTGATACCACTTGATGAAGGGTGCTCCCTTTAATACCACAAACACATAATAGAAATAGAGAAACCACAACAATATGCAAGAACAGAAAATTGGCTTCTTATTATCTCCACAAATGTGGAATTACAAACTTTTAGAATTACAATATGCAAAGCCACATGGGCATTCCATTACAATATTCTGTAGGACAAAGCCTCGAATCAATACCCAGATCTACTACCCAGAACTATTCTGAACTGCCTAAGACAATAATATAGCCTTCCTTATATAGGCAATTTTTCACCGCCTGGGAAGGTTCCAGAATTTTAGCCAATAAGGCCGACCAAACTTAGAATTATTTTATTTTACATTTCATTACATCATAGTCGGCTCAAGATAACCTTTGAAACCCGAACAGAAATTTTGAAGAAAATTATTTTTCACCATTTCAGGTGGCCCAACTTTCGAAGACCATAAGTCATCACCAGTTGACCCGATCGGCTATTATAACCCCATTTTGGAAAAGCCACGAAGTGCTCTACAGGCTTGACCCACGCAAGCGCTCGTCACCCAAATTTTTGACCTCATCCGGGGCCTCTAAAGCCTTCAAAACTGAGTTCAAAGTTTCTGTACCCTGCTGCCAATACCGAAAATCTTCAATATCTTCCAATATACACTTGATCTGGCAATGAAACTTTACTGGCAGACTTATATGACCAAAATGAACCTCCAAGAAAGAAATCAAATCATTCTGAGCACATACAAAAATTACCAAAAATAGCAACTTTCCATAAATAGCAGCTCTGCACAAAATAACCCTTATTGAATATAAAAACATAAATATTTTTGGGTGATGCAAGATTGCTCTTACACCCAGGATGCTCCTGCATCAATTACAATCTCGGATCTAGGACTAGGAACACTTCAGAACTTCGAAGCTGGAACCCTTACAAAGTCAAAAATTTGACCACTTATACCACTGGTTACCTTTGAATCCTAAACCAGTAGGATGCAACAAGCTATGGGTAACCAGGGTTAAGAATTCAACCACCCAACCAATCAAAAATTTATCAAAATTCAAAAAATCTTGCAAAATGCCTTGAACAACAAAATCTCTCCATCACCACATGACAAAACATCCCTGCAAACACTCATGGCACCCTGGATCACACTGCAACAACAAGCGCCACCAAACCTGTCAAATCTGGCCATGAAAGCATTGAATTATGGTATCTTTGGTCACTGCAGATCAAAATTTGAACACAAACGGTCACCATGCATTTCATGGGCTACATGTTCCTTAACCGCTTGCCCTTAGTCGCGCAATCGCGCAGTCATGAGCTTCACCACCATAGGAATCCAGTTTCATTTATGCTTGGTCGCATGATTGCATGGCACCCAACTCACCCTTGCGATCATGTGACCACACACTCTTAGCCGTGGTTGACAGTTGGTCACAAACCCCCTTGCAAAGTCCTCAGCCCCCCCACCATTCAGTGCCCCATCAAAATTGAGCACGTCGGCAAGACCTATGTCATAACTGCGCAACCATGACATTCAAACTATTGTCGCATGATCGCATAGCTCGAAAATAGGCTATGCGAACATACGACAAGCCGCACCCTTTACCTTGCTGCAACCGCCACTACCGTTGCTAAGCCTAGTTGTTAGTCGCATGATCACATAACCTGAAAATGGGCTATGTGAGCATGTGACAACCTGTGAACATTATGTGTCAGCCCTGCTAACAATCTGCCAAGTCACTGCCACATGACATGCCACTATTCGCTGCAACTACTGAGTCACACCTGCCACAGGACCCACTTGCAAACCCCTTGCCACCTCGATACACTAGCCAATCAAAAATCAACACCTCATAACACCGAGCAATTGGTCCCAGCCAAACTTAGTGAACTGGCGACAAAGGCTATCGTCAATTCCCTAAAAACACCCTGCCTCCGCTAAAAACTTTAGCGATCTCAAGACCACCCTTCGCTGAATCACCAAATGAACTAGGGTGTCACCAAAACATTACGCGAACCAGCGAACAAGGAGAAAATTTTTTAGGCCACCACATTTATCCACATCGCCAAAAGCACTAAGAAGTCACACTGGGCTTGCCAAGGAAAATCGACGGCCGGTCGCATGATCGCATGGATCGGCAAGATTCCACATGATCACATGACCACCGTTGATCTGGAATCCTCCTAACAGTACCTATGCCCATTCTTCATTATGCCACCTTAGACCAACTGGAAGATGCCACATTACCACCTGGCACCGAGCCCAAAGGACACGTGTCAACCGGTCGCATGATCACATAGCCAAAAATTGGGCTATGCGATCATGTGACAGCCAATCCAAAGGCTGCCACATCAACACTGTCTGCCACACAAAGCCACCTGGACCCATGGCATGCCCACATAGGAAAATCCAATGACTATCACAAAAGCGTAAGTGATAAACACCATGCATCTTTACCATGCAAACTAGCAACAACCACAGATCCCATCTGAACTTTAACTACACCAAGCAACTGTGAAGAACCGGGACCCACAGGGACAGGTGGCAAGCGGTCGCATGATCGCATGTCAGAAAAGTTTGACATGCAGCCATGTGACAACCAATCAAGAAAAGCCTTTGAAGACTCGGGCCCACCACCCAGTCAGACTTGCGCGGTTAGAAAATGCCAACAAACAAGGCAGAAGTGCGGGGTCGAAAACACACAGGGTTTTCGACAAAAGATTGAAAACACACAAAGTTTCCACAATGGCGAATGATCGAAAACACACAGGATTATCGACAGACTGAAAGATAGCCAGGGAAGCTGAAAACATCATAGATTTTCAAAAATATTATGGGTTTTCAACACTATGGCAGATTTTGAAAACATTTCCTGCAGACCTTAGAATTTGAATATCTTTCTCAGTTTTGCAATTCACCATGTGCAAATTGGACTGGAGCAAGGTGATACTTTGAAGTGCACAGGGCTAGGAGCACAAACCATGAAATCAAGTGGATCTTCTTTGCAAGATAAAACTATGACTGCAGGTCGAGTAGGACAACTTAACAAAGCTTGCAAGGAAAATAGGCCATTTTCATAGGATTTTTTCACGAACAGGAGAATGGACTACCAGTGGCTCTAGTTGGGGATGCATTCCTCTTGTAGGCATGACAAGAATTTAGAATCACTAGGAGAAGCAGACCACACCCAGACAAAATAATTAGGCCCTCACCCCACTTTTAATCCCAAATTTCACAGACTGGCTCCCTACCCAAAAAATCTAACACCACTCTACAGGATATACAAAAAATACACAAGCAACATCTGGATGCCAAAGGAGTGCCATCCTTTTCCTCTATCAAAAACTTGGTTTCTGCTCACAAAATCAAACAGACTGAAACTTTTACCACATGCATGATGATAGAGATCACTGTTAAGCACAGACTGCAGAACAACTCTGGATTTACCATCACCAATGCCTTCCTTCACATGTTTCCCCACAAACTCACTATTTGGAAAACATGCATCATCAAAATCATCATGGATTGAAACATATGAAAGGGGGCAAGAAACTGATACCTTTTCTTCCTGGCTGCAATCATCCAGCTCATCTTTAATGCATTCTTGCATATCAAAAGAAAAGAAACTATACTCACTTTCACTTACCTCAGCCAAGGCCACTGAAACATACTCATATATAGGGTTACTCGGGTTTATCAAGTCTGATTTCTCTTGATAAATCACACCTTTATCCTCATAAGGATGATTCACATGATCAACATCATGAAGTAGATTATCACCATTATTCTCACTACTTGGTGGCAGAAGAAAAACATTGTCCCAATGTAATGCATCTTCATCAACAAAGCAACATTCATCCTGCATTACCTTTCTTTCAATTGACCTCATTTGTGAGGGAGACTCTAGATCAACTGTATGTGAAAATTTAAGTGCAGAAGGTGAGTAATCCTCAACAAATTCCATCCTCTGAGCAGACTCCTCAAATAGTGGGTTAGAAAGAACATGGAATTATTTCTCATAATAATTCAGACAAAGCTCCATTTGATCTTCACTAATGTCCTCATCAAATAACACATTAGTAACCACACTATTTATGTCTTTATTTCCATCATTATACACATCTTCAAAAGAAGAAGAGAATTCAGAATCTGAGCTAGAGCATGACTCACCATCACTGCTGTCAACATATGAACAATTAGTGTTGTACTCATCAGAAGAACCATCCCATGGATTTCCCCACAAATCTTTGACTTCCAAGACTTTGTAATCAACATCACTACCACCCACTGACATAGAAGACTACAAAGAAAAAACCTTTGCAACATGAGAGAAACCCTGTGACATATCATCAGAAAGTAATTCACTCCTCTCAAGATCTGTACCAACATTAATTGGTGGCAAAGTGTTTTCACAATTATCATCACTATTCTTGGGAAAACCATGCGAAGGGAAATGTGTATCCTCTATAATCTGAAAATGTTCATCACCATCACTGGATGACAAGGATACCAGCTTCTCATTAATTAGACCCTTGGCAGAAAAATTCATTTCACCTTCACATACAACACTATGGTTGATACAATAATTAGAGGGATGAGAGCACTGATATTTCTCAACCTCCTCCTGATCATTCCCCCTACTCTGAAAATGCAAACTAGTAGAGGCATGTCTTCTTATAACTCCATACTTCAGATTGCACTCAATATCCAATGCAACCTCAAAAGCTTGATGTAGACTTTCTGGTTGTTTATCCCTCAACAAGAAACCCATTTTTTGGTCAAATGCACTCAAGTAAATGACCAGACAAATTTGATCATGTGGTCTACAGTTTTCAGGGATATCCAATAATGTCCTAATGAATCTACTATTAAACCTTTGAATCAACTCATCTTCTTCAATCTGAATTTCCATTAATCTACCCAACATTGATTTTACATCTCCCAGCTATCAAAATAATCAATGAAGCAAGAACTCAACTCATTCCATGAAGAAATAGAGGCTACAGGCAAAAAATAAAACCACTCCCTTTCATCTCCCTCAAGAGTCTGCACAAACAACCTCATCCACAAATCCTCATGGACAACATCAAAATCACACATTAAATAAAAAAAAGTCTGCACATGCTTTCTTACTGATGGACACTGATTCCTATTGAACTTTGGTAGATACTGTCTGATTTCATCAGGGACTTTGTTGGGGAAACCGGGTATGCCATCATAACAAAATGGTGCATACCTTCTGACAAAAGAAACCTTGTGAACATCCATCATTGGCTACAACTGTTGCACATCTACTTGAAAATCTTCAAGACCAATGACAGGAAATCTATACTTGAATTGAACCTTCTTTTGTCATTGAATCTTTACTACATACTTCATGCTTATATGTCCTTTCTTTAATGACAAAACCATTTGATAAGGACCATGCAAATGCAATACACTAAATGGAGAATACCTGGATTGCCTTGCTGAATGCTGCTACCTTCTTCTCACCTAAATGAAGTCCCAACAAAACTTTACAACTCAGGTTCTTTCTAGCATAGAGTCGCCACCTCTCTTCAGAGGACACAAACTTTACTGATCTGTCTTGAAACACTAATAGACTCTGAGCACTCCCACAGCAAAGCCACATATAAATCAATCAGCAAATCCAGGTAGCATACTTGTAAATTTGAAAAGCAATTCTCAGATTGGAAAACATATAAGACTTCCCCAAACTGAATATAGCAAGACTCTGAGATACTCCTATTAGTAAACTTATTTCATTTCCCCAGTAGAGTCACCATCTTGTTGGTGTTTGAAAACTCTTATGCCACTTAGGGCTGCCAATATGCCTTGAGACTGATATTAGGAATGGTTAGTTCCAAGTGTGGGAGCTTTGCAAGGCAACTGGACCAACTATAGGGACTTAATATGCCCTCTTCTGCTTCTGGCTCTGCAAAACCAAGGTGGATGCACCTAACCTAGTATAAAATATACTTCATACACCAAGAACTAGGTTTGAAAAATAGATAATAGGATAGTAAAAAAGTACTAAGTGTTAACCACACACTCATTGACTCTCCATTACTATGGGTAGAACCACATACAACCAAATACTCAAAACTTAAAAGGATGGTTCTTGACTTATGCTTTTGGGATCATAACAACAACAATCAGTATTTTTTGATAAAGAGATAATCATTTAGGCCAGTGCCTCATCCATTGGGCAAGATCTCCTAGAACATGAATGCTACACACACCAGACAATAGCTGAGATTCCAAGCCATAAAAATACCTACAATCCCCTTTACTACTTATGATATATCCTTACATAGACAATAAGATAGACCTATGTCCCATCTAAAGCATCATTTCATCTAATCTTGGATTAGAACTCAAGAATGGATACATATACATAAAAAAATATGCAGAGGACTAGAAAGTTCAAAATCTATCTAAGTTGACACAAAGGAGAGATAAGAGTCCTGTATTTGTATTAAGTATGAAGAATCCTTAAGTGTAAACAATCAAACCAGAGGAGTCGAGCTTACAAATTATAGCTTAGACCTACAACTTTTTCTCTATCATCAAAAGAATACCGAATGCAAAAGTGTTACAATCTCAGATCCAGGACTAGGAACACTTCAGAACTTCAAAGCTAGAACCCTTACAAAGTCAAAAATTTGACCACTTATACCACTAGTTACCTTGGAATCCTAAACCAGTAGGAAGCAACAAGCTACGGGTAACCAGGGTTAAGAATTCAACCACCTAACCAATTGAAAATTCATCAAAATTCAAAAACTCCTACAAAATGCCTTGAACAACAAAATCTCTCCATCACCACATGGAAAAACATCCCTACAAACACTCATGGCACCCTGGACCACACTGCAATAGCAAGCGCCACCAAACCAGTCAAATCTTGCCATGAAAGCATTGAATTATGGTACCTTTGGTCCCTGTAGATCAAAATTTGAAAACAAATGGTCACCATGCATTCTGCGGGCTACATGTTCCTTAACCACTTGCCCTTAGTCATGCAATCACATGGTCATGAACTTCACCGCCACAGGAATCCAGTTTCATTTATGCTTGGTCACATGATCGCATGGCACCCAACTCACCCTTGCAATCACACGACCGTAGACTCTTAGTCGTGGTCGACAGTTGGTCACAAACCCCCTTGCAAAGTCCTTGGCCCCACCACTAGTCAGCGCCCCATCAAAATCGATCACGTTGGCAAGACCTATGTCATAACTCTACAACCGCGACATTCAGACCATTGTCGCATGATCGCATAGCTGGATAATAGGCTATATTAACATGTGACAAGCCGCACCCTTTACCTTGCCACAACTGCCACCACTACCGCTAAGCCTGGCAGTTAGTTGCATGATCGCATAACCTAGAAATGGGCTATGCGAACATGTGACAACCTGTGAACATTATGTCTCGGCCCTGCTAACAATCTGCCAAGTCACCGCCACATGACACGCCACTATTCGCTGCAACTGCCAAGTCACACCTGCCATAGGAACCACTTGCAAACCCCTTGCCACCTCGGTACACCGGCCAATCAAAAATCAACACCTCATAACACCAAGCAAGTGGTCCCAACCAAACTTAGCAAACTGGTGACAAAGGCTATCATCAGTTCACCAAAAACACCCTGCCTCCGCTAAAAACTTTAGCGATCTCAAGACCACCCTTCGCTAAATCACCAAATAAACTAGGGCATCGCCAAAACATTACGCGAACTAGTGAACAAGGAGAAAATTTGTCAAGCCGCCACATTTATCCACATCGCTAAAAGCACCGAGAAGTCACACTGGGCCCGCCAAGGAAAATCGACAGCCGGTCACATGATCGCATGGATCGGCAAGATTCCACACGATCACAAGACCACCGTCGATCTGGAATCCTCGTAATAGTACCTAGGCCAGTTCACCATTATGCCACCTTAGACCAATTAGAAGATGCCACATTACCACCTGCCATCGAGCCCAAGGGACACGTGTCAACTGGTCGCATGATCGCATAGCCAAAAATTGGGCTATGCGATCATGCGACAACCAATCCAAAGGCCGCCACATCAGCATTGTCTGCCACATAAACCCACATGGACCCACGACATGCTGAAATAGGAAAATCCAATGGCTATCATAGAAGTGTAAGGGATAAACACTATGCATCTTTACCATGCGAACTAGCGACAGCCACAGATCTTGTCCGAACTTTAACTGCACCAAGCAACTGCGAAGAACTAGGACCCACGCGGACGGGTGGCAAGCGGTCGCATGATTGCATGTCAGAAAAGTCTGACATGCAACCATATGACAACCAATCAGGAAAAGCCTTTGAAGACCCGGGCCCACCACCCAGTTGGACTTGCGTAGTTATAAAATGCCAACAAACAGGGCAGAAGTGCGGGGTCGAAAACACACAGGGTTTTCGGCAAAAGATTGAAAACACACAAAGTTTCCACAATGGCGAATGATCAAAAACACACAGGATTATCAACAGATTGAAAGATAGCCAGGGAAGTGGAAAACATCATGGATTTTCAAAAACACTGTGGGTTTTCGACACTGTGGCAGATTCTGAAAACATTTCCTGTAGACCTTAGAATTTGAATATCTTTTTGGGTTTTATGATTCAACACGTGCAAATTGGACTGGAGCAAGGTGATACATTGAAGAGCACGGGGCTAGGAGCACAAACCATGAAATCAAATGGATCTTCTTTACAAGATAAAACTATGACTGCAGGTCGAGCAGGACAACTTAACAAAGCTTGCAAGGAAAATAGGCCATTTTCATAGGATTTTTTCACGAATAGGAAAATGGACTAATAGGGGGAATATTAGCATAATAATTTATTACATTGGTCAATATAGTTTTTTTTTTGTATACACATATTGGGACAACTACTCATTAACCACTTTACCTTATAAATAGGTATTATAATCATCAAATACTTAATCAATGACTTGCATTCACTATTTTCACTTGATATTTTTTTGTATGCCATAGTTGGCATTATTTTAACTATTTTTTCTTTATATTTTATTTACCCTATCCATTGTTGACCAATACATAATAATGTTTATTTTCATTCTTACTAAATACTTAGGGAAGGAAAAATGATTAAGTAATTTTTATTCAAATTAGAGTTTGGATTTTTGTTAGACTTGACTATAAAAAGATTATGTTTGTACTTGAGATATTGATTATGGTTTTAATTTTAAGTTTGGTTTAGTACAACATGAGACATTATGGATTAAGATGAAAGTATAATTATTGTCTATATTTTTTATTTGGTTTAATGTTTGGATTTGGTTTAGAGGTTTCAACAACTTGTTTGGGATGCAATTTTGATGTATTTCAGATTTCCATTCAAATATTCAAGTTTAACTTGGATAGTTGGATTGTGGAAAATATTTTGATCTAAAAAGGATATATTATGAATGTTAAAAGTTGAATGTTTATATTTTACCCTGCTATCACTTTGAACTTGATAAAAAGGTGTTAAATTTTTTTATATAATTCATTTTATTAGGATTTTGATAAATTTATTAAACATTTTAACTTGGATATTGAATTAAGTTATGGTTTTATCATAATGTGATACTTTAAAAAAATAAAAAAAATAAAAAATGTAAGAGTGTAGGTTCCTTCATGATCATCACTACAAATAATGTAGTCGTAATGTGCAAGGTCTATCGCAGAGTGTTTTCTCTTAGGATTATTCTTGTATGGTGAAAATGTGACCACACTTCTATGAATCCTTACATGCAAGGAAGCTCAAGAATGAGTCCTCACAAATCGATCCATAGCTCTCTATGCATGGAGTTGCAAGATTTGTAAAATTGCTCTCAGCTAGAGCTATAAACTCATGACCTTGCTAGTCAACCACACAATGAGAGATTCCAAATCAAAGACAAGGGCAACAATGCCAATATATCCAATAAAATCAAGATGTATGAAATGCAATGTAAGCTATATGAGTATACAAGTTACTCTATGAAAATGAAAGTACAAATTATGCTATGAAAGGAAAGTACAAAGATTACAACCTTCCTAATTAGGCTATGTGAGATTAAACTATTGCATAAAAGAAAATCTAAACTAAGAATGCTATTATCATGCAACTATGAAAGCAAATATGAACTAGATGAAATGCAACAAAAGGCTTCAAAGCTTGGATGCAAAAGTGTCTTCAAGAAAGCTCCAAATAGACCTAGAGAACCTACAACATAACAATAGCATGAAAACATGATGCTAAAATGAGGAGGATAGCTCTCCTTTTATAAGAAATGAGGTGAAATGGACCATTGAGATTAAGAGGCAAAAGACTTAATCATCGGTGGAGAAAAATGGAAGCTTGATCCTTGTGCACAAATATCCTCCAATGAGAAAATAGGAGTTGACTTTTGTGTCCATATGAGACAAAAAATACTTTTTCTCTTTTTATAAAATAAGAATGATGCTTTATTTGTACAACTTAGGATAAGAGGAAAAGTGGGGGCTTTTTATTTATTAAAAGGGGAGGAAATATTCCTTTTAAATAAATAAAGACTTAGGATAAAATGGTTAGCCCAAGGAAAATAATCAAAAATGATGAAATTAGGATTTGATCAAGAAATTGATAGTGTTGAAAAATATTGATTATTGATAAAACTGATTCAGAGATAAATAAATAAAATAAATGAGGCCCAAAGTTTAGGCAACCATTTTAGGGTGCATACATTTTCCTCTCTTTGACTAATGTGTGATCGATCTGGGAACACATGCAGTCAAAGAAGAATTAAAATGTGAGATCAATCTGGGATCATAAAACAACTCAGATGTGATGTCCATTCGGGATCACACCTGGACAAACATAGACAAAGGATTCTGGACATGAGGTCGATTCGGGATCATATCCAAAATAAGAGATAAGAATCTCAAGCTTGAGAAAAAGTTCACCAAAGATGTCTAAATCAAGAGAATCAGGGATGAGAATCCCATAGATACTGCCCCCTCGGAATCAAAATCGAAATTAGGTAGAGGAGAACAGAAGAAGCAAGAGAAACATGATCAAATCACTAGAAATCATGATCGAAGAAAGAGAAAAGAATAACCATCAAGCAGTGAAACATGCCCTAGTGATGAATTAGAAGAAAAGAAGTAGGGTGAATGAAAGACTAGAAAATTGAGAGACATGGAAAGGAAGAAATTCCAGCAAAGATCAAAGAATTATGCCCCAAAAGGGT
Organism: Chamaecyparis obtusa; assembly: GCA_027943335.1. Lineage (NCBI taxonomy): Eukaryota > Viridiplantae > Streptophyta > Pinopsida > Cupressales > Cupressaceae > Chamaecyparis > Chamaecyparis obtusa. Next base: position 215,004 of record BSBK01000251.1, read on the forward strand.
CTGTCAACTGCGCAGAAGAGGGAGAAGATTTGAAATGTGATTTTAACTTTCAAGATGACCTCAGATTTCAATTTCAAGTCCGAAAATGGATCTAGGACGTCGAAATTAGCTAGGGGTGCAATTTTTGCGCAATCCAAGGTGTTCTAAAAATTAGGTCAAAAAGTCAAAATGCTATATAAGGGGCAAAAGTGTCATTTTCAAAATCATTTGTCATTTAGTAACTTTGAGAATCTTGAGAGCTTAGAGAGAGAAAATGGCCCAGCAAGCAGCAGTTCCCATCCACAAACACCGATTTGAGCGCGCCCGGTTGCACAACCGGCCTCCACATTATGGTGCCCCAGTATGTTTTTGAAAACTAGCCATTTTTGAGTCATTTATTGCACCTAGGACATATTTAGCACATTTTAAAAAAATTTTAAAATTTGAAATTCTTAGTTTTAGGCGAACTATCGTGCGATACTTTAAAGTATTGCGCCCTTTGGGGAGGAACATCGCACGATACTTCGCAGGTCCCCAAAGTATCACACGCGTATAGACACCAGTATCACATGATAACTAGTGAGCTATGGTACGATATCAGGTGAAGTATTGCATGGTCAAAGTTGTATCACACCACTATAGGGAGAAGTATTGCACGATACTTCCCCTTAAAACTTAAGAATTTTAATTATTTTGAGCAAAGTAAGACATGGGTCCAGACAATTTTTATGCTTTAGATGTCCTGTACTGATTTTCATCATGGTATGTACTAACATATGGCTTGGTTGAATGGTTTGTAGGAGCACTTTCCGATGTTGATTATCAGAGTGCCGAAGGTGGTGGGGCTAAGGTGCATCCGAGATCTAGATGATCCAGGTGAGGATGACATCAGGGTGATGGGATTCTGATATCTATTGCCATTCCCATATGTCCAGGCTGATCATGGGCTATTGATAGCCTTGGCTGAGTGATGGCATAGTGAGCATAACACATTTCACTTGCCGACAGGAGAGGCATCCATCACACTGGAGGATGTCTACAGGATACTACGAGTTCCATGCCATGGTGAGCTTGTAAATATAATCATGCCTTATGGATAGTCATGAATGTAATGTTTCCATGTAATAGAAATTGACATGATTTTGTGTGATGACACAGGTATACTATGAGAAGGATACCATTGAAGGGTGACGAGTCATCCAGGAGATATTTCAGGATGTGACCATTGTGGATCGACATGTCAATTGGGAGTGGCTCATGGATGACTTTGGCTGAGATTTTCCAGTGTCATGTATTGTGGCATCATTTATTGGATAGGCCCTAATGACTGATCATAGGCAGAAGGGATTCCCACTTGGATGGGGCAAGTTGCTAGTAGATTTGGTAGGCAGACCTCATCATATGGGATGGGGACCTACCATACTTGCAGAGATGTATCATGAGCTTCACGAGATCATCTATAGGGATGGTCAGACATGGGCATGCGGTGCCATCCTGGCATAGGTGTGGAAATGGGAGTACATCACTATGGTGTGCCCCAGGGTTCAGCCGAGAGAGTGAAGATACCCGTACATATATAGGTACGAAAGATATATATCACATGCTCATACTAGGGATATGACACATTATAGGTGGATCTTGGATGAGATGACCATACAAGGATGTGGAGGCATGGGAGATGCAGAGGATGAGCTGAGTTATATGTTGTACACTCGGCCACTAGTAGGCCGACACTCAGAGATTGTGGAGAGATTCTACATCACTTAGGTATGGTGACAGTTTGGGAGATAGCAGCGAGTCTCCATGGAGACCACTACCTATGTGAGGGCTAGAGATGAGGAGGGACATGGGTGGCTACCCATGTTGGATTATCAGTGAGCTATCAAGGAGACATATGCAATCAGGAGGGAGCCCTGGGAGTATCTCCTAGATATGGCTGATGCAAGTGCTAATGCAGCATATAGGACTGAGCGGCGCAGGGCCCTATTCCCTTGATTCACTATACCAGATGTAGCATAGGTTGCCCCAGGAGGAGGAGACAGAGGAGATGATGAGGACAGAGGTGGAGGCAGAGGTTAGGTGAGAGATGTGGGGGAGGGATCCAGAGCTGGTGGCTAGAAATGGCCACGAGGTCAGAGCTCGGGGAGTGAGGAGGTACAAAGACCTTCATAAGGATAGGGACAAGTACCACCACAGGTAGACCCGGCTGTAGGGTATGATTTGAGAGCCCGCATTTAGACTCTTGAGGTGAAGATTCAATAGCTGAGGATCACCATAGCGGTATAGGAGCAGTAGTTAGTGGACCTAAGGAAGGAGAGAGATCAACAGATAGCTAATCTCAGAGCTGAGATAGCCCATCGAGAGTAGATAGCACAGGCAGATGCTATTGAGATCAGGAGAGAGTCAGCCTGAGAAGCCTACTACCATGGCCTATATCTACAGGTAGTACCAGTAGGGAAAAGAGATCCTAGCTACACCGAGGTGGGACTTGGTGTGCCTCCTTAGCCTCCAGCTACCGGTCCTCAGGATAGCAATGGTTCTTAGGTTTAGGCTAGGTTTATACCATTGAGACTTTGATCCAGTTGGGATCTCATGTGTATGGTTTATATCATTGATGACATTGTACCATGACTTTTCTTTTTATATATGAGATATACTAGATGTTTGATATATCATGTTTGATTGTCTCACTTGGATGTGTATATCAGTTTGCATATGTATTGTCTTGTCATATTTGCTCAAAATGTTTATGTATGTGCTTAATGTTATCTCTCATAGATGGATGTGTAGATTCTCATGTATATGATATAGAATCATGGTTCTAAAAATGATAGTTTTGAGATATAGGTATGATGATATGATTAACCCCTTGTGATGAATAGGAATAGGTTCAAGATGAAAAAGACAAGGAGTGAAAGAGGTGATTGAGAAAAAGGGAGATGAGCACAGTCTACTGACAGGTCCACGTGAGATGAAAAGGAGAGATATCTCCATATGCAAGATGCAAAACTAAACTAATATGAATCTAGGAATGCAAGCTACTATGAAAAGTGGTTGACTTGCAAGGTCACAATGCTTATAGACATCTAATTATCATCATCGAGCATTATTGGTAGCGTTGTAAGATCATACAATGCACACTAGCATAACTATGTAGATATGAATATGATCTTTATCAGATAGAAATGTGGAAATCCCACCTAGGCATCAAAGACATGGAGGTCAAGATGACTAATGCAGTGAGATTACCTAATTTTGATATGGTGAGATTATGCTTGTATCAAGACACATGAAAGTCAGGATAACTAGAAGCATGCACTCGCAAAATAGTCAAGGATAATACCTTGTCAATCCCTAGTGTCAAGTAGGACCAGAATAAATTCTCATGACAGTTAGGATCAACGAAATATACCTACAAGTAGATAAAGAAAGAAAACATGTTCTCATACCCTCAGTCTTCTAGCTATGCATCATCAAAAACTTCTTAGGGAGAGACCAATCATCAAAGAAATCCTCATAGACAGCACACAAAGAAAAATAAAGTCAACATATCTCAAACAAATTGATTGTTTAAGTGCATGTGTGTTGGTCATAGAGTCAGACTTTGGTTATCACATCTACTAGTGAGAAATATTGCATCACACTAGACTGTTGGGTAAGACATCTGATAAGTATTAAGAAACACTCGATGCAAAGGTAGTGTTGAAAAACACTGTCTGGGGTGGTGTTGAAAAACACCTGTTGTGGAATGCCCCAAGAGACAAACGCACCCAAAGGACTTATGCTAACAGTTGTGCCCCCTAGACAAAGATAAAGACCAATTCTAGACCAAGTCAAATAAAGTCAAGGCATGATGGAGAATGACTAAGTGTCGAGGACACATGTTAAAAGACAAGGGTACAAAGGCCTCAAGTAGCACCTGTTTCTAGGTTTTCACCACTTGGATTTTTATTGCAATTTTTCTCTTTTTTAATATTTTTGTATTTTTGCTACCAAGGCACCTGTTTCCAGGTTTTCACCAAGGCACTTTTTCTATTTTTTTTAATTTTTTTCATTTTTTTATTTTTTTAATATTTTTTTTAGGACTTTTTATGCTTTTTAGGATTTTTTTAGCATCATATATCAATTTTTTGGGTATTTTTTCAGGATCATAAAATATGTACAAAGGATGCCCCCCAGACAAAACAGGCATCATGGATAGAACTTCTTAAGGTGCAAAACATTGATGGGATCGGGGAGCTGCTCTCCCTCTTCATTGGTTAACAAATAAGCACCTGTCCCAAAAGCTGTAGTAATAACGTATGGTCCAAGCCAATTAGGTTCAAATTTTCCCTTTTGTTCTCTGTTCTGTTGATTCTTAGGATTCTGATGCAAGACAAGATCTACTTGAAATTCCCTAGGGTGAACCTTCTTGTTGAATGCCTTAGACATATGCTTCTGATACACTCTCATGTGATCAAAGGAAGCCCTGTGCTTCTCATCTAGAAGTTCTAATTCCTGTAACCTCATGGCACGATAATCTTCATCTGTTACTAGACCTTTGAGAGAGACTCTGAGTGAAGGGATCTCTACTTCTAAAGGCAATACTGCTTTAGCACCATAGGTAAGGGGGAAAGGAGTAGCCCCTGTAGGTGTGTGAATACTTGTCTTGTAAGCCCATAGTGCTGGATTGATTTGCATGTGCCAATCCCTACCATTCTTGTGTACTGTCCTATGAAGAATCTTGAGAATGGTTTTATTAGAGGCTTCTGCTTGTCCATTTCCTTGTGGGAAATAAATAGAGGACCAATGTTGCTTGATTTTAAACTTTTTGCATAAATGCTTTAGGTCCTTATTCTTGAATTGACCTCCATTATCAGTGATGATCTTAGAAGGCACTCCAAATTGGCAAATAATATGATTCAGAATAAAAAGTGAAACTATTTTGCCTGAGGCAATAGAAAAAGGGACTGCCTAGATACCCATTTCATGAAATAATCAGTAGCTGTGATGATAAACTTATGTCCACCTGATGAGTTGGGGTGAATTTTCCCAACAAGGTCAAAGGCCTAGCACTGAAATAGCCAATGAGAAATAGAAGGAATTATCTCCCTACCAGGAGCATGAATCAGGTTTCCATGTTTTTGACATTTCTCGCAAGACTTAGAGAAAGCTATTGCATCTGTTTGCATTGTGGGCCGATAATACCCCGCCCTAAGTAGCCTTCAGGCCATGGAAAGACCATTGGAATGTCCACCACAAATGCCCTCATGGATGTCAACTAACTCTTGGTCAGATTCCTCCTTTTCCAAGCACCTAAGAAGTGTCCCATCAAAACCCCTCTTATACAAATCACCAGAAATAAGGGTGTGGTGAGAGACATTATGGATAAGATTTCTTTGTTCAGATTGGTTAAATGATCTGGGAATGATGCCATTGTGAAGGTATGAATAGATAGCACCATAGTGGGAAGAATCATGTGTGACAAGAGTACAAATGACATGGCTTTCAGATGAGTCAAATATGGGATGGTGTAGCTCTTCCACTAGGAATTCAAATCTAGACTCATGCTGTTCCAACTGTAGGAGTGAAGCTAATGTAGCCATAGCATCTGCAACTTTGTTTTCTACTCTAGGGATTTGTTGAAAAGTCACCAATGTAAAGTAACGTCTCAATGAATCAACCATCTTTTTGTAAGGTATCAACTTGTCATCCTTGGTTTGATACTCCTCATTGACTTGGTTGATAATTAATTGTGAATCCCCAAAGACATGAAACTCTATTATGTTCCACTCTATATCTAGTTTCAATCCATTGGTTAAAGCTTCATACTCTGTAATATTGTTAGTACATGGGAATAGAATTTTGTAAGACTTTGGTATGTTGTACCCATGTGGAGAGACAAAAAATACTCTAGCACCTGATCCATTTTGCATGTTGGAACCATCAAACAACATCTTACAAGTGTGAGAGGTCATATACAGTATTTGTTCATCTGGGAATTCCAACTGAATAGGCATCTTATCCTTAACTAGAAAATCAGCTAATTGATCAGTGATAGCTTGTCCTTTTATGGCCTTTCTCTCGATGTGCTCTATATCAAATTCAGATAAAACCATCATCCACTTAGCAAGTCTACCCGTGAGGGCAGCCTTACTAAGTAAATATTTAAGAGGATCAATTTTTGCAACCAAATGTATAGTGTGAGCAAGCATATAGTGTCGCAATTTTTGAGAAGAAAACACTACTGCAAGACAAGATTTTTCAATGCTATTATAATTGATCTCATAAGATATGAGAGTATGACTAATGTAGTAAATAGCCCTTTCTTTCCCAGTGTCATCCAATTGAGCCAACAATGCCCCCAAGGAAGAATCTGCCACTGAAATGTACAAAATCAAAGGTTTCCCTAGAACGGGAGGCATAAAAATTGGAGGATTAGCCAAATACTATTTTATTTGATCAAGGCTCTTTTGGCAATCCTCATTCCATATACATGTGGCTCCTTTATGCAATGTTTTGTCAAAAGGTTGTGCTCTATCTGCAAGCTGTGAAATAAACCTCCTTATGGATTGGCGGTGTCCCTGAAGACTTCTCATTTGACTAATGTTTCTTGGAGGCGGCATATCTAATATAGCTTGAACCTTTTCAGGATCAACCTCTATCCCTTTTGCTAAAATTATGAATCCTAGAAGCTTGCCTGAGGCAACTCCAAATGCACACTTTTTCAGATTCAATCTAAGTTGAAACTATTCCATGCGATCTAGAATTACTTCCAAATCGTCGAGGTGTGTATCCCATTTCCTAGACTTAGCCAAGGTGTCATCCATATAATCTTCCAAGTTCTTATGCATCATATCATGAAAAATTATGGTCATAGCTCATTGGTATGTTGTGCCTGCATTCTTTAGGCCAAATGGCATGACGTTCCAACAATAGGTTCCCCATGCACATGTGAAAGCTTTTTTCTCTTGATCTTCAGGAGCTATTTTTATCTGGTTATATCCAAAAAATCCATCCATCAAGGAATATATCTCATAACTCGTTGTCATATCCACTATCATGCCTATGTTTGGGAGTGGAACGTCATCCTTTGGGCATACTTTGTTGAGGTCTCTGAAGTTTTTACATACGCGAATGGATCCATCATGTTTTGAAACTGGAACAATATTTGAGATCCACTCAGCATAGTCAATAGCTCTAATAAATCCATCTCTTAAGAGCTTCTCTAATTCTGCTTTTACAAGGAGAGCTACGTGAGGGTGCATTTTTCTCAATCTTTGTTTGACCAATTTTATTCCTAGAGCTATAGATAGATGATGCATAATAAGATCAGTGTCAAGCCCTAGCATGTCTGAATATGTCCAAGCAAAGTTGATTTTCTTCTTTTGCAAAAACTTTGTATATGCCTCTTTTTCCTCAACTGATAGAGACTGAGCTAGATGCACTATTTGAGGAGCCTCTTCTGTATTCAAATTCACTGGTTGTGTAGGCTCAATGAGAACTGATGACCTATCTTGGAAGTAGCTCAGCAAGTTATTAAGTACCCCATCCTTAGGCACCTTGAAGAGGTTTTCACCCTCGGATACGTCATTTATTTTTACTATTCTGGGTTATGATACTGCCACAAAGTGGTTTTCGCCATCAGGACCATTTTTCTTTTTTTCTTTTTCTTTTATTTTTAGACTAAGGTACTTAATATCAGGCTTCATCATACTTGTTGTACGTTCATTGGTGGAAGAGACTACGGGTTCAAGAGCATTTAGGTAACAGGCAATTTCGTAGTCATTCTGAAATGTGAGGAGTTGTGGCTCTTGAGATAGTTGAGACCAATCAATCAAATGATGGTTGATGAGGGGTAAGTCAATGACTAGTTCAACATTGTTTATGTGGAAAGTGTTATTTTTGGTGACCATATAATTGGGATTCATCAAGTCTTCTTCTAAGATACCCAAATCGGGATTTGTCCTACCAAACGAAGCATCGTACACTAAGGCAATTCGGGGAGTCCAATCCTCTAGTCCTATGCTAGAATTGTCAGTCACATCAGGTTGGGTACTATAAGTATGGACAACATCCATGTCTAAATCAACTGTTGCATCTGAGAGTGAGTCCCATTCAAACTCATGTGAGTTTCTCTTTGAATCATTATTGGGGCCTCGTGATGTAGAAGCCTCAAGGTTGGGAAGGGTTTCCCCTTCCCTAACACTAGCATTGTTACTATCCATCGCAGCTATGATAGGAGGACTGTTAATCATCCAATCTTTTCAATCTCCCCAAAGGAGAGATTTTGAGGGCACCCAATCATCAGACATGTTTTGTTGATTAGAAAGATTAGGTGTGTAGTCTAGGTCATTTTCACTGTCCGTCGTAGCTGAGATAGGGACGCTTGTTTTTTTCTCATTTTCAAAACTTAAGCCAACTGTTGACTTATTCCTTCATCCAAAAAGGGCATGGTTAAGAGGTTTAGCTTTGGCATCCAACCTATGACTAAGGGGACCATGTCCTAGATAACCCATATTCTTGACCAATGTATACCCTCTCCCATAAGGTCTAGGAGAAGGTGCAAAATTCTCATTATGTTGGTATTTCTCTTCTTAGTAAATCCAGTCCCTAATGGAAACCTCTTCTTTTTACTCTTGAATCAGAACTGAGGACTCTACAAATTTATCAAACAATGTCATGGCTGAAGATGAGGGCTTCATTTCTTGAGAAGGTTTGCCATAAGACCTAGGGGAAATTGGAAATTTTATGAATGAATCTATTTTGTAATCCCCCATACCAAGGTCTATAGTCTTGAATTTATTCTTTCATTGTTCAAATGTAGTAGCAAAAGTATTAGCCTCCCTATTCAAAGGAATATGAGACCCTGCCGAAATTGTGTTGACTGATAAGGTGCTGTCCCTTGGTATGCAAATTTCTACTCCATTATAAGGGAACTTCACACACTGATGATAAGTAGATGGGACTGCTTGCATCTCATGTATCCATGGTCTACCCAACAAAATATTGTAAGCCAAAGGGCTAGCATCAACAATCTGAAACAAAATGTCTTTCTCTACAGGACCAATTTGAATAGGAAGAACAACCAACCCCTTAGAGCTACATTCTGCTTCATCATGAGCCTTAATGGTGATCTTCTTTCTTGTATCAATGACTTCTTCTAAATAACCCAAGGCCATCAATAAGCTCAAAGAATAGATATTAAGCCCAACACCCCCATCTATCAACATGCACCTTACACGGGTCTTGTGAATCATAACCTCTATATGAAGGGCCAAATTGTGTGGGTGGCTTAATGATTTGTCATCTTCTTCTGAGAATGTAAGGTAGTGAGGGCTAGCCAAGTGGTTGACCATATTCTAGAATTGGTCTACATCTATATCATTAGGGACACTAGCCGATCGTAGAGCATCCTCAAGGACACACTTGTGCTTGGGGGACAATTCCAAAAGCTCAAAAATAGATATCTGCACAGGTGTCTGTTGTAATTGATCAATAAGGTTATAGTTCCAATTAGGACCAACAATGGGCTTAGGAAGAATACCTTTTGTCATTGGCTGTTTAGACTTGGTGGAGTTAGGACCTCTAATAACAATGGGAGCTTGAGACTAACTCCTAGTGATAGCATTGAGGGGTTGAGACATCTTTCGTGAGTGAGGACCTCTAAGCACAATAATGGGTTCTTCATCAAATATGGGAGGTGAGTCATAACCATAGGGGTCTTTCCCCCTCATCATGTTGAAATTATCATCAACAACTTCAAGCATATTAATGACATTCTTAGCGGTTGTGTAAGTGTAGTTGATAGCGGCCTTGCCATTCTTACCCTTAGAGTTGTCTCCTTTCTCATATTTTTGCAAGGGTTCTTTAAAAGCTTTGTGGTTAGCATTTGTGGTCAACCCATCAACTTGTAATCTTCCATTTTCAATAAGATCTTGGACAAGATGCTTAAGTCTAAAGAAATTTTCTATATCGTGTCCAATTCCATTGTGAAAGACACAAAAAGCCTTCTCATCCCACCAACGAGGCTTAGGATCTGGTATGCAGTGTTTGGTAGGATCTTGAGGTTGTGCCAAATTATGAGCAATCAATGTTTTGAAAATATCTGCATATGAGTCTCCAAGTTTGGTAAATTGTCTCTTTTCTATTTTAGGTCTCCCTTGATACTTGGGTTTATTCTCTTGTTGTTCTGAGGATGTTTGCAGCTTCATGGCTTGGACTGCATTAGAGAGATTAAGAACTCCTTCATTCTTAGGTTGTGATGAGTCAACAACTCCGTCATTGACCACTTGCTTATTCTTATTCCAATAAGAGTTCTTTTTGTAATTATTACCATTATTAGTGTTGTTTTGGCCATTCTTGTTATTAGTTGTTTAGGCCAAAATGCCTTGTTCTTTTAGGACATCTTCTATGCGACATGCAGTCTCTACCATGGTATCAAAAGAGTTAAAAACCATTTTCCTCACTTCATATCTTAGTTCTGGTATTAAATTGCTCACAATTATGTCTATTTGTTCTTCCTCAAGAATTGTTCTAGGATACTTCGAGCACAACCATCTCCATCTTTGCAAGAAGGTGACAAAAGGTTCTCCTTGATTTTGTTTGAGTTTACACAAATCAAGCATTGTGACTAACCTTGATAGATTTTAAGCAAAACGTTGGACAAATCTTTGGACAAGTTCTTTAAATGTCTTCACTAGAGGGGTAAGGTTGGTGAACCACTCCATAGCTTGACCTTTTAGACTCCTTGGGAATAATCTCATTAAGTAGGAGTCTTCATGATGAAAAGCAAAGCTCATTATATAAAATTTTCTAACATGGTCATGAGGGTCACCACTGCCATCATATTTGTCATAAGTTGGGAACTCAACCTTCTTAGGAAATTCAATCATCACCACACTTTTGTCTATAGGGTTGGGACATATGGAGTCCAAGTTGAATGTACTCTTAGGAGCTCTCATTTTCTCTATGTCCCTTTGCATTTGCGTGATCATCTTGTTGGTTGAAGGAATTTGTTTCTTAATCTTTTGGTGCACATCAAAATCATATGGGACCATAGCACCTTTGTTGATGAGACTTTCTAGAAACTGATCCTTGTTTTGTTCCACATATCTTTCTACATATGCTTGGAAAGATGGTTCTTGCTGCATGGTCATAAAATCTATATGATCAAAGTTGGCATAACTTCCTCCATGTTGTGAGCCATGATGTGCTCATTGGGAGGGTTGCTGTGATCATCTAGGAGGTGATTGTCTCCTATGGTGATCATATCTCAAAGTTCTTCTACCCCTAGGACTTGGGGATCTTGAGGGTGTCCTTGACCTTCTTCTAGGACTTGGTGAGGGGGTAGATGGGGGTGAGTTGGTCCCACTATTGGTACCCCTCCCATTGAATCAATTTTGGAGTTGTTGTGCATAGAGCCTATCTTGTTCTTCTTGAGTGACTCTTTTTCTTATGTCCAATAATGCACGTTCTTCTTCTTCTAGTTGTCTAAATTTCTCCCTTTTGGCAGCTTGTTCATCTAGATAGGCTTGCTTCTCTCTTTCAATGCTTTTCAATCTTATACTTGCATATCAAGAGGTATCTTTTAGTGGAGAAGATTGCCTTGAATGTCTGATTGCATTAGCTGCATTGATATGGTGGTCACTAGATTCATTGTTCTGGTCTTCATGTTGTGACCTTGAATCTAAGTGATTTTGTTGGTAATGTCTCTCAGCTCATTGGTGAGCATCGAGATATCTTGTACTGATAGGAGGTGATCCAAGTGGAATAGCATATGCAAACCCAGTAGACATCATGTTACCCCTATGCTGTTGAAATATGTCATCAAGAGTTTGGTTCATTGCTTCTCTTTGTTGTCGAGTGAAAGTGTAACTCATGTCCATACTTGATGAAAGAGGTGCTAAAGAGGTACTCACTTTACTGGAATTAAAACAAACCTCGTGTTCACTTTTAGGAGATTGATTGAAAAGGGGTTCTTTTCCCTTGTGTTGTTGATGAGTCTTAACTGGTGGTAATTGACTAAAGACAACAGGGGGTCGCTTCCCTTGACTGACTTGGTACCTTGTTGTAACTAACATGAAAGAAAAAGATTCTTAATGATAGGGTGACCTCTCAAAGTGTCAACACCAAACTAGGATAATCAAAGTTCTCTAATGTCCAAAAGAGATGAAAAGATAGAAATATCAAAAGGGGCTTTACCAACACTGTCAAAGAGGTGCTTTAAATCAAAGGGTGACTACCCTTGCACTTTTGAAGTAGGAGGTTGGACTAGGCCAAAATATAATTGAAATTGAGATTAAATGAAAATGATTTGGACAATAAGAGTACTAAAATTTTCCAAGAATGTAGCTAACAATTCCAGAGATAAAATTTTTCACCAATAATATCCTTCTAACTTGAAAATTATTTCCAAAGTGACCTTGTAAATCAATTGATACTGTCCCTAGAGGGAAAAAGCCAGAGATTTAGAGCCAAGACAGGTCTCTAATGAAAAAGCAAGAAACCTACTCAAAGACCTAATCTAACTAACAACAACTGAAGCTGACTGAACTGGAAACACAACAGAAACTACCCAGGCGATAGACTCCAGGCTAACTCGATGATATACCTATAACAGGGTGATATTTTGACTTTTACCAGGTGACAGACCTAATACCTTCCAGGAGAAAAACACCAGGAAAGGTAGGTGATAGTCCAGAAGGTGCGAACTATTGTGTGATATAACTTCTCACCGTAGGCAACACTGTTGCAGAATTGTTCAAATCTTGACTAGAATTGTGTAAAATTTGCATTTTTGGGTATGTCTGATTAAAGTTTTCAGTTTGAGGGTTGATGTTTTCAATTTTTATCATGATATCAATAGAAATTTGATAGGTTTTCAAACAACATGGGATCAAACATGTCTCAAAACACTTGAAACAAGGGCAAAAGCAACCTTGCCAAGACAAACACTTGTGATATCAAAATTGGAAAAAAGCACCCTATGAATGCTACCGATTGTTTGTATGTTGAGAATGTTTATACTGGTATCACACAATCGAAGACACTTCAAGCAAACCTATCCTAAAAATTCAAGGCTCAATACTTACCAACCTAGCCCACAACATGATGTTCCCTTGCCTCACACAAAGTGGTTACCCACAATAGATATTGGCTTTGTCATGGAAGTGCCAAAGACACAACCAAATAAACACATATGGTGAGTATCTTAAGGTGATCTAGGTTGTTCCACTTGGATCAATCCTTGCACTAAGAAGATAAGTGGAAAAATAAGGTGGCTTTTATCTAATGGTTCGTAGTTAGGGCTTCCGTTCACAACACCCCTCTTGCTCCTCATAGAGGACTCGGACCTCGCGGCCTCAAGAGTACCTTAAGCATTCTTTCTCAATGCTTTCCCCATGGTTGCAATCCCATGAGCTACTCACATCAAACGAAGACAAGTGTTATGTCTACCAAGGTTTTGTGTCCTCAATAGCCTTGAGTTTATAGTGGGTCAGAATAGCTCGGTATTAGCTTGTCCCCACTTGGGTCATTCCTCTTGATTGCTCAAGAGTAGGCCCGCTAAAAGATTCTAATGCTAAACAAAGAATGGACTAACTCTTGAGGTTCAAGGTTTTTGGTTCACCACAAGGGTGAAGAGCATACTCCCCTATCTCAAGAATTTCTCCCAAACACACCAAAAAGGGGTTCAATTACCCTCTTGCTTCCAAAATTCCAAGATGGGTCAAGATTTTTTGGTTCACCAAAAGGGTGAAGAGCATACTTCTCCTACCACCTCAAAATCCCTTCCACAAGATATTAAGATTCCTATGAAAATGAACAACTAGTGATTGCTGCACTTGAAATGAATAAAACACAAGCACTTTATTTGGTTTTTATACTTAGGGAAGCCCTGCAAAAACTGTTAGTAGCCCTCTTTGACATGCATTCTTTTAGAAAAACATTCAAGCAAGAGGTACCTACAAGCACAACTTGTTAAACCAACAAGAGGTTAGGAAAAAAATAAAATCTAAGTGAAACAATGCAAGATCTAACTAGAAGATGTAAATAAACTCTGTCTAAATGCAGTGAACATAAACATCAAGCTATCTAAGATCAAACTCAGCTAAATAACTGAAATTAAAGATCTTTGCTAGTATAGGTGACACACTATAGACACCAAAAATATTGCGTGATACAGTTCTGTATAACAGTGCGATATTTTAATTCTGAGTGATATTTCACCTTAAGCCAAGTGATACTTCGTCCGACACCAGGCAATAATTCCTACAACAGTCAGGCAATACTTGAATCAGGTGAAGTATCGCACAATATAGAGTGAACTATCACGTGATATACCAGAACAGTATCGTACGATATACTGAGACCAAAAAAATAGAGACTGAGAATTAAGCCAAAATTAATCCAAAAAATTGATAGAAATGCAAAAATGAAAGGACAAAGTTAAGCTACTCTGCCCCACGGTGGGCGCCAAAAATGTATGGTGAAAACGTGACCATGCTTCTATGAATCCTTACATGTAAGGAAACTCAAGAATGAGCCCTCACAAATCGATCCATAGCTCTCTATGCATGGAGTTGCAAGATTTGTAAAATTGCTCTCAGCTAGAGCTATAAACTCATGACCTTGCTAGTCAACCACACAATGAGAGATTCCAAATCAAAGACAAGGGAAACAATGCCAATATCCTCAATGAAATCAAGATGTATTCAATGCAATGCAACCTATATGAGTATGCAAGTTACTCTATGAAAATGAAAGTACAAATTATGTTATGAAAGGAAAGTACAAAGATTACAACCTTCCTAATTAGGCTATGTGAGATTAAACTATTGCGTAAAAGAAAATCTACACTAAGAATGCTATTATCACGCAACTATGAAAGCAAATATGAAACTAGGTGAAATGCACCAAAAGGCTTCAAAGCTTGGATGCAAAAGTGTCTTCAAGAAAGCTCCAAATAGACCTAGAGAACTTGCAGCATAACAATAGCATAAAAACATGATGCTAAAATGAGGAGAGCTCTCCTTTTATAAGAAATGAGGTGAAATGGACCATTGAGATTAAGAGGCAAAAGACTTAATCAACGGTGGAGAAAAATGGAAGCTTGATCCTTGTGCACAAATATCCTCCAATGAGAAAATAGGAGTTGACTTTTGTGTCCATATGAGACAAAAAGTACTTTTTCTCTTTTTATAAAATAAGAATGATGCTTTATTTATGCAACTTAGGATAAGAGGAAAAGTGGGGGCTTTTTATTTATTAAAAGGGGAGGAAATATTACTTTTATATAAATAAAGACTTAGGATAAAATGGTTAGCCCAAGGAAAATAATTGAAAATGATGAAATTAGGATTTGATCAAGAAATTGATAGTGTTGAAAAATATTGATTATAGATAAAACTAATTCAGAGATAAATAAATCAAATAAATGAGGCCCAAAGTTTAGGCAACCATTTTAGGGTGCATACAATTCTTTTTGTCTAAGTCGAAATTCCCCACCCACTCATTTTTAGGGGCACAAGTTGAGTGACTTCCTAAGGCTAGTCCATTTATTGATGTGTTAAAATTAATAACCAATTATTCTTAACCTATTCTTACCTATTCTTGCACAAGATAACAAGAGGCATCATCTACATAATTGAATGCATATGATAATTAAAATTAAATATTACTAATTGGAAATTATAATTGCACTATTGGTGTCATAATATATTGCAACTATTAAAACTATTTGGTTAAACATTCTAACTATTTATTCTTCCTGTTGTCTATATAGTTACATTGTAATTATTCTTTAAATTTAGGACTATATAAATTATTTGTTTTCCATCATCGAAATATTATTAATAATATTTCTCCCTTACTTTTGTATCAAAGAAACATGGTCATGGAGATCTTCCTGAATGGTTCTTATGGCTAGGTTTGCTAATTTTGAGTTTGATTATTATTTCACAAAAAATTGTCTCCAACAACAATGCAAGGATAGAAAAAGAGGAGAGATGTGAAGAAGGTTGATAAATCAAACTGGAGTGAGAATGAGAGAATGCAAAGAATTGGAAATAAGGTGAAAATGCGAAGAACATAGTCTATAAATAAACATAAGAAAAGAAATGTAGAGGAATTATTATCAGTTTGAAGCTATGCTTATGCATTTGTTTTACTAATAAAGCTATTGGAGAGCTTTACAAGGTCATAAAATGATGTAGGAGCATCCTAGGATTCTTGGCAATCCTATATCACCCAAAAATATGTTTATTTTGTAAAGAAGATTGGTAGTTTTGGTTCTTAGTTAAGTGAAGTATTTTCTCGGTCTTGGAGTATGGTTGCTTGGTTACAGTGTTTACCAGGGTGTTTGGTCTCTGAAGAAAACTTGGTAATTGAAGGCGTCGGTCACTCTTGGTGCTCAACAATAACTGCATTGCTTGGTGATGCTTGTTGTGGTCAGTTCACTCACGCTCAGTTATTTCTCTGTTGCTTGATTTTTGGTTACTGATGGGATCTCGATGTTGCTTACTGGTGCTCGGTGTTCTTGTAGACTAACTTGGTTGTTTGGATGAATCGGCTTGGCCGACTAGTGTATTTTATTTGGGTCACGTTCCTCTAGTTATGGATTGACCATTGGGCATGTGGGGACCTAGATTTGGCGTGTTGCATTCTCCTATGTGGATCTGGAGGCCGACATGTTAAATTTATTTATTATCAGGCTATCTGAGAGCTGACCATGTATTTCATTTAATATTTGTATACTTTGGAAGCTGACTGGATTTTGGGATTTAATTTTTTATAAAGCTGACTTATGGCTAGGAATTAGTATTTAAGAGGATGTTTAGGTAGTTGTTTAAGGTAGTGGGGGTAGAGATCTAGAATGTGATTAGATCTTGATAGAAGGTAGACGAGTTAGTAGCTTGCGATCTTAGGCACAAGAAGATTGCTTGGTGGCCTGTGTGCACAAGTTTAGATCTTTCTTGGAGTGCCTAGCAGTGTCTTGTTGTGTTATAGACCTAGACTAGCTAAGAGATGTATTGGATGCTGCGTGATCTTATAGAACTGTTTCTTTCTTTGTAATTGGCCGTAACCGAGAAGGCCTTACAGCTTGACACATTGCATGTATTTAGTTGTTGATGAATAAAGATACCTATTATCTTCCAGATTTGGTGTTATTTTTATGTAATTCCATTGTGTTGTGGTTTGGCTGCAAGTTTGGATAGTCCTTAATTGGATTCTCCATCCTTGACTGCATCAAGTGGTATCAGAGCAAGTTGAGCTTGAATGTGTGGATAGATCGTCGAAGAAGAGATAGTTTGCACCAGGACCTCAGATTGAAGATGCCTTTGAGGAGAGCTCATGAGATCTCAGAGGAGGAAGCTGTTGAAGAATTTAGTATTGATGGTTTTAGAGCTTTGCAGAAATAAGTGCAAGATCTACAAGAGGAATTGAGAAAGAAGACTATATCGAAAGAAGATAGTGATGATGAATCTAAGGAAGAAGATCATTTTGAAGAAGCCATAGAAGAAGCTAGGGATCTAGAAGAAAATTGAATCTTGAAGGCTATGTCTAGAATTGGGAAAAGACCTAAGATTGAAGTTTCTACATTTTTTGGAAGCCTTAGGCTAGAAGAGTTGATTGATTGGATTAATGAGATAGATGAATAATTTGAGTATGAAGAAATAGAAGATCCTAATAGAGTTATATTTTCAAAGAATAAATTGAAGGGTCATGCACATATTTGGTGGAGGGAAGTTCAGTTGGAAAGAAGTAGGAGAGGAAAGGAAAAGATCACTAGATGGAATCGAATGGTTGACAAGTTGAAGAAGCAATTCATTTCAGTGGATTATGAGTTAGACATGTCTAAGAAGATGCAAACCTTGAAGCGGACCAACAAATCAATATAGGAGTATACTGAGGAGTTTTGCAGAATCTTGATTAGGAATGGTCATTCTGAAGTTGATAAAGAGAAGGTTTCTAAGTATGTTTATGGTTTGAGACCTAGTATTCAAGAAGAGTTACTTACTGTTTAGATGACAACAATAGGAGATGCTTATCAGATGGAATTAACGATTGAAGAGAAGTTGAATAAGAAGTTTGAAGGAAGACAAAATAATAGGAATAAAGGTGGTAAGACTGGTGAAATAGTTGCTGAAAATAATGTGGTAGAGAATCCTAAGAAGACTGACATAGGATCTGGCAGTGGTTAAGTCACTAAAAATTTCAATACTGGACAAAGAGGAAGGTGGAAAAATGAGTTCACTGGCACTTGAACTATCAATGTGGTGAAGTGGGTCATAGAAGTTTTCAATGCCCTAAGAAAAGAGTTGCACTAACTACCGAAGAAGACATTGAGAATGTTGCAGAAAAGGGTGAATTTATTATCACTAGGAGGTTGTCTACATGTGTCCAGGAACTAGTGCAAAGAAGAAGTTTATTCAGAACCATATGTAAGTGCAAGAATAAGGTATGTAATGTTATAGTTGATGGTGGTAGTTCTGAGAACTTTGTTTCAGAAGAGATGGTGAGTAAGTTGAATTTGGAAAGAAAGAAATGTCCTAAACCTTATCAAATTAGTTGGATACAAGATGTGTCTAAGGTTAGGATTGAAGAACAATGCTTGGTTAATTTTCAGATTGGATCTTATCATGATGAAATATTGTGTGATGTATTGCCTATGGATGCTTGCCATCTATTGCTCGGGAGGCCTTGGCAATTTGATAGAAATGTTTTTTTTGATGGTCGTGCAAACACCTATGTGGTTAGGCATGAAGGATCTAGGCATATGCTATTATCTTACAGGAGACAGGGACTAAGGAATGTGGAGTTGTCAGGTGTTGTCTGTGTGACCAAGACAAACCTCAGAAGCATAGGGTTGATGAACCTATTCCTACAAAGTCTAGTTTGAAAGAGAAGGAGAATGATATATTTGAAGAGTTTGTTGAGATTAAGAGGTAGATGGTCTTTCTGGCACAAATACTACAACAGATAATGACATTGATGACATAGAGGGATGCAGATGATGTTGAGTTGACAAAGGAGTCTCAAAAGGATGGAATTTACCAAGGTACTGATGTGATCAACAATGGAAGGGATGATCAGAGTCTATTGTTATTATTTTCAGATAGAAAAGATAAGAAGAAGGACAACTTGCTATAAGGTA
The DNA here is from genome assembly GCA_027943335.1 of Chamaecyparis obtusa. Lineage (NCBI taxonomy): Eukaryota > Viridiplantae > Streptophyta > Pinopsida > Cupressales > Cupressaceae > Chamaecyparis > Chamaecyparis obtusa. Next base: position 234,118 of record BSBK01000251.1, read on the forward strand.
CAATAAATGAAGTGAAGACAACTTGGAATGAAGGGCAAGAGGAGATATGGGTTAAGAACAGATATGGCATACTAGTTTTGATTCCCTTAATACATTCTTGATTTCCTTATGAGAAAATCTTCTTTGCCTGGGGTGTCTAATGTAGGAGCATCCTAGGATTCTTGGTAATCCTGTATCACCCAAAAATATGTTTGTTTTGTAAGGTAGATTGGTAGTTTTGGATCTTATTTAAGTAAAGTATTTTCTTGGTCTTGGAGTATGGTTGCTCAGTTACAATGTTTACCAGGGTGCTCATGTTGGAGATTTGCCAACAGGCCAGTAATGACTGTATGTTTGTCATTGATGACAACATATGGAAAGTAGCATGTGTGGAAGACTTATGTAGTAAGCCTTCATTTTATGTAGCATGGACATGATATTAGCATGATATCATGGGCATAGAGGTTAACTATTAGCATAGATAGTTATATAGCAGCTGGTGTCAGTAGTGTTCCTTACAGAGTAATAGACAGTGTTCTATGTATGGTTGTCCATACAATTATCATGAAGCCTTGCATGCTTGGATATATGTTGAAGACATGTTAATGATGTTTTTTTTTATGTACACATAGTCTAATGATGAACACAAGTGAAGTTATGGAGTCGTTATTCACCTGTAGTAGTTTCCTATGTTTGTTCAGAAGAGCTGACAGAGATTTTATTGGTTCTTGAGTTGTGCCTATCTTGAGGCTATGTGCCCTTGGATTTAAGCTTGGAGAAGTGTTATTGATGTTTGGTTAAGTGCACATAAGTTAATTTAGCTTACAGAGAAAGTTCTAGTTGTTTTGGTAGAGCTGACAGTGTGTAGCGTGCGTCTACATTTATCTTATTAGACAGGTCCCAGATTGTGTTGTGTGCATAGTAGAGATGAAAGAATGTTTGTTGGAGTTTATTATGGTTTCTCTAAATATGATTTCAAGGTAGTTTTGATAGACTGACTTGATTATATCATTTAGAGGAAAGATATTTATAGGCAGTCATTTGTGATTGCTGAAGTGTGGTTCATTGTTGATTAAGCAGAGCAGAGTAGAGTGTGCGAAGTGTTGAGCCATCAAAAGAAGGTCTATGTGACCAAGTAAAGTACTTGTGTTATTCATTGGAACTAATCTAGACAGCAGGTCAAAGCACAGTTCACCAAGATCCAAATATAGTGTGTATCTATTATTCAGAAGGTTGTAGCCTTCTCCCATTTGAGCAGTGAGTTCTCAGACAGTGCGTCCTCTCCCCTAATAGGGACAATTTTAAAAGACTCCTAACAGGTTCTGAACCTTGACCAGGTCTACTGTACTTAATATATTGTAAAGATACTCCTAACAGGGTAAAGGATCTTCTAACAAGGATCATCATACACTAGTACAAAATATTAGTGGGTATCAAGTCCCACTAGGGTTTTTACCTATTTGGGTTTCCCCATAACCAAAATATTGGTGTTTTGTTCATGTGTTCTTTCATTGTGTTTATGCTTTATGTTAAGTATACTTAATTGGATAAAGAATTGAATCTTGTAGATAACTGATTCACCCCCCCCCCCTCGCAGTTATCTTTTGGGACTATTCCTAACAATTAGTATCAGAGCCAAGTGCCTCAGAGAGAAATTTTAATAGCTTGAGGTTGATTAGATGGTGTACTTTAGGAAAGAAAGTCCTAAGTTCGATGGAGAGAATTATCTTGATTGGAAGAACAAGATGGTAACTCATTTGTAGTGCATTTCTTTTGAAGTTTTTAATGTAACCATCAAAGCAGCCAAGATTCCTATCATAGAAGACCTTGCAAAAGATGATGTTACTGACATACAAAAGGAATTATTTCATCATAATGCTATTTCTAAAGAATCCCTTATCAGTGCCCTATCTGATGGTGAATTTTTAGAAGTGAAAAAGGTAGATACAACCCACAAAATATGGAAGCACCTTGAAGACACATTTGAAGGAGACAAACAAGAAAAGGATGCACGCAGAAAGACATGGAAGAAAAGGTACAATGCATTAGAGATGCTACTTGAAGAAAACATCAGAGCTTACAATCAAAGGATTAATGAAGCAGTTGCTGGAATCAGGAACAATGGCGGAGATGTTTCAGAGGACATTATGGATAAGTTGATGACTACTCTTACTCCCGAATATGAAAGCAAGATCAAAGTCCTTGATTAGACTATGCATCTTACATCAAACTTCAAAAGAGAGACCTTGATCAGAAAAATCTCATCTTTTGAGATTTCAAGATTAAAGACAAAACCAAAGAGTGAAACAGCTTTCAAAGCAATAGTTCATGGTAAGAAATCTACAAACACTTCTAGTAATTTTGATGATGATGATGAACAGAGAACACTAGATGATTTTATTGCTATGATTTCCAAAAGAGAAAAGAAAGGAAAAGGAAAATATGAAGGTCAATTACCATTTAAGTACTTTTCATGTAATAAGATTGGTCACTTTGCATCTAAGTGTCCCACTAGAGCTAGAAAGTTCAAAAAGGATTACAAGCCTAAGTATTCTAAGGAATGATACTATGCTAGAGATGGAGTTTCAGATGAAGAATCTGGTGAAGAAGAAATTGGATTCATTGCTATTGTAGACAAAATGAATAACAAGACAATTCATGTAGACAAGAAAGAGAATCAAGAGCTAGCATTGATTTCACAAGCTAACATAAGGATAGGTTGGATTATAGACAGTGGTTTCTCACATCACATGACAGGTGATAAAGGAAGGTTTGTTCATTTGGACAAATACAATTGAGGTATGGTCATATTTGGAGACAACACTCCTAAACCTATAGTTGGTATAGGATCCATCACTTTGGATGGAAAGAATAGTACTGATGATGTTCTTTATGTTGATGGTTTGAAACATAACCTTCTTAGTGTTGGACAGTTACTTGGAAAAGGATATCAGTTGGAATTCAAAGATGAAAAATGCATTATTAACAACAAAGATGGTGTTATGATTGCATCAGGCACAAAGATAAGAGGTAATGTTTTTCAACTCAATTTAGAAGCAAGTTGTTTTGTTGCTAAAGTTGATGATAATTGGTTGTGGCATAAAAGACTATGTCATATCAATTTTGATAACATAGTGAAGATAAGAAATGTAAAGGCAGTAAGAGATCTACCTAGCATAGCAAAGCTAGTTGATACTATATGTAGGGAATGTGTGATGGAGAAGCATGTGAGAAATTCATTCAAGATCAAGTAGAATTCAGCAGAGAACAAGTTGGATCTGATTCATATAGACCTATGTTGTCCAACTCAAACAAGATCATACTATGGTGAAAGGTATTTCATTTTGTTTGTTGATGATTATACTAGGTTGATGTGGGTTGCATTCTTAAAAGATAAGTCAGAAGCTTTTGACAAGTTCAAAATGTTCAAAGCTAAGGTTGAGAATGAATTTGGATTAAAGATAAAATGTTTGAGATCGGATAGAGGAGGAGAATTCACCTCGGACATATTCTATGAGTACTGCGAAGAACATGGCATAAAGAGACAATTAAGTGCACCTAGAACCCCTCAACAAAATGGAATTGCAGAGAGAAGAATAGGATCATTCTTGATACAATGCACACCATTATGATAGAAGGAAAAGTTGCACACACCTATTGGAGAGATGTGGTCAATACAATAGTTTATACCATCAATAGAATTCAATTGAGGCCAGGTGCTGACAAAACACCTTATGAGCTATGGTTTGGTAATGTTCCCATAGTAAAATACTTTAGAATCTTTGGAAGCAAGTGCTACATCAAGAGGGATGAAGCAGTAGGCAAGTTTGATGCAAGAAGTGATGAAGGTATTTTTCTTGGTTACTCTACTAAAAGTAAAGCTTATAGATGTTTCAATTTAAGATTGAAAAAGATCATTGAAAGTGCTCATGTAAAGATTGATGAAAAGTTTATGATTCAAGAAAGATATCATGATTACTCACCCATGATTGAAGAAGAACCTAGACCCTCTACTAGTGAGACAGTTATTGAAGAAATGTTTGACAGTATTGATGTGTTATTCAATGACCCTGAGACAAGTGAAGAAAATACTCCTAAGGATGATGAGTTAGCATCACCTAAAGTTCCAAATTTTACATCAAGAAATCATTCCAAGGTAGACATAATTGGAGATCAGAGTGGCAAAGTCTTAACAAGATCACAAGCAAAGAACTTAGCTAGCAATGAAGCGGTATGTTTACTATCTTAGATTGAACCCTTAAGTGTTGAAGATGCATGTAATAATTCAGATTGGCATGATGCTATGAAAGAAGAACTTGATCAGATTGTTAAGAAGGACACTTGGGAATTGGTCCCAAGACCTAGTGATAAAAATGTGATTGGAACAAAGTGGATATTCAGAAACAAGATGAATGAAGATGGTACAGTAGTAAGAAACAAAGAAAGATTAGTATGTAAAGGATATGCGCAAAGAGAAGACATTGATTATTCAGACACATTTGTACCTGTGAGTAGATTAGAAGCTATTAAATTATTTTTAGCTTATGCTATAGTCAAAAACTTCAAATTTTATCAGATGGATGTCAAGTCAGCATTCTTGAATGGAGACTTAAAAGAAGAAGTAGACATTGAGCAGCCAAAAGGATTCACCTTATTAGACAGACCTGATATGGTATGCAGATTGAAGAAAGCCCTCTATGGACTTAAGCAAGCCCCTAGAGCATGGTATGAGAGACTAGATGGATACTTAACAAAGATTGGATTCAAGAAAGGAGCAACATATTGCAATCTATTCATTAGAGAGACATCTAAAGGTTTACTACTTGTAGCTATATTTGTTGATGACATTATCTTTGGAGGTAATGACAAACTCGGTGCTGAATTTGCAAAAGAAATGCAGAATGAGTTTGAGATGAGTATGATTGGTCCTATCAAATAATTTTTGGGACTAAATGTGTAGTAGACAAAAAAAGGGATTTTCATTAATCAATCAAATTATGTGAAAGAGATACTGACGAAATTCAAGATGGATGATTCCAAGGTAGTAGGAACCCCTATGGTCACTCGATGCAAGCTTACAAAAGAAGATGACTCACCAGCAATAGATATAACTGTATCATCTTAAAATGGAAGCACTTCCATGATAAGAGCATTTAGCCCTCCGAGTAAGTGGTTTGGGGTCACATCAAATATCTTGAATTGATCTTTGCTTTGATCTAGATTTCTCCTCGCTTTCCACTTCTTTTCTACTTCATTCTAGGTGAAATTAGGGTTAGGATCTTAAGGATTCTACCAATTTTCCCTCTTCCATGGTTCTATTTTCTAGGTAGGATGTAGAAATAGATCCTCCTAGCCTTCATCATAGTAATCATAGAATTTTATGTCTGTCCCTGACATTCTGTCATGTTCTGGCATCACTTCTAGGTTTCTGGGCATCCCCGGGACCTCTTGACTTGGTTCTGAGTCAATCTGGGACCAGGGTCAGGGTCAAGGTTGAACTTGACTAAGTCAGGGTCAAGCTCAAATCTGACTAGGTCAGGATCAAGCTTGAACCTGACTAGGTCAGGTCCAACCTCAATTTTGGCTCCTTCCTTCAAATCTCCAATTTCCGTGATTTCTGGGCATCGGGCTTTCGGGAGATTTATTTTCCCGCCTCTGAGTCGGCCATTTCAGGTTTCGGGATGGTAAATCCTTTAATTGCATTTAATCTAGGTATATTTTTTGAAGGTTAGGACCTAATTTGGATTTAATTCTCCAAGGTGGCCCCTCTACAGGAGTGTGCCCTAGTTCACTATAAAAGGAGGCCTTCCTCTCTCATTTTCATATCAATCATTCACATCTCAAGCACTCAAGCCCTCAAGATGATCAAGCGAGCATCCATTCAAGCATTCAAGTCTTCTTCTCCATCCAAGTTCTTCATTGAAGATCAAGGATTTCAAGCATTCAAAGCCATTGAAGGAATTTGGTTCAAGCATTCAAGATTCATCATTCAAACCCTAGATCTAGCCATCATGATGGTGTGATCTTCCTTCAAGATCCTTTGTTCATCTTCAAGATCCATTTCAATCTTCCCTCAAGGTGGATTCCAAGCATACAGGCATGGAGCTTTGATTTACATTTATTGTTTTGTTTAAGCTTTCATATCAATATACTTGTTTACATTTCGAATACAACTGCATATCTATTGAATTGCATAGCTTCATTGTTAGATCCTTTTCTACTACTTGCTAGCATTCCTATTTCAATTTCAATATTAAGGTTGATTCCAAACTAAGGTTTGACCAAGGAAAACCCCTCAAACAAACAACAAAAATCCTCCTTTTCTTGCACGTATAGGTGTGGAATTTTGGATCTAAAAGCGAATTTGGATACCCTTTTCAAAAAACTTCTGAGATTGGTGAACAGAATTTGAATCAGACTTCAAATAAAGAATGTAGTATTTGACCTTTTATGAGGGTCAAACCTGAGCTGAGCCATCTTGGAGAAAGATTTCTAGGTTTTCTCTATCTCGGCATTTCCAGTCTAGGATAGGTTTTAGATTTTCCTAAAAGTGTACACAGACATCAGAATTCAACAGTTTCCAGATTTTCCCTAATTTGAGGTTAGTATTTGTATTTCAATTATTTTAGATTTCCAAACATAATATATATATCCTCCTCCATAGGGAAATATTGGATTTACTCTCTCTCTCTCTCTCTCTCTCTCTCTCTCTCTCTCTCTCTCTTCCATATTCTTCACAAATTGTTTCAATTGTGTATTAACCTTTTGGTTGATCAAATTGGATCTCTTCTTTGGGGAATTTGGGTTTGAGAATAGATCTCATATTTCCCCCTATACATTTGAATAGGGTTGAATCCATTTTACCTCTATTCAATAACATTGTATAAGTCTATGATTGGTAAACTCATATCTTACTCAGACTAGGCTTGATATTTCCAATGCAGTTGGCATAGTTGGAAGATTTGCAGTAGAGCCTAAACAAAGTCACCTCATGGCAGTAAAAAGAATATTTAGATACTTGTAGGGCACTATAGATTATGGTGTATGGTATCCTAATTCAGAAAATGTTGAGCTTCATGTGTACACTGATGTAGATTGGGAAGGATGTGTTGATGACAGAAATAGTATTTCAGGTGGAGTAGTGTTTCTTGGTGATAGACTTGTCACTTGGACAAACAAGAAACAAAATTGTATTTCTTAGTCAACCATAGAAGCAGAGTATGTTGTAGCAGCCTTGAATTGTTCTACAATTGTTTGGATCAAGAAAATGATAAAGGATTTTGGAATTTAGATTGATTATCCTATTGTTATTCATTGTGATAACACTAGCATTATCAATATGTCAAAGAACCCTATGATGCATGCAAAGACAAAGCACAATGAGATCAAGTATCACTTCCTAAGAGAGAAAGTAGCAGAGAAAGAAGTCAAGTTGGACTATGTGAGTACTAAAGATCAATTGGCAGATATATTCAAAAAGCCCTTGCCTAAGGATACTTTTGAGTAACTCAGGGAGAAGTTGGGAGTCATTCCCTTCCCTATTTCTACTTAGAAGAAAGAAGGAAAGGCATCAGTCCTCAGGGACTGGTGGAAGGTTGACTACTCTACCTCAGGAGTAGTACCAGTGCTTAAAATGAGTGGTGCCCTTTTCCATTGATGTCAAAGACGGAGTATATATAGAGTCATGAAAAATAGAAGTAAAAAGAGGAGTAATATACTAAGGGGGAGCAACATTCAGTTATGACAGCAGTACAATTGAGGAAATGGAGAATATTAGAAAATATTGCAGTAGATGGAGGATTCATCTTTGGGGGAGTTTTGAAGAGGAAATGGAAAATGTTATAAAAGAAATGTTCATTTGGTTTGGTGGTGGTTTTTCATTCCACATGTTGCCATCAATGCCAAAGGGGGAGATTGTTAGAGATTTTCCAGCAGGCCAGTACTAACTGTATGTTTGTCATTGACGACAACATATGGAAAGTAGCATGCGTGAAAGTCTTATGTAGTAAGCCTTTAGTTTATGTAGCATGGAAATGATATCAGCATGATATCATGGGTGTAGAGGTTAACTGTTAGTACAGATAGTTATATAGCAGCTGGTGTCAGCAGTGTTCTTGACAGACTAACAGACAGTGTTCTGTGTATGGTTGTACGTACAGTTATCATGAAGCCTTGCACACTTGGATATATGTTGAAGACATGTTAGTGATATTTCTATTATGGACGCATAGTCTGATGATGAATACAAGTGAAGTTATGCAATCGTTATTCACCAGTAGTAGTTTCCTATGTTTGTTCAGAAGAGCCGACATAGATTTTATTGGTTCTTGAGTTGTGCCTATCTTGAGGGTATGCACCCTTTGAGTTAATCTTGGAGAAGTGTTATTGATGTTTGGTTAAGTGAACATAGGTTAATTTAGCTTACAGAGAAAGTTCCAGTTGTTTTGGTAGAGCTGACAGTGTGTAGCATGCGTCTACATTTATCTTATTAGACAGGTCCCAGATTGTGTTGCGTGCATAGTAGAGTCATCATAATGTTTGTTGGAGTTTATTATGGTTTCTCTAAATATGATTTCAAGGTAGTTCTGACAGGCCAACTTGATTATATCATTTAGAGGAAAGATATTTATAGGCAGTCATTTGTGATTGCTGAAGTGTGGTTCAAGGTTGATTAAGCAGAGCAGAGAAGAGTGTCCAAAGTGTTGAGCCATCAGAAGAAGGTCTATGTGACCAAGTGATGTAGGAGCATCCTGGGTGTAAGAGCAATCTTGCATCACCCAAAAGTATTTATGTTTTTGTATTCAATAAGGGCTATCTTGTGTAGAGTTGTTATTTATGGAAACTTGCTATTTTTAGTAAGTTGGTCTTACGATCTCAGAATGTTCTAATTTTACATATGGAGGTTCATCTCACTCATATCAGCCTGCCAGCAAAGTTTCATGGCTAGACTAGGTCTAGTTTTGAAGATATTGAACATTTTTGGTATTGGCAGCAGGTTACAGAAACTTCAAACTTAGTTTTGAAGGCTTTAGAGTCCCCGAATGAGGTTGAAAATTTGGGTGACGAGTGCTTGTGCTAGTCAAGCTTGTAGAGCGCTTCATGGCATTTCCAGAATGGGGTTATAATAGCCAATCAGGTCAATGGGTGATGACTTATGGTCTTTGAAAGTTGGGTCACCTGAAATGGCAGAAAATAATTTTTCTTCAAAGTTTTTGTTTGGGTTTCAAAACTCATTTTGAGCCGACTTTGATGTAATAAATTGTAAAATAAAATAATTCTAAGTTTGGTCGGCCCTAAGGGCTAAATTTCTAGAACCTTCTCGGGCAGTGAAAATTGCCCATATAAAGAAGGCCCGTAGTGTTGTCTAGGGCAGTTCTAGGTAGTAGATCTGGGTATTGATTCAAGGCTTTGTCCTACAAAATATGGTAAGGGAATGCCCATGCGGCTTTGCATATTGTAATTCAGAAAGTTTGTAATTCCACATTTGTGGAGATAATAAGAAGCCAATTTTCTGTTCTTGCATATTATTGTTGTTGTTTCTCTATTTCTGTTATGTGTTTGTGGTATTAAGGGAAGCACCCTTCATCACCAGGTAAAGTACTTGTGCTATTCATTAGAACTGATCCAGACATCAGGTCAAAGCGTAGTTCACCAAGATCCAGATATAGTGTGTATCTGTTATTCAGAAGGTTGTAGCCTTCTCCCATTTGATCAGTGAGCTCTTGGACAGTGCGTCCTCTCCCCTAATAGGGACAATTGTAAAAGACTCCTAATAGGGTCCGAACCTTGACCATGTCTACTGTAATTAATATATTGTAAAGCTACTCCTAACAAGGTAAATGATCTTCTAACAAGGATCATTATACACTAGTATAGAATATTAGTGGGTATCAAGTCCCACTGAGGTTTTTACCTATTTGGGTTTCCCCGTAACCAAAATATTGGTGTCGCGTTCATGTGTTCTTTCATTATGTTTATGCTTTATGTTAAGTATACTTAATTGGATAAAGAATTGAATCTTGTAGATAACCGATTCACCCCCCCCTCCTCTTAGTTATCTCTTGGGACTATTCCTAACAACTTGGTCTCTAAAGAACACTCAGTAACTGAAGGTGTTGGTCACTCCTGGCACTCCATGATAACTATGTTGCTCGGTGATGCTTGGCATGGTTGTTTCATTGGCGCTCAGTTATTTCTCTACTACTTGATGTTCGGTTACCAACAGGATCTCGGTGTTGCTTACTGGTGCTTGGCGTTCTTGTAGACCAACTTGGTTGTTTGGATGAATGATCTTGGCCGACTGGTACATTTCATTTGGGTCATGTTCCTCAAGTTATGGATTGACCATTGGGCGTGTAGGGACCTAGATCTGGTGTGTAGCATTCTCCTATGTGGATCTGGAGGCTGACATGTTAAATTTATTTATTGTAAGGCTATTTGAGAGCCGACTATGTATTGCATTAAATATTTATATACTTTGGAAGCCGACTGGGTTTTGGTATTTAATTATTTGTAAAGTTGACTTATCACTGGGAATTAGTATTTAAGAGGATGTTTGGGTAGTTATTTAAGGCAGTGGGAGTAGAGATCTAGAATGAGATTGGATCTAGATAAAAGGTAGCAGGGTTAGTAGCTTGCGAGCTAAGGCACAAGAAGATTATTTGGTGGCCTGTGTGCACAAGTTTAGATCTTTCTTGGAGTGCCTACCAGTGTCCTATTGTGTTACAGACCTGGACTAGCTGAAAGGTGTATTGGATCCTGCGTGATCTTATAGAACTATTTCTTTCTTTGTAATTGGCCGTAACCAAGAAGGCCTTACAACCTGACACATTGCATGTAATCAGTTGTCGATGAATAAAGATAGCTATTTTCTTTCAGATCTAGTGTTATTTCTATGTAATTCTGCTATGTTGTGGTTTAGCTACAAGTTTGGACAGTCCTTAACTAGATTCTCCATCCTTGACTACATCATAAAATGACACAATAATTTTTTTCTCTTGACCAACTCTAAACATGATGTGAGACAGTGATAGAGAAACTTTTCTAGATGTCATGTTTTTTTTTCCTTGGAACTTTGAATAGTTCTCTAATCTAAGATCTTTAGTGGTCCTTATCTTTGAGACTAGCACTTGGATCTTTGAGGGTTGCAATGGTTACACCAATAGTAAAATATATATGAAATGATGATATTGTGGTATATTCATTGGTCTCTATACCTTGTTATTTCTATATCCCTCTCTCTCTCTCTCTCTCTCTCTCTCTCTCTCTCTCACACACACACACACACACACACACACACACACACACACACACACACACACTCACACACACACACACACACACACACACACACACACACACACACACACACACACACACACACACACACACACACACACACACACACACACACACTTGATTTGTTAGTTTTTATAAATCTAAGCATTTTTTTAATGTAAATGTTGTAATGATTTCAAGAGCATGGGAATTAGGGTTCAATATAAATAAAAATATTTATATGATTTGTAAATCTAATATATTTTAATATTTAAAACATAATTAGGTTACACATTAAAATATAATAATGTATCAATGCATCTAAATATATTATTTTCATATACAAAAATATTAACCATATTGTATACATAAATCAAATAATTTTTATATAATAATTATAAATGTGATTTATTTTAAATATATTAATTTTTTTGAAACCTATACGATATTACTTTCATTATTGTAATATTATACATTATAAGAATATGAAACCTTACATTTTTTAATAAATTCTAGGAGCTCTATAAATGTACTTTAAAAAATTTAAACAATTAAAATTAATTTTTTCAACAAATTAAAAATAGTATAATCCTGTAACTTGAAGAATACACTAATTAAATGCTTCTTATTTATAAAATTAATGATATTAATATTTTATATTGAAATCATTTTAATTCGGAATATGAACTTTATATTGATATTTATGTTAAATTTTTAAATAATCAATAGAAAATTTATTTTGAATAATATAACTTATTATCCTATTAAATAATATAAGAATAACATTTTAAAAAATAATAAAAAAAGATATATATTGAAATACCATAAGAACAACATTTTAACAAATAATAAATAAGATATACTATAATTTCATAAACTATCTTTATAAGAGAACTCATTATAAAATTAAATAAGATAAGAAAATCATTAAAAAATAATAAATAGAATACACTACTCAGAATCATTATCAAATTTCTTTTATATACTAAATATATAATAAATTAAATAACATAAGAGCAGCAGAAAAGTATTCAGCATTGAAGTAATAAATTTAGCTTACACATAGACCATTACAATTTAATAACATCACCATGTAACAAAGCATAAATCTCTTTGAAACATTTTGTCAAACAGTTCACGTACCTTATCTAACCTTACACATTTTCATACATATCTACCAGGGCAATTGCAACTACACCACATGACAGAATTCCTTTGCTTTTGACACCCACACCCTATTCCAAAGCTCCCATTTTTTAACGGTTTGGGGGATGTTGACAGAGCTTTGCACCTTCTAATTTCATTTGGTTGAAAGAACCTCAACGCTTCTCACTAAAATGCATTAGGCACATATTCTGCAATCATAGCACCATTCCATAACACTGCATTTCTTTGAAGCATCAGCTAAAACAGTTCGCTTGTGTCGTCTATGGCTCCACATTTTGCATAAATGTCAACTAGAGCATTTCCAACTGTAACAAGCCCTTCCATTATGCTTTGGATGTCTACGTTGTTCAGAATGCCACATTAGATATAGAAATCTGTTAGGAAACTTAGAAATAGCACTTCAAATTTCTTTGTGTTTTCTAACCAAATCTATATCAAATATTTTATTATGAACCAAAATTATCTATATAAAATTCTATTGAAGTTTTTACCTCTATAATAGTTTTCAATGCTACATATAAAGTTTCATCTCTTAATACCAGTAATCACCAATAGCAGCAATGCTTTAAAGATTGGATGCTAAAGTCACGACAAAAAAAAATTATACCGTTTATATGTGCCAAAATAACTTGTAATAAGATCCCACTATATTAAATTTTTTTCCTATGAAAAGAATATAACTATTAAAAAAATTCTATAAATCAGGCCTCTGAAACTAAACTAGTACAAGTAGGTCTCAAGAAGGGCTGCCATTATCATTCACGTTAAGAGTGCCAACAAATTTTAGGGTTTTAAAGGAGAATGTCAACTTCTGCAGATGAATTTCTTTCTACCATTTGAATAGAAACAAATATTTTGAAATCATGATTTTTTTTTACTGCAGCCTAAAATCTAGGCATCGACTTCTGCAAAGATTGAATCTTTTCACTAATTTTTCTTCTCCATTGATGGGTAACGATGCTATATTTGCTGCAATTGCTCATATGAGAACACTACCGGTAGTTCATCAAGGCTTGCTAGTCAAGTAGTTACCTGGAAAATAGAATGATCGACATGTGGATGCAAGAAAAACAGATAGGTATCTAGAAGGCATCAAGAATGTGGTTCTGTGAGGGAATTTTTGACGGCCAATATAGCGTGAGACATCCCGAGAATAAGACCAAATTTTCCCTAGAGTAATCCTATTACTTAAAAATGATTTGTTAGTAGGTGCATTTTTTAAAGAAATCAATAGAAGAGCTTAATGTTGGGTTGTGGATATAATTAGGTGATTGTATCTTGAGTGATAAACACATTTACTATTGAATCGAGAGTTAAAACTAGAGATTAATGTGGAAGATATTAGATAGGTTTTAAGTAAATATAAATAGTACAAAAATAATATTAGGTGCTTTATGAAGTTTAGATGCTAATATAAAATCATTTTAGAATGTGACATTCTTGAGATGGATTTGTGGAAGGCATGGATTGTGCAACCCATGACTTGTCTTTATTAGATTTCTTTTTTCCTTTATTATACAAGTCATAAATTTGTGCGTAATTTGGTTTTGAAAGATTCAAGATTCTGATAAACTGTAAGTTAAAAATTTTAGTAAACCGTAAGTACCTCATAAATTTATAGTTAGTTGCACTATCCAAGAAACCACTTTTCATTTACTTATGCTATGGGATACACATTTGACAAACATTTATAAGGGTTTGTCTTAGTTTCCTTCAAAATATTTTGGAGGTTTTTGGTGGATAGCAAGATTGTTAGCAATTAAAATAGTCAATTTTTTTTAATGAAGGAGTAGATGGTTTGTAGGATCATATAGAATATTTTTTCCCAAAAAAACCACATGGAGGATCAACATTTGACTCTAAAGTCACAACATTTGTATTTTGTGTTGGGTAGGCTAGTCCATATGATGGTTGACATGGAGGTCAACATTGTTTTTGTTAATGGGAACATAGATTAGTTTAGGCTACTTCATATTAAAATCAATTCACTGATGAATCCACTATGAGAAAGTAGTATAAGAGAAAAGAGATTGATTTTTCTTGTCCATCTAGATAAAAATAAGTCTCTTGAACAATATAATGTAATTAAGAGAGAAATAATCATTCATTTACCACATACGAGGTATCAACAAATGGTTACATAGTCATTGTCATGCACTATCTATTATGGCACTTTGGAGGTATTTTTCTTCATAATAGAGTATACAAGTCAAAATGATTATATGTGATGTCGTGTGAATGCTCTCATGATTACTATTACTGATTACAATAGGGGATCAAAAGAATATTCTTATAGTTATTATAAAGATCAATCCTCCAAAGAATCACCCAAAATATCAAATTGGTAGCATATAATAGCATCTTATTCAAAGGTTGGAATCATTACAGGATGGATGAATTTTCCATCATCTCAAGTGAGCTTCTCACTTTGAGATGGTGTTCTGCATGAGAAGAATTTTTGATATATAATTAGTTTATGTTTTCTATTTTTCTTTCTTTCTTGATGCTGACAAATCTAAAGAGTGCATATATTGTGAAGGTTATGTTTTGGAGATAAGTTGGGAATTGGTGATTTTTTCAATATGTATTATTATCTAGTGATCTTCAGTGTATATGATAAATAATGATACTCTTTCATTGTCATTAGAAAATAATAGAGATTTCTCATATTTCTTAGGGATTATTATTGAATCATTCAAGACTTTGTGATTCGAGAGGTTAGGAATAAGATCTTACAAACACAACTATACAATACACCTTTCCGAGGGTCAATAAATAGCTTGATTGAGCCCCCCTTGGGTTAGGATGTTTTTATTCAGGAGAATATTTTCCAAAATACGTACTCATGTTATGTAATCAACATGTCTTTTTATGTAAGACTTAAGGAGGGATCTCTAGGGAAAGGTGAATTTGATGTCTTTAAAATCAGTATTTTAGAGGAGAAATTTGATATTGTAATATATTGTGACTTT
Organism: Chamaecyparis obtusa; assembly: GCA_027943335.1. Taxonomy (NCBI): domain Eukaryota; kingdom Viridiplantae; phylum Streptophyta; class Pinopsida; order Cupressales; family Cupressaceae; genus Chamaecyparis; species Chamaecyparis obtusa. Next base: position 249,513 of record BSBK01000251.1, read on the forward strand.
TGTAATTCTCTATTCAACCACTACAACTATCTATTCATTCTATTGTTTATACAATTAAATTATAACTATTATTCATATTTGGGATTGTATAAATTATGTGTTTCCCATCATAAAATATTATCGAGCATATTTATCCCCCATCCACTTCAACTTGGTTCCATTTAAGAGGGGCAAACGATTGAGAAAAATATTATGTTATTTTTCCAAGATATAAATTTTTTCTTCCATCTTGGAATAACCTACTTGTTTATTTATTTATTTTAGGTTATCCCTATGTCAAAAAATCCTTAGTAGATCCACATGATAAAAGAAAGGAAAACTATTCTTCATTAATAATATCACCTTATAGTGTCAAGGAGAGAGAGTAGACACCACGATATTATTATAAATGAAGGAAAAATAATCTTTCCCTTGATAAAATTATAAGTACAACTAACTTGTTAGAAAATAAGTCTTTCACAAATAAGTACTAGAAAACCTAGTTAGTAATTTTTTTAAAGGTATATAATTGGTTATTAACATGTAGAAAAATTAATTAATATCAACAAATTTGAAACAAAAGAGAGAAATAATAAAAATGTATTGTATGGAATATACATGTATAAAAATAATCAAATGTGTGTAATGAAATAAAAATGAAAATTTATTAAAATATTATAATGAATATGCTATGATCTGATGTGAGAAAATGTGAGCTTACTATGGAAATAATTGCAGGAGGCAGAGTCTTCCTAACACAACACCTACTTAAGAAGATGGTTGGAATATAATGCAAACTAGAAAACTTAGATCCCAATTTTTTTTTCATGTTTATCCCTCATATTTTATCTTTGGAGTGATTAAAATTTCATTGAGAAAACATAAAATTTCCTCAAACTATTTTGAAAGTCTCCCATAGATATGTGAAGAAGCCATAAACACACTGATAGGAAAATCAAGGATGGATAGGGAAAAAACAAATATTCTTCAGCTTGGTAATAGGCTAGTCAATCTTCTAAATACCTTATGCCACCTTTCGAAAGCATTACCCAATTTTTATAGAGTAGATAGGCATAAGGCTTTACTATACACTAACGAGAGAATGTTAGATCAACTTGTAAAAGTAACACAATCATTTTCTAAGAGCTTCCATTTTTCCATTTTAGGATCTTCACACCTAGTTTTGGCTACTAATAGTGCGATTAGAGGAGATTTGTATGCCTTGGAAATCAAGAAAAGGTAATTACATTTATTTTGGTTTAAAATGAAAGATTATTTTTAATATATTGATGTACTAACACATTTTTCATAACATTTAGCATTAATATATGTGATTTCATAAAAATTAGTGATTTCTAGCTAGATTTTATAATCTCCTCATTTAATTTCCCATATTAATTACGATGGGATGTCCTTCCCTAGTCCACTAGGTGAAAAACTAGAGATGTTTTGCTGACACCTTGGTAACCAACCTAGAGGAATGATTTCATCGTCATTCATGCATCCTAGAGCCAAAGAGGCAAAAAAGATAAAAGAAAGTAAAATAAAAATAAAAGTACAAATTTTAGGATATGATGGTCCTCTACTGGGGCTATGGATGCCTGACAGGCAGTAGAGAAATGTTATCAGCTGTCAAGGTGATAACCATACCAAGTCTATAGACACCAGACATAGTCTAGCGAGAAGGTGGAAGCCATTTCATCATTTTAATTAGTATAAGGATTAACTCCTTGTGCAACCAAAATCCATAGAGAGTCTAATTTCATCTTTTGACATGTTAATCTATTGCTTGATTGATATTTTTATCGACCGCGGGTTGTCAAATATAAAATTTTGTTACTAAGTTGAAAGAAAAATCATTGATTGATTCCATTGATCTGAGCCCATCAAAGAAGTCCAAAGGAAATGCCAAAGTTTTTGTTGGGAAGGGGAGAATTATGAGACCTACATGGGTCCCTTTCTTCTGTGGTGTCAAGGAAATTTGCTAGGTTGAAGATGAATAATTCTCCCAAGGAGATTTCCCCAACTTCCCCACCAATCCCTAGGATAAAACCAATGATTTGGGTCCCATGGATATTCATGTGGAAAGTCTAGTTGAAATGGTGAAGAATACGCATGTTGAAATACAATCATATATTCCTAATATTATTACTATTACGAGTTTGGTGAAAAAATTCATGGATAGCCAACATGCTATATTGAATTGGATTATTGAGGAAATAACAACTCTGAAGGAAAGCCCTATTCTGAGTAATGCTAAATTAGATAGCATAATGGTCATCACTCAGACCCTTGCTAATGGCATTAAAGAGCTTAAAGAAGGCCATGAAAAAACCATCAATGGAGTTGAATATACTCTAAATAAGATGCAAGAAAAAATAAAAGTAGTAATTTCTATTAGCAAAATAACCATGAACAATTTGACTGAGGGACATATGAAATTCAATGAATAGGCGGAGGCGCTCCTAGCTCTTTCTAAAGGTGCTCTTGCCTCTACTTTGGTGAGCGTTAAATTTTCTAGACAAGGTATTCAAAGAGAGACTAGTTCCAATGAGGTCGAGGGTGTGGCTACTACTAATTCAGATAAATACTTTATTCCTGGTCTGATGACGAGACTTCAAAGAAAAGATAAGAACTCTACTCTTATTAATATTATTATCATTAAAGTTAGGCATATTCATGAGGATGTTCTTATGAAGAATGTTGAGTTGGTAAACTCTTTGTAGTCTTTTGGGGTGTTTGCCCCTATTTTTGTGGTCTTTGGTTTGTTGGTTGGTTAGATATTGGGTGTAGATAGTTCGTTGTTGGTCTTTTATTTTTTGAATTTGGGTTTCTGGTCCTTGTCAAACTAATTTTCCTTTAATAAAAAACCAATCTCTCTTTTATGGTTCAAAATTAAATACATTAATTAAGAATTTGTTTATTTGATCCCACCACACATACATTCATAAATAAATAAATAAATGATCTTTTATTAATTAATTTCTTTTGTTATTTACTTTTTTAATAATAATTAATTACTTTAATTAGTAATTTACACCAAGTAGAAACATGATTAGTTAAATTAATTATTACTCATACCTAAACCTACTTACCCATAAAATCCCCCATGAAATCCTAACCCTCAACTTTTATCCTAAACTAATTACTCAATTCACACTATTACATATGATCTATAACTTATGTGGGAGATAGAAGATGTCATAACCCTAATTGCCTATGAAACCTTTCATGCATGTTTAACCATTATATGTTCTCAAGGTTGATTGCTATTGATTTTCTATTGGAGGCATGATGTTCCAAGTACATAGTTTACATTTTACAACCACATGATACTTTTTGTTATCTATATAAACCAGTAAATCCCTAGAATACCATTTGGATGACACAAAGCTTGTGTTTTAGGGATAAGATAAGGTTTAGAAATATCATGCATTTCTTGGAATGTAGTGTAAGGGACTCATACAACCCATTAGTTTAGCAATAACTATTGTATCAAAAACTATTCCTGAAGCAAGATGCAATCACTTGCCCCTAATGTTGAACATGGAATGGAAAACATGATGAATATGTAGGGATAGGTTCATGTGATTAAGACATATGAATGAAAGATGAGAATCTAAGAGATAATGAAGTCTAATTGGTAAATATGGCATGTGTAAGTGGCCTTTAACCATGACACCTATTGAAGACAAAAATAATTCTTGTTTCACCAAAGGGTGACTTTTCTCTATACTATTTTTTAAAAAAATTATCTTTATTTGGATTTTTTTGAATGGAATAGTAGACCAATAATAGCCTAATCTCAACACCATTAAATTTTCTTTGATATAACATGTTGGTAAGGATAGTGAACTTGGACGAGTGATGGATTAACATTTTTCAATGAATCCATGACAGGTTTTGTGGTGGGGTTTGGCTATGGAAGTATGTATAAATATCATGGTACTAGGAGTGAGACCAATAAAATTATAATTAAGGGCCATAGTTTGAAAGAATTAGAAGGTTTTCAATAGAGAATTCATAACAATGTATATGATAAGGCATTTTCATCAGAAATTGAATAGTGGCCATTATATGTACATCTTTTTGTTATTTTCAATAGTAAATCTTTTGATTTAATCATATTTATATATGCTTAATATTTCAAATATATTTAAAGATTTCTCTCCTCTTGTAGAAAGATCATTCAGTGTTTTGTACAACCGTCATGAATTGTAACGAGCCCATTTAGAAATACATGAGTAATGGAAAAAGACATCTATTAAATTAATATTTGTGTAGAAGTAATATTTGAAAACATTTGCAGGTATGGGACACATTCCCTTCTGAGTCTGGACAAACCCGGTGGTCGCCCAGTTAGAAAAGAAAATATAGAATGAGAGGGGCTAATGACCTCCGCCTGGACTAGGACTCGATCCAAGAATCCTTTCCTTCATTGCTTCTCTTGAGACCTGCATGTGACCCACCGCTGGGCTGGATTCTGATTTCGACAGACCCTGCACTTTGAGTTTAGGAGACTCATGCTCTACATCGTCCGCGGTACGATTCTCCCTAAATCTGAACTCAAGGAGTTTATTGGCCTTTTCTTCGAATGCCAGCTCAGCTTTCGAATTATTTTGTGGGGTGATGTACATTTCTTTATTTTCTGGCACCGCTCTTGCTCCGCGATATAACTTCATTCCGACTAGAAGAAAGAAGAAGAGATGTACCCACATTTTCATGTGAATCTTCATTATATACTACTTTGAGTATACCCCAAAGTTCTTGATCACCTTTCTTCTTTATTCTCTCTGCTCCAGAGGGTTAGAAACTGGCTGAGAATTTAATGAGCTGATGGACTTCAAGCGCTATTTAATACTGTCCAGAGGAGGATAGAGCCGTGGGTTTTCAGAACTCAATCGGAATTACTTGGTAGTTTCTTAAACAACCTCACGTTTACAAATCAGCATGTGACAGTATTTGTATAAGACTCTTTGAAATATTGTGTTCAATTCCTTGGAGAGTAAGTCTTAAGAAAATAGGACTGAAATCTCCCGTGATGTGACGACAATATGTTCAAGGTCCAAAAAGACAGCCGTGCCCTAACGTAATTCCCCAGCGTGAGATGGCTTTGAAACCCACTTTCTTGTATTGTCGTTGTTTCTGACCTAATTCCATGAACATGATCCTTTTCTAGTAATCTTTTTTCATGCCCACACTGAATTGAATCAAGTCTAGTTATCGCTAAAATGGTGATGCTGTCATTTGGAATCAATTGTTCTATTCTACGCCATGTTCTTCTCGTTCTCGATTCTTGTAAGGACTAAGTTTTTATCTGATATTTTAGCATGGTTATTTTAAATATTTTTAATCAAAATGTGGAAATTGATCAATAAAAGCAGGAAAGTTATTTATTGGTTTATGTAGGGATGAGATGTAAAATTGTTATTAGTTATTTGACTATAGAATAATGTGATTTTTAAGTAGGGCTCCCTGACTTCTTAATAGCTCAACTTACTATTAATGTTTGAACAAAATGTTGAGACTTTAAATACATTAACATGTTATATTCTTGTAATAGATAGCGAATACTTATCTAATGTCGGTAAAATGTATATTATGATAGATAGGAAAAAGATCACTTTTTGTTTACGTTTTCATTGCTCATTGATATTTATATTACATGTTATAATAACCGTAGACTAAAATTTTATCGTATGTTTTAGTATGGTTATTTTAAATATATTTTAATCAGAATGTGAAAATTGGTCAATAAAAGTAGGAGAGTTATTTAACAGTTTTGATAAGGACAAGATGTAAAATTGTTATTGGTTATTTGACTATTGAGTAATGTGATATTTTAAGTAGAGCGCACTCATACCTATTTAATTCTTGTTAACTCAACTTACTGTTAATGTTGCATCAAATGAATGAGACATTGTGACTTTGAATACACTAACATGTTATATTCTTGTAATTGATAGTGAATACTTACCTAATATTGGTGACAAACCTATTATGATAGAAAAGGAAAAGATCACATTTTGTTTACATTTTCATTATTCATTGATATTTATATTACATTCTATAACAACCCTAGACTAAGATTTTATCATATATTTTATTGTGGTTATTTTAAATATTTTTAATCAAAATGTGGAAATTGATGAGTTAAAGTAGGAGAGTTATTTATTAGTTTTGGTAGGGATGAGATGTAAAACTATTATTGGTTATTTGACTATTGAGTAATGTGATGTTTTAAGTAGAGTGCACTCATATCTATTTACTTCTTGTTAACTCAACTTACTATTGATGTTGCATCAAATGAATGAGATGTTGTGACTTTAAATACATTAACATGATATATTCTTGTAATGGCTAGTGAATTCTTGCCTAATGTCGATGATATACTTATTATGGTAGATAGGAAAAAGATCATACTTTGTTTACATTTTCATTGTTAATTGATATTTATATTGCATGGTATAATAACCTTATTATCAGAGGATTATATTTGTGTATCAAAAAGTGTGGTCACTTCTATAAACCATTACACTTGAGGGAATCCATGAAGAAGGAAATCTCAAGAAGTGGCTTATAGATTCCTATATATGACATCCAAGAATCATGTAGATATTATGAATGGTGGTTCTCAAATGAACCTTAAAGCAAGACCCTTGCAAGGTGCACTATAGAATGGAAGATTCAAATGATAATGCAAGGTAGATGTAAGATGAAATACAAGATCTAAGGTAAAATAATGTGCAAGAAATGCAAAGAAAGTAGATCTAAATTAGATGAATTAAGCTAGATGCAAGAAAGTAAACAAAGAATCCAAGGAGGCAACATCAGTGAAAATCCTCAATAACAGATAGCATACAAAGAAAATATCATTAAGCATAGCTCAATAGTTTTAATTTAAGCGCAGTGTAAAAAAGATAAAGATAATCACTGACTCGCTAGGAATCATGGTTGTAGGTGAGAAATATCATGCAATCCTAGACTCTATATAAAGAATCGACTCAAGGTAGCATCTTTGATAAATGTTGAGAAACACTATTTGGGGTAAGTTACTAAGAAACATCATCGCGCACCAAAGGAGAATACAATTCATGCTCCCTAGCCCTAGATAAAGATCAATCCTAGACCAAGGAGATTGGAGATGGAAGTCCAAAAGGGTTTGGAGTGCAAAGTAACAAGTTGATAGATATAAGCGCATACGTTTCAAGTAGCACATGTTTCCAGGTTTTCACCACTTGGAAATTTTTTTTATTTTTCTACCATGACACCTCTTTCTAGGTTTTCATCAAGGTAATTTTTCTTTTTTTTTAACTTCTTTGTTCTTTTGATATATATTTGATTTTTTTTTGTGGATGCATCAAAGAGCTTTTTTGTAAAGTTTTTAGTAAGACGATAATCTTTCTAGGACTTTTTATTCTTTTTAGGATTTTTTTAGAATCATATATCAATTTTTATGATTTTGTTACGACATTTTATGATTTTTAAGATTTTTTCAGGATCATAAGATATCTACAAAGCTCCTAGAGAATCATGCATAGAACTTCTTCAGATGAAAGATGTTGATAGGTTCAAAAAGTTGATCTCCCTCAGGTGTAGACAAATGATAAGCACCGGATCCAAAAGCAGTAGTAACTATGTAGGGAGCTAGCCAATTTGGTTCAAACTTTCCTTTATGTGCTCTATTCTGTTGATTTTTGGGATTTTCTCTCAAGACGAGGTCTCTAACCTAAAATTCTCTAGGATGAACCTTTTTGTTATAGCTTTGTGACATCCTTTTCTAATATACCCTCATGTGATCAAATGCAGCTCTTCTATGCTCATCTAGAAGTTCTCGTTCTTGTATGTACATGATTCTATAGTCATCATATGTGATAAGACCTTTTAATGAAAACCTTAGGGAATGTATCTCAACTTCAAGAGGTAAAATAGCTTCATATCCATAAATAAGTGAAAAAGGGGTAGCTCTAGTAGGTGTGTTAATGCTAGTTTTGTAGGCCCATAGTGAAAGGTTAATTTGTAAGTGCCAATCTCTACCTGACTTGTTAACTATTATGTGTAATATTTTCAACAACGTCTTATTAGAAGCTTTAACTTGACCATTTCCTTGAGGGTATTAGATTGAAGACCAATGTTGTTTAATCTTAAATTACTTATATAACTACTTAAGATCCTTATTTTTGAATTGTCCTCCATTATCAGTAACTATGGATGAAGGTATGCCATAGAGACAAATGATATAATTGAGGATGAAAAAAGACACTTGTTTCCTAGTAACAGTCGAAAGAGGAACAACTTCAACCAATTTTGTAAAATAATCTATTGCAGTAATGATAAACGTGTGTCCACTAGATGAATTAGGATGTATTTGACCTACCAAATCAAAAGGCCAATGTGTAATAGAGGGAATACATTCTCTTCCTAGAACATGAATTAAATTCCCATGTATCTGAGACTTCTTACAAGAATTATCATAGCAAAACACATATGTCTGCATAGTAGGCCAATAATAACCACCCCTAAGTAGTTATCAAGCTAGCACAAGACCATTAGAGTGAGACCCACATACACCATCATGGACTTTAGCTAACGGACATTTAGACTCATCTTTCTCTAGACACCTAAGAAGTGTTCCATCAAGACCCTTCCTAAAAAAGTCACCGACGATGAGGGTATAGCAGGAAGATTGCGAATGAGTTGTCATTTTTCATTACGAGTTAAGTTATTAGGAATGATTTGGTCATGTAGGTAAGAGTAAATTTTAGCATATTGGAAAGAATCATGACCAATTATAGTGCATATGACATGGTTTTCAGGGGAATCATAGGCAGGGTAGTGTAGTTCTTCCATGAGGAATTTAAATCTAGACTTATGTTCTTCCAAATGTAAGATAGAAGCCAAAGTAGCCATAACATCAGCTAGTCTATTTTCAGCTCTAGGGATTTACTGGAATGTGACAAAAGTGAAATAATTCTTGAGATCGTCAATAATCTTGTTGTAAGGAACTAATTTCTCATCTTTAGTTTGATAGTCATCATTAGTTTGATTGATGATAAGATGAGAGTCCCCCAAAATATGTAATTCAGTGATTATCCATTCAATGGTAGTTTAATCCTATTTGTCAAAGCCTCATATTATTCATGCAAGGAAATAACAACCTGTATGACTTTGGAATAGTATAACCATGAGGTGTGACAAATGAAATACCAGCTCCGACACTATTCTATGTGTGAGATCTATTAAAGAACATCTTCCATGTTTTCTTAGTCACATACATAATAGATGAATCAGGAAAGTCAATCTGCATACCCGAGTATCATCTTGTAGAGGAAATTCAGCTAGTTGATCAGCAATTGCTTGTCCTTTTATGGCCTTACGATCAACATACTCAATGTCAAATTTAGAGAGAATCTTCATCCATTTAGCCTATCGACCAGTAAGAGCAGCTTTACTTAGTAAGTATTTTAAAGGTTCAATCTTAGCTATAAGTTGTGTAGTATGTGCCCGCACATAATGTCTAAGTTTTCGAGACACAAATACCACTATGAGGCAAGCTTTTTTAATGTTGTTTTAATTGATCTCATAAGCTACTAATATTCTATTGATGTAGTATATAGATCTTTCTTTCCCATGTTCATCTTTTTGTGCCAATAATGCCACCAAGGATGTAGCTGTAGCTGAGATGTACAAAATAAGAGGTTTTCTAGGGATAGGAGGCATTAAGGTTGGAGGTTTATTCAAATATTCCTTGATCTAATTGAGACTTTTTTCACATTCTTCATTCCATATACATGTAGCTCCTTTGTGTAGATTCTTATTGAAAGGTTGAGCTCTATCAACAATTTGTGATATGAACCTCCTGATAGATTCCTTAATTGACTTATTTTCTTGGGAGGTGGCATCTCCATTATAGCTTGAACCTTTGTGGGTCAACCTTGATTCCTTTAGCTGAAATAATTTATCCAAGTAGTTTTCCTAAGGTGACTCCAAAAGAACATTTCTGAGGATTTAATCTGAGTTGAAATTGATCCATCCTATCTAGGAACACACTCAAATCTTAAAGATTTGTATTTCTTTTCTTAGATTTTTCCAAGGTATCATCCACACAATCTTCCTAATTTTTATGGATCATGTCATGAAAGATAGCAGTCATAGCTTTTTGATATGTAGCTCTGACATTTTTTAGTCCAAATGGCATGACATTCCAACAAAAGGTTCCCCATGCACATGTGAAGGTAGTATTTTATTGATCTTCAAGAGCTATCTTAATCTGATTATATCCTGAGAAACTATCCATAAGAGAGTATATTTTATAACCCACAGTCATATCCACTATCATGTCTATGTTTGGAAGTGGAAAGTCATCCTTTGGGAAAGATTTGTTAAGTTCACATAAATATGTGCACACATGAATGGATTTATCTTGTTTAGATGCAACAAGGTTTGAAATCCATTCAACATAATCTATAGCTCATATAAATCCATCACTCAATATTTTTTCTAATTCATCTTTTACCAAGAGAGCTATGTGCAGATGCATCTTTCATAAAATTTTTTTCACTTTCTTAACACCAAGAGCTATGGATAGATGATGCATAATAATATTAGTTTCCAGCCCTAGCATGTCTGCATATGTCCAAGAAAAAATGACTTTTCTTTCTCTGAAGAACTTAGTAAACTATTGTTTTTTATCTATTGATAGACATTGAGCTAAATGTATGAGTTGTGGTAATTTAGTTGTCCCAATATTTATAGTCCATCTCAGCTCTATCAATACTAAATATCTATCTTAAAAATAACTAGGAAACCTCATCCTTGGGTGTCTCAAATATGTTTTCACCCATAGATACGTCTTTTGTTTTTACCCTTTTAGGCTCTAACACTGCCACAAAGTGGTTTTTGCCATTAGAACACTTATTCCTTTTCATTTTTCTTTTAATTTATGACTAATGTAATTGCTATCTATTTCATTCATGTTTATCATTATTTCACTGGTGGAAGAAACTATGGGCTCAATGGCATTAAGGTATCATACAATTTCATAGTTATTTTGGAAAGAAGGTAATGTAGGCTATTGGTTTTGTTGCGACCAATCAATAAGGTCAGAGTACATGACTGGGAGAGAAGTGGAAGGTCCAAAAGTATTGATATGGGGGAAGTCATCTCTAGTGACAAGATATTCAAAGTCCATAAGGTCTCCCTCAAAAGTATCTAGATCCATCTGATTCCTAGAATGGTTAACTTGATCAATGAAAGAAACGTGTAAGTTCAACTTGTCAGGACCTACGTGTGACTTGTCTACCACTTATGTTTGGTTAGCATAAGTATGCACTACATCTATTCCAAATTATATCAACTCGACTGAGAGAGAATCCCATTCATATTCTTGTGAGTCAGTATCTCTTTCTCTTTGTAATAATCATGCCACGTTCTTGCAAATACATTATCTATTAGGATCTTCAACATATAATTATTCACCTTGATGGGATGTGGAAGTTCCATCATCTTGTTATAATGGACATCCTTCATGCGAAAGAATGGTAGTAGAGGAGACAAAGTTTTCCTCATCTTGATCAAAAGTATAAGTAGGAACAATTTCTTCTTCAGATTCACTATTATTAGGAGAGGGGTTAAAAATTGGTTGTATACTATGAAATCCCAATCTAGTGTTATCCTTAGATTACCTTCCATAAATATGACTCATAGGTTCAACAAGAGCATGTTTTTGAGCACCTAAAGGAACATGAACTAGGTAGCCCATCCTGGCTAGAAACTCATATACTTTTTTATATTTCTCAAGAGAGACTGTAGCAGTAAGCATAACTTACTCAGGTTTTTTCACTCTATATACCAATTCTCTAATAGCTTGTTCTTCTTTTTAATCTTCTAGAGGCACTGTAGACTGGATAAAAGTCCCATAAACTATCATAGTAGAAGATGAAGCCTTCTTATCTTTTGAACATTTACCATAGTAACGAGGGAAGACTGGTAATGTAGAAATAGAATCTAGTCGATATTCCCCTATCCCAATGTCCAACATTTTTAACTTCTCACAATCAGGAAGAGTAATCTTAGTCTCATCAAAAAATCTATTGTGTGGTACTAAGGATTCAACAGTAAGTGTATCGCTAAACATAGAATTATCCCGTGGAATGGAAATCTCAATATTGTTAAAGTGAAACCTTATGCATTGATGGTAAGTGGAGGGAACCACTTGCATATCATGAATCCATGGTCTCCCTACCAATATGTTGTAAGAAAGAGGGATATCAAGAACTTGAAAGACCACTTCTTTTTCCACTAGACCAACCCGAATAGGTAACATAGTCAATCCATTAGAAGACCTTTCAACTTTGTCATAGGCCTTAATAGTAATCTTTTTCCTTGGAACAATAATCAATTCTGAGAATCCCATATGTTGGATTACACTAAAAGAACAAATATTTAACCAAACACCATTATCTATTAGCACACATTTGACTCGGGTTCGATGGATTTGGATTTCAATATGTAGGGAAAAGTTGTGGGTGACTTAAAGACTTGTTGTCTTCCTTAGAAAATGAAAGGTAATGTAGAGAAACAATATGATTAACCATGGTTTGAAATTGATCAGTATTAATATCTTTGGGGACACTTGGTGTGTGCAAAGCTTTCTCTAAGATCTCTTTGTGCATAGGTGATAACTCAAGAAAATCAAAGATTGAAATCTGAGCAAGTGTATGTTGAAGTTTCTCTACTAGATTATAGTTTGACTTTCTAGAAGTAGAGACTTATTTGGAAGAGGATACCACTTGCTTAGGATTAGCTTTCTTGGAAGAATTCAAACCCCTAAGGATTTTATTAGGTTGACTCCTAGTGACAATATTTAGACTTTCCCTATGTAAAGAAGAGTTAAAACCTCTAAGCATGATCAGGTGTTTAGGTTCATTACTACCTCTTAGGAAAATCCTAGGCATCTCATCAACATCTGAATCATAGTTGAGTCCATCAAATCTTACCATGTTAATGTTTTCATTCACTGTTTCACTCTTATTGATAACTTTTTTAGAATTCATATAAGTGTAGTTAATTTTGGCATCCCCATCTTTCTTTGAAGTCTCACCATTGTCATACTTGGGGAGTGGTTCTTTGAAAGCTTTATGATCAAAATTTTTAACAACACCATCTACTCCAACCTTTCCATCCTTGATAAGGTCTTGAATGACATGATTCAGCTTTATGCAATTGTCAATTTTGTGTCCTCTATTTTTATGATACTCACAATAATGGTTGTCATTCCACCACTTAGGCTTCACCTCCATCTCATAAGGTTTAGCATATTCAAGTAGTGTGATAATATTGTTGGAAAGCAAGGTCTTAAATATCACATCATATGAGTCTTCCAAGGGGGTGAAATCACGTCTAGGCCTAGTTTTCCATGAAGATTTAGTTTTATTGGAATCATTAGATCTTGCAGCTTCTTGTTGTTTGGTTGATTGGATAGCACTAGGCAAGTTGAAAATGGGTTCTATAGACTTAGGTTCATCAATGACACCATCATTGACCACATGCTTGTTCTTATTCCAAGTCTTATTCTTGTCTTTTTTGTAGCCTTACCATTGTTTGATTTATCCTTTATCAATGTGATCTCAACCTTCTTGATCAAAACATCCTCAATTCAAAAGGCACTCTCAATCATGTCATTGAAGGTGAGAAAGACTTTCTTTCTGAGATCATAATGCAGCTCAGGTATAATATTATTAACATTCTTTGGAATGTGTCATGAGTATCTTGAGTGTAAATTCCTCCACCTTTGTAAAAAGGTAACAAGGAGTTCACCATGCTTTTTTTTTATGTTGCATAGGTCAAGCATAGTCACAACATGTTGAATATTGTACAAGTATTGTTGAATAAAACTTTGGAAAATCTCATCAAAGGACTTAAGTGGAGGTGTGAATTTTGTGAAGCATTCCATGGCTTGACCATTTAGAATCCTAAGAAAGAGTTTCATAAGGTAAGTGTCATCATGCATAAAGTCTATAGTCAAAGCATAGAATTGTCTAACATGGTCATATGGATCCCCATGTCCATCATACTTGTCATACTTAGGAATCACATCATGTATAGGTTTTTGTCAAAAGGTAAAGGGCATATGGATACCATAGAAAATGATGACTTAGGTTTCTCTTTTTCCTTTTCCAAGCTTGAAATTTTATTTTTTAGGTCTTGTATTTCCTTGTTAATTTCCCAAAGTGAGGGTTCCCTTCTTCAAATAGTTTAATTACTACTGTCAGTAAATAGTGAACTGTGTATTACTGAGATGCTACCGACTTAATCAGAGAAAATTTGTTAAGGTATTTAGGATCAGGGATTACCGATTCACCCCCTTCCTCTCCATAATCCAACAATTGGTATCAGAGCCAAGTAATTTGAAGAGATAAGTTTAAAATACTCTAGTAAAAGATATGAATATGTATAGAAGGGAAGTACCTAAGTTGAACAAAGAAAGTTTCTGTACATGGAAAAACATAATGAGATTATATCTATCTGGGACTAGAGAATCTGCATTGAATCTACTAGACAATGATTACACTCCACCACCTACCAGACGTTTGACAATTGATCAGATGAGAGAAAAGAAGAAACACAACTCAATTATGATAGAGATTACTTCTTCCCTCTCTGATGTTGAATTTAATGACGTTAAGGATTGTGTTAATTCAAAAGAGATGTGGGACAAGCTTACACTTATCTATGGATGAGATTACCATGTACAAAAAGATAAGGTTGATAGTATGAGAGGAAAATATGATGAGATGAGAATGAAAGATGAAGAGACCATCAGATAATATATAGTAGCAGAATCAAGGAAGTTGTTAGTACCATCAGAGGTGCTAGTGGAACCTTGATGAATGAAGAAGTGGTAAGTAAAATCTTAAGAACTCTATCTTCTAAATATGCTATTAGAGTATCTACAATTTAGGAATTGAGATCTATACCAAATAATGTTGTCACTCTTAAAGCCCTAATTGATAAGCTGACCGCATTTAAGCTTAGTAATTATGATAATAGTCTATTGACCATTGAAACTTCCTTCAAGTCATCCATGAGAAATGGACCATCAAGAAGAGAAATAGAAAGTCACATTAATTCATATGGAAGTGAGTATGACAATATTTTAAATGAAGAAAAAGAGAAGGAAGAATTGGAAGCACTCCTAGCTAACCGACTACCTAAAGGCAAAGGAAAGTACAAAGGAAAGTTACCATTGAAATGTTTCAATTGTAATAAGATTGGACATATTGCATCTAGATGTCCTGACAATGATAGGAATGATAAGAATAACAAAAGAGGCAACTGACACTAAAGATTTAGATATTATAAGGACAAAGGTAATAAGTCTTTCTATCTATCTGAGGAAGGTGTAACCAATGATGAATATGATGATACTGAAGAAGGATTGAAGTTTTCTATGTTGTTGTAAAGGATGAATCAGATGAAGAAAAGTATGAGGATGAAAAAGAACTTGTTTCTTATGTAAGTAAACCAGACCCTTGGATTATTGATAGTGGATGTTCACATCATATGACTGGTGATATTGACAAGTTTGATAACCTAGAAGAGTATGATGGAGAATTTGTCAGATTTGGCAATGATGCTCCATGCCCTATGAAAGGTAAGGGATCCATTATTTTAAATGAGAATCTGAAATGTAATGATGCATATTGGGTTAAATGATTGAACTATAATATGTAAAGAGTGTTGCATAACTAAAAATAATGTCCAACGAATGGAATTTCAAAATAGAAAGGGGTATATGCACAAAGATGGATGACCAAAAATGTGTCACATTCCTTTTTGGCTCCCCAATGACCATAGTGTGTATGCACTAATGTATATGTGGGCTATGGCATGTGTGCACTATGGCTTGGGTTGCCGAAGCTTCAGGATTGGGAAATGCGGTTTGAATTTAAAACAAAGCATGCATGTGCTATGGTTTGAATTTAAAACAAAGTGTGCATGCGCTATGGTTTGAATTTAAAACATATCATGGATGTGCTATGGTTTAAATTTAAAACATAGAATGTGCGGACTAAGCGCACACGTGCTATGTAAAATTTTATAAAAAGTCAAGTGTAAATTTTATAAAGATGAGAGAGAGAGAGAGAGAAAAAGAGTAAGGAGGGGAATATAGAGGGTAGGAAGATGGGAAAGAACATATGTCTGTGAGAGAGAGAGAGAGGGGGGGAAAGAGGATAAGAAGGGAAAATATAGCCTCTCTCTCTCTCTCTCTCTCTCTCTCTCTCTCTCTCTCTCTCTCTCTCTCCCTACCCATCTCACCTTCTCATGCTCTCTCTTCCTCTCTCAGCCCCCACCACCTTCTCACTCTTTCTCTCTCACTCCCTTAAACCTTTTCTGGATGTTGCATAACATGTACATGCTACACAAATTTATGACTTGCATAGTGCATACACTCTATTCGAGTCATAAATTTTCATAGTATGTATGCACTATAGCGCGTGTGTGCTATAGTACATACACAATTTTTAATACATTGAAATCCACCAAGCCTAAGGCTTGGATTTTCCTTGGAGATCCAAACCAAAACCTTGGAGGATTCAAATAGACCCGAGACGTGTTTTCCAAGAGACATATAAAAAATTCACATCTTTTTTTGTGTGCTCCTCCTCAGGTTTACTTATGGTCCAATAACCTTAAAATTAGACGACATGATATTGTAGATCTCTTTGTTAGCTATCTAACCCTATAATTTATTTTGAATTCTGATTATGTTAATATTTTCATTTGTAATTTCTTTTTTTATGTATGTCCGATTTTTGTCAAAAAACAACATGTAGTATTTTGGGCATAGATTTTGGCTTGTTCCTCGAATTTTGCAACAAGTTACTTTTTTAGAAACTAGACTCCATTATACACACTTAAAAAAAATAATTTATTCATAAAAAATTATAAATTCATCAAAAAATTTGCAGAAAAATTCTGTATAAACTACATGGTGTTAGCTAACTTCTCACTGGAGCAATTAAAAAATTAAAAAAACAAGTGAACATTTTAGGGGGAGCACACTAGATGCTATGTTATGTTTTTACACAAAAAACAACACCACCCTTTGTGCTCCCCATTTTAGAATTACCACCCCAACTCAGGGATTAGGGATAGACAATATTTCTATCCTAACAATGGAAACCTCCTTGAGTTGTGGGTGGACTCTGATTGAGGAGGAGTCTCCAGATTCTAGGCTGGTTCCTATTTGATATGGGATCTCACCTCTTGATTGATAGCTTAGTGGGATAAGGGAAGAAGGAAACTTTAAAACTAAAAAGTAAATAGGGGTGATACACCAAAATGGAATCAAATTCTGCTTGAGAAGTTAGACTAAAATTCCAACTCATATATCAAAGGTTTGACACTTTAAATCTCTATTCAACATATATGCTAAAAGATCTCACTACTAGGGTTAAACCACAAATAGCTTAACCTATCGACAAACACACATTTTCCATACAAGGTTTGAATTATTTCTCACCTTGAGAAGGAATATTGATTCATTCACTTCTCTTGGATAAAAATAGAATAGACACCTGTAAAGAAAGATAAAATCAGGATTTTGAAATCAAAACTCCAAAAAATATGGGTCAATGAATCATATTCTTTATTCTCCTAAAAATATGACAAAGTAGTTACAAAAATGAACTCCAAGGCATCAAGGAGCAATAAGCTCACTTTCAGCCTTCTCTCCAAAACTCACAACCCTTAAACTGATAATCAAAATCAATTTTATATAAGCCTAAAGCCTCAAATTCAAAAATCTAAGTCCAATTATTTGGCCTAATTTGGCCAAAAATTATGCCAAAAAATTAGCCTATGAAGACTACTACTACAAATGACCTAAATGTTGGCTTATAAAGGATATAAATCCTTTGTACATTGTATTACCAATATTTACCTTATTTAAATTTTGAGTAAAATTCAAAATTAACAAAAAACCTACACTACCCTAACTTAAGAAATAAATTCCTAAGTCTAAAAATGCTAAGTGGAAGAGGGTCAACATGACCACTCTTCCCACTTGCATACTATGTGAAATTAAGGGAGTGAGGTGGCACTATTGACAATCTCGAGGCCTGTAAGATGTAGATATATGCCTTAATGGCATTCAATGTGTTTGATGTGCAGACTCCAAAATCTCAAAACCACTTGCAATCTTGAAACTAGTGTTATTGTTTAGCTTCCTTGAGAAGAAATAGGAAGAAAAGAAACCCTAATAGCAAGGAAACTCTAGAAAAAAATTTCCATCCTTCTCGGCATGAATAGTTTGAAGTTCTCAGTTTGAATGATTTACTCTTGGCATTGGACTTGGACTCAGAGTTTGAAGGCTCAAGTTCTTATTGTGATGTATAGATCACTTTGCTTGTTCTTTGGCATACGACTGTAGTTTCATCTCTGAGCTTTGAAGATTAGCATATGATCTAGAGCTATGGAATAAAACTCACAGTCCATGAGTAGCATGCTCGGGCTACAAATCTTTCATCAGCTTAAAGCTAGTATGTGACTATGTGTTTCTTTGAGCTTTGACTAATGCTTGAAGCCTATCATTCATGGGGCTGTAACTGATGTATCCTTTAAGCTTTATTTATGGGGCTGAGATCGATGCTTGAAATATGGCTCCCCTTTTAGCTTGCAGTTGTGACCAGATAACTTCACAGCCTACTCTCAAAGTCCTACAACTTGAAGTCACACCTGTGTAGACTATGACTCAGCCTTGATCTCCTCTATCATTAGTCATGGCTTGTGACTGTAGCTTTCAATCATTACTTTATGTGTGTGGCTGAGACTATTTCTTGATTTTTAGCTCGAATCTATGAATAGCTCACGGGTTGTGAGCATCTTGTAACATGAAGTTACCACCTGGCTATAACTCAGATATGACTCAAAACTTAAATGCACTATGACCTCTCTCCGCTTGACTGGTAAGTTTTGACCACCTTCGACTGGCAGAGTTTGAGCATAAAATTCATTTGTTTTCACCTTTTTTGATGTAGGTCTTCACATCTTGACAACTCCATGACTTCTGGGTTCTCTTCAGTAAGCTCGGCCTAGCCTAAGTTGTGATTGAAAGATAAGAGAAATATTAACTCAGCACAACTATGACATCTTTCAGTCACAGTTTTGGAATCTTCCAAGCTAACTGAAACTTGATCTTCGAGCTTCAACAACAGACACAAACTAATTCACAAATGTGCAGATAAGTTCTATTCTTTGTTTGTTTTGTACTTTTGTCAAAAGCTTACATACATCTCTATATCTCTATTTTTTCCTTCCTTCTCATTATATGTATGAATAAAAACCCATCTCCATACACAACTCATGAACAATGTTTTGCACTGATGTCTAAAGCTTAAAAAATATTCTCTTGCATCTCTTTTTAATTCATCTTTTCTGAAGCACATGAAAATGATGTTTGTTCTTACAACCTTTTCTTTGATAAATATGTAACCCTTAACATGACTGTGAATGT
Source organism: Chamaecyparis obtusa (assembly GCA_027943335.1). Taxonomy (NCBI): domain Eukaryota; kingdom Viridiplantae; phylum Streptophyta; class Pinopsida; order Cupressales; family Cupressaceae; genus Chamaecyparis; species Chamaecyparis obtusa. Next base: position 269,011 of record BSBK01000251.1, read on the forward strand.
TGCAATACTTTGAAAATTTGTGAAATGCTAGTCATACTCACAACTTTCTTAGATGAATACATGGACACATAGCTTGAGTATACTACATATATGTCCTTACTGTTGAACCCGAACCATCATGCTGTTGTTACATTTTGAATATCAGTCACTTTGTTTTTCTTTCAACATGGTTCATTTGATAAAAGGCTGAGACTGATGCTCCACTATTTGTATATGTACTCCTACAGCTTGTTTCCTTAATGAATTATAAACTTTATCGCTTGGCTGTAAATGTTTATTAAAGAAGACATCATGCTCATAGTTTGAACATTTTAAAAATCTTGCATATGTTTGTTCACCTTTTGAATCCCCATGCTTACTGTTGCAATGATTTTCATTTGTTTTCTATTGTCTCTTGAACACCAGTACACCAATCACTTTGTTTCAGTACATATAGCTCCACAAATGAATGTAATCTTCAAAACTCACCACCTTAGAGCTCTTTCCATAACACATTCACTATTAGTGCTCTTTTGATGGTACAATCACTTTTGTTGTAATGCAACAGTCATTTTATTTTCTTCAATACCACTCATGAATAAGCACGGTTACTTTGAATTGAATTCAATACTGAAAACAAAGGACATCTTAAGACTCACTGGTACATATTACCAAGCTTGAACATAGTTCTACTTTTGATGCTGAATCTGACTTTTTGAAATAAGAAATGTAAAAGATTAAAAATGTTTGTTTACTGTCTAAGGAGTTCGAGCATGGGCTCGTGACATCCAAAGACATCAAAATGCAATTTAATGAAGTTCGAGCATGGGCTCGTGACATCCACTAAATACAAACTGAAAACATTTTATAACTCTAAAGCTCAATAATAATGATTTTATTGAATTTGATTCTTGAATTCAGCAAAGATATGTAATACCAGTGTCTATGTAACTGTATCCTTTCATTTGATCATGATTGTTTTGTAACTCTTGGCACTTTGCTATGATATTTTGGAATGCACCATGCTTTGCATCTTCTTTCCTCTATGACTGTGATGTGAAAACCAGTCAACTTGAAACACTTCAAAATGTTCTGTTAAGTTATTCAAACAACAACATTATATAAACTTGTTAGATTAGTGAACATAATAAATAACTCAGTTTATGAAAATGCGAAAAATGACACATGTGAATCAACATTCAGACCATTATGTTCACTAATCTACCAAGGTCCCGCAACTTTTGAAAAAGGTTTCTCAGTTGGAAATACTAAGTCCCTTTCATTCAGATATCTAGTTTATAAAAGGACAACATATATTAGAATGACCATAAATAGTAAAAGGTTTCATGTTTAGAAAACAAGTCCCTTTAATACTATCTTTCACTTATTATGGCTACAAATTTCCTTATTGCATTGAATTTACCAGATATATATGCAACATTGAAAGAATTGATTGTCACTATATGTTGTTTGTGTTTCATGCATTTCTTAGATCCAACTGGATCTAACACCACTTTCTTTCTCTCATGCAGGTGAAAACCCTAAAAAACCAAATGCAGATGAAGACTTGGACCTGAGGACCTAGGACCTGACAGAAAACTAGCATTGACCAAACAAAGAGGCAATACATGGGACCCCTACTCCATACTTCTATCATGCTTTCTATTATGCAAATGTACTCTTTGATTGACATGAAATATGAAATATGAAAAGACACTTGTATACTACTTTCAATTTGAATGCACAATGTAATGATCAGTTATGAATATTTTGAAATTTGAAATGTGATCAATACTTAGAGTACAATAAAGAAATCTAATAAGGAATGCGGTAATGAAATGTAAATTAATAAATACCTAAAAGGTAACTTATTAATTGGACCCCTAAAGATGCAATCTTTTCCTATCTATGTTTTTTTTTATTAGGTAAAATAGGTTTTGAATGGGCCCCAAAACCATATACATTCAGTTTTTTAAGGGAACTATAACCCACTGCGAAAGTAGTGAAAGATAGAAAAAATTAGCATAGACCTAAAATGAGACAGCTCGGAGAAGAAGATAATCTTTATAGAGCCCCCCAACACTAACTGCTAGTAGAACTACTAGCAGCCCCAAAACATTAAAACAATAGTAGCCAAAAGAAGGATAGACACTAAGGCTCTAGCTACTCGAAGCCATTACAGTGAATCCAAAGCTTTATGCTAACAGAAGAAAACTAGGGTTTTCAAGCACCCCAAACCAGTAATATGGGTTTTGAAATGGCTCCCATTACCATTCTAGGTTTTAACCTGGGACCCAAAACTAGCATGGTGGTAAAAAGACCAATCCACCCTTGTAGAATGAAACATGAATAAAAGCAACAGCTTAAATATTTAAGTAGATTTAAATTGAGCTAGGCCAAGACATAGAGGTTTTGAAAGGCTCCCCCAACCTTCTCCAGAGAAATGGGGAAAATCAAGTCTCCCCAAACCACCAAGCCATGATCTGCTAGGAGAAAGGAAGTATAGGCAAAGAACTCTGGCAAAAAGAGCTCCCTCCAACATAGACCAAGCTCAACAGCAACACTTCTTCATGCCTCTTTCATCAAGAAACAAGCCACCTCTATTGGTTGATCCTCCACCTCAAAAGGAGCTTCCACCTCAATAGGAAGTGGGAGAGAAGAGAGAAGAAGAGAAGCCTTCAGGTGCCATAGGGCCCAGGAGTGAAACCCCACCTCAATAGGGATCTGCACCACATAATGGAAAGGGATGAAAGAGCCAATACTCCAACACAACCGCCCTCCAACCCTAGGCATCAGAAGAGAAAATAAGCCTCTCCACACCAAATCACCAAGAGGCAGAACATGACTCAAGAAGCTTTTCCACAGGGAAACAAAAAATATCTCCATAAAAAAGAGAGGAGGAAAACAAAAACAAAAACCCCCTGCATCAAAGAAGGTTGAACCCCGACAGCCATCATGCCTAATAGCTCTAAGGAAGAAATAGCGACCAGTGAAGAGAGCCCAAAAAACCTTCCAAAAAATGAAAGGAAGAGGGGAGAAAAAGACATATCCACCGAGAGAGTCTCCAAGGAACCACCAGATCCATCCCCCCAGAGAAAGGCCAAACCACCAACGAAGCAAGAGTAGGGCAAGACAAAGAAAACCCTGACCCCACGAAGCCCGCACCAGCCTTCCTCACACCGAGCAAGAGCCAAAGGAAGAGGGACGAGGTAGGAGAGAGGAAGAACTTCATAGAAAAAAGAGGAGGAGGCCTCAGCATGAGCATCTCTAGTCATCCCAGCAAAAAAAAGACTAGACTGGCTCCACACTGGGAGAGAAACTGACCAAGGCACCCTAGGTACAAAAAGAAGCCCAACTGCCAGATCCCACAAACCCTCAATTGGGTCATCTTCATCATCGCTAGACTCACTCAGCTCCGCTGAAGAACCGGAAACCCTAGCATCACTCACCTTGTTCCCGCTCGCCATTTCCTCTTAGGATAAGATTTCCTTTTCCTATCTATTTTTATTCTGTTGTACGCTGTAATTTTGAGTAACAATTCATATATAAATTTACTTTTTTCTCTAAATAAATATTTATTTACTTTTATAAAATTTAGGTGATTAAAATTAATAACATGTCAAAACACAAATAAACATACCTGCGCTTGTCTTGTAGAAAACACCATCATCAATAGGTCATTTGTGAGGGCCACATCCTTAGTAGAAAACATCTAGAATCTACTCCCACAATGTGTACATGAATGGGATGCCAAACCATCCTCATTCACGTCTCTATCTACCCTGATACATATACCCTGATAGCTAGGGCACATATGCTCAATGGGCTGGGCTGAGCCAAATGGAGCATCTGATGATGCTGGAGGTGGTGCAGGTGCTGATCCACCCTCTAGATTGACTAACTATTTTTCATGCTCCATAATGACATCAGTTAATGATGTAGCTTCTTGAAGGGGCTGTAAATAAATAAACTCCTTCACTACTACTAAGACCGCAACATGACCTATAGTTTTTTTAGCTATACACCTCCTATGATGTGGCTCTACTACCCTATGGGCCCTAAATCTATCACGTGTAGAGCTTGTCCCTCTAACCTAGAACTTTTGGATGTCAAAGTAATTTGGCTTCTCACTGAGGATAAACTCACAATATAGCTTTCTAAAAAATTATAAAGGCACCTCCCAATTATTATAGGGTTCTTGGTCAAAGACCATATACCACATATCCCAAAATGTAGCTCTCATCCTATTATGAACACACCAATGTATGGGAAACTAATTTTTAGTAACTTCTAGGGAGTTACTACTAATAGGATCAGTGAAAAGAGAACATAAATTTCTTTAAGTATCCTCTTTTTTTTTTCACTTGATCATATGACAATCCATTGACATAAAATGCACAACATCTGTCCCTCCATGAACCCCATTCTATAACCTCATTAGACACCTCATTCACACTCTTGGCCAATCTTTCTAAGGAAGTGGTGAGGGATGAGTGCTTCTCAAAACTAGAGGACCTCAAACATTTAACCAATATGGATATTTGGGCATTGTTTTGTTGAAGCTGATTGATAAGGTCCTCTTGTGTGACATGAATGTGGCCTATTGGAGGATGCAGGGGGTTTAGATTCATTCTCTTGTTGCTCATTTCCAACATTATCAATATTTTTAGGTGTTCGAAGAGGACTTTGATGTCTCTTTCATTGTCAGGGATTATTTTCTAAATCTAACATCAAAATAATTTAAAAACTTAAATCAATTATACAAACCCTACTTAATAGAAATTGAAAGAAAAACAATTAAAAAAAAAATTTCTTACCTGTTCGACAGTGTGACATGGTTGCAAAATGGACAATATGGAAATAATAATTCAATTACAACAAGAACCCGCTAGGGTTTTGGTGATTTCTCTTCCTCCTCTCTCCTCCGAACTCGGTTTTGGCATGAAGAAAACCACTTAAACGCGGGTTTTAAAAGATATATATGTCAATCAAAACACATACGCATTTTGTAAAGCATTTTTTGGTTTACAAAATGCGTACGCATTTTGAAGAACATAATTTTTTTTAAATTATTTTTTGTGGCTTGGCAAAGGCTCAACTTTGCCAAGCCTTGTTTTTCAAATTTTGAATAACCTGAGTGGGTTATGAATTTTTTTTTTCAAGGAGGTGGCCACTTTTTTGCACACCATCTTGGTGCACTTACCCTAGATAGAAAATGGTCCCAAAATGAGTACAAGTTAAGTGCTAACTTTTTAGGATGATACATCTAGTAATAATTAATTATGTTAAATAATCATATTCACCAAATAAAAATATGATTCGTTAAGTTAATTAGTAGTAATCCTTAATCTTGGACTTATAGAAAAGTTCTTTCTATATATAAAACCCTATCCTTTAGCCTATAAAATTTACTCCATTCTCACTACTAGATATAATCTCTCACTTATGTGTGAGAGAAATTTCAATAATCTTGATCCCCCATGAGACCTTACACACATGTGTGGCTATTGTATGCTATCAAATTTAGTTTTAAGTTCTTTATTTCATGTTCAAGACATGACGTTTTAAGTACATAGTTTATATTACAATTTATAACATTTCCTTGGTGTATTACTTAAATATGGATAAGCCAAGGTATCCTAATTTGTAATTTGTCCTCTAGTCCAAGTGTGAGGACAAATCATTTTTTTTATTTTCTTTATTAAGGAAATTACCTTTTTCCTTCTTAAGAGGATTCTCATACTTGGCACACACTTAATGTGAACGTGGTATTCATAGAACATGGGAGTTACATTCTAACTCCATCACTCATCTCTATTTAAGAGATTCTTCTAAACACACTTCACAAGGAATAAGGAATGAGGAATTTTCTCACTTCTTCTCACATTGTTGTAATGAGATTCTTGCTCACATCCTCTCTCTTTCTCTAGGATTTTTGCCTCATTCATATTATATTCACAAGGGGTTTTCTTTATTTTCCACTTTCAAAATCTTTGACTGATTGTGTTGATCTTTTAGCATCTTGATAGTTTTGGTGTTTCATCTTGAAGCAATTTGTCATTCTTTGAGTTTATGGTAAAATACTTCCTTTTGCACGCTCTCTTGGATTCTTTCCTTTAGCTCTTTTCATTTTTTGTATTTTTATTACATGGTATTAGAGCTAGCTAATCCTTGTTTGAGTGTTTGCATGAAGGTTTCATTTGAAGGATATCTCATTTGATTAACTTTTGTTGCAGGTTTTTTTAGATTTGACATTATTTTCTAACTCTCTTTAGAAGGATTTGGATATTTTTGGGGTTTGGACGGTTCACCACCAAACTTGGTTTCTATTTTTTGGATTATAATGATGATGATTATAATAGCTCTACTCATCTTGATTGTTTGTATAATGATAAATCTATTACAAATATATTTTATGAAACTGATTAGGTGATTGATTTATTTTATGATTCACAATCTGATTTTACTTTACAAGGTTTTACTGATTCAAAATTAGGAAGAGATCCCAATGATGGGAGATCTACTGGTGGTTATTGCCTTACTGTAGATTTAACTTCTATTTCTTGGAGAAGTAAATATGATCAATCTCTGTCACTATGTTCTATTGAATATGAATATGAAGAATTTACACATGTATCTACATAAGCTCTTAGGAATCAAAGATTACCTGAAGATGTGGGCCCTCCTAAAAAATCACCTATACCATTTTATTGTAATAATCAAAGTTCTACTTCCTTAGCAAAGAGTCCCATGTACCATTCAAGATCCAAGCACATATCACTCTATAATCACTCCATAATTAAGATCAAGTTGAAGAGATTCAAGCGTCCCTCATCTATTGCAAGGGAAATGATCCAACTATCGATATCTTAACAAAGACTCTTTCTCAAGAGAGATCTCAAAATCATTGTAAATATTTGGGTTTGATACCTATTGCTCTAATTTCCCCAAGTAAATATTAAAGGGAAATGTTAGAATTTATAATCTTTCCTTGGTGTATTATTTAAATATGGATAAACCAAGGTATCCTAATTTGTAATTTTTCCTCTAGTCCAAGTGGGAGCACAACTCATTTCTTTTATTTCCTTTATTAAGGAAATTAGCTATTTCCTTCTTAAGAGGATTCTCACACTTGGCACACACTTAATGTGAATTTGGCATTCATAAAATATGGGAGTTACATTCTAACTCCATCATTGATCTTTATTTAAGAGATGCTTCTACACATACTTCACAAGGATAAGGAATGATTAATTTTCACACTTCTTCTCACATTGTTGTAATGAGCTTCTTTCTCACATTCTCTCTCTTTCTCTAGACTTTTTGCCTCATTCATATAATATTCAGAAGGGGTTTTCTTTGTTTTCCCCTTCTCATTGTGTTGATCTTGGAGCATCTTGATAGTTTTAGTGTTTGATCTTTGAAGCAATCTCTCATTCTTTGAGTTTATAGTAAAATGCTTCTTTTTTCTCACTCTCTTGGATTCTTTCCTTTAACTCTTTTCATTTTTAGTATTTTTCTTACAGTTTATAATTTTTAAGAGTGTTTTTCCTTTTCATATTATGTAGACAACTAGAGTGCAATAATAAGCATTATTAAAAGTTTAGCTATAATATAATTTGTAGGCCTCTTTTCACATAAAGGTTATATGAATAATATTTACATGACACAATGCTCATGTTTTAGGGACAAACAAAGATTTTATAATACCATGACATCTATAGAATGTAGTGTTAACGAATCTACGTAAGTCACTAGTTTAGAAATACAAAATGTATCAAAGATTATATCTCGAGAATGATGTAATCAGGTTCTCTCTAGTGTTGAACATGGCATGGAAAATGTGATGTGTATGTAGGGAAAGGTTCATGTGAAAAATATGGATAAATGAAAGTTAAGTACCTAAAATATAGTTGAGTCCAATTACTAAATTTAATATTTGTAAGTAGGCTTCAACCATGGTACTTGTTCAAGACAACACTAGTACTTAATCTCACCAAATGATGATTTTTCTAGGAGTTGAGATCAATAAGGTTATAATTAGGAAACATAGTATGCAAGAACTAGACAATTTTCAAGAAAGAACTCATAATAATGTTATCATAAGGTATTTCCATGAGTGATTGAATGTGACCATTACACCTACTTGTTTTTTTTAAAGCAAGGTGCCTATTCAAATTGGATGGTTGTTAAGAATTACTTTTATTTGTTGATTGTATTGTTATATGGAATAATTTTGTAACCCTCTATGTATATTCACTATTGGCTTAGGATATGTTGAGAACATTTATAGACCAATAAATGCAAAATTTTCAACAAATTTATACTTTAATACTTTTGATTAATTTCCTTGTATTTTCTACCATTTTTAGTATATGGTAAACCCAATTTAAATTAATTAGGTGTGAGATCTCCTACAAAGTAAAAAATTGGATAATACAATCTAGTTATGGCATCTTCCTATAAAGATGCTAAATTTCTTAGGCATGAGATCTAAAAGTATATTGTTTGACTAGTAGTAATTGAATATATCCCTTAAATATCTCAAAGGCCTACTGATAAGATATGTTTAAATGAAATCTATAATTTTATTGAGATGAGAGAATGGTTGACATTTATTTTCTTGCTATGCTATCAATCTTTTGATATCTTAAAGATTTCTTTAGATACTATGTACCTATTTGAAATTTTGTAGAGGAGGGATTACTATTATAGTGATTAATTTGTTGGGAGCCATCTTTAAAAATATAGGTCAAGGTGTTAAAGTTTTTGAGAATACCCTTAATACTACAAGATTCTCTTAAGAGTGCTTCGATAATATTATGCAATATATGTGGATGATTAATCTTTACACAAGAACAAAAACCCTTTTCATAGCTTGAATTGTCAAAACTTGTATGAGTTTTAAAATCGTCTATACTATTGAGTAGCTTAACTTATATTTCCTTAATTATAATTAATAGTAAATCTTTAAATTTATTTATATTTGTAATGTTAAATATTTAAATTTTTTTTAAAGCTCTCTACCTCTTGTACATAGATTATTTTAAATATAGATATACTAATACATCTAATAAATTTTATGTCAACACTGCCACCGAAAATTACATGAACTGTCCTTCATTCCTTGTTTGATACAACTTGCATGAATAGTATTGAGCTCATTTAGAAATAGTCTGAAGTAATGAAAAAAGACCTACATTGAAAGAATATTTGGGTATCAGTATAATTTGAAAATATTTGCAGTTCTGGGACACATTCCGTTCTGACTATGGACAAACATATCTGCCACATAGTTAATATAGAGTGCAACAAGTTCACCTTGGACGTCTTCTACAATATTATTATAATTGATAGCGCTTTCATAAACTTACTACTCCAGTAAAATCCGTCGTTTCTTCTTGTAACAAAGATGAATGAGATGGGGCTAATGACCTACGCCTGGACTAGGACTCGATCCAAGAATCCTTTACTTTATTCCTCCTCTTGAGACTTGCATGTGACCCACTACTTGTCTGGGTTCTAATGTCAACAACCTCTGCACGTTGAGCCCAAAAGACTCATGCTCTGCTTCGATCCCGGTTCGATTCTCCCTAGACCCGAACTCTAGCAGATTATTGGCCTTCTCTTCGAATGCCAGCTCAGATTTTGAGTTTTTTTGTTGGTTGATATACATTTCTTTATTCTCCAGAAGTAGCCTCGTAGCGCTACACATGTTCAATCCAATTAGAAGCAAACAGAAGAGATGCACCCACATTTTAATATGAATCTTCATCATATTACTAATTTGGGTATAGGCGAGAGTTTGTAAGCTTTGATTGAGAGGAATAGGCAAGTGATATCTAAGTGAAAATATCACTACTACTTCTTCTTTAATCTCTCTACTTCTAAGTATAAGAATTTAATGGACTTCATGCACTATTTATTACTGTCCGAAGGAGGAGGCGTGGGTTCTCAGATCTCAACTGGATTTAAACAACCGCAATGCCCACGTTTGCAAAACAACACATGACATAATTTGTATAGGACTCTCCTAAGATGCGATCTTTGAAATATTGTGTTCAATTCCTTGGGGAGGAAGTGTTAAGGAAATAGGACTAAAACCCTCTATGATGTGAGGACAATACATTCATGGTCCCAAAAGGAGACTAACAATATTCGTGGTCCAGAAAGTTCGTTCTTCCTTTAGCTAAGCTCTTAATACTTTCTCCAACGTGATATGACTTTGGAACCCACTTAATTTCTCATATTGTCCTTGTTTTTGACGTAATTCCTGAAACCCACTTAATTTCTCATATTGTCCTTGTTTTTGTCCTAATTCGATGAACATGGTCCTTTTCTGTCATTCAAGCTTCAAGAGTAATCTTTTGACCAATGATTCAGCTCCGCATACCACAGATGACATTTTCCTTCTCATAGTAGATTGAATAGGTCTAATGTCAAGATATCGCTAAAAAGGTGATATCAATAAAAGTAGGAAAGTTATTTATTATTTTTCGTTAGGGATGAGATGTAAAATTTTTATTGTTTATTTGACTATTGAATAATACAATGTTTTAAGTAGAGGGTACTTTAGATTGTAAAATTATAGGCATCGATCTGTCTTTAACTAGTCATTAAACTAGTTAACTTCAACCAATCAAAATTCATTATTTTTCAAAGCATGTTATATCTTAATATTTTATAAAGTGAATTACAAGATACTTAACTTTTTTAATTTGTAGAACTATTTTTCATGCATCTAATTGACTAAAAAATTGAGCGATAAGGGTAGTTTTTTAGGAATTAGCCTTACGTCAAAAATTTCGGCTATTTTAAACTAAAGTAAGCAAACATGAATACTATATAATTTTAAAGAAGGACATACTATTAAAAAAAATAAAAGTCTTTGATTTTAATTTTTTTTCATTTAGAATTTTATGTCGTTTCTTCATTAGCTATGAATGAGATGAAAATATTATGTGAGATTAATTTTTAAGTTTTAGAAATAATTCATTTGAATTTCTTCTTTTAAAATTCTTATCAATTAGTTTTTACATTTTGTAAAGATTTTATATTAATAAATTAAAAAATCTAATTATTTTTTTTGGTAGGTTACAAATACAATATATTAATAATTAATTATATCTTTAAAGCTTTTAAATAATAAATTCAATCTTTTATGTTTTTTTAATTTAATTTTATAATTTGTAGATATTAAATATATATCAATATAAAAATATTATATTTTACATAGATTTCATTTATGTTATTTTTTAATATAATAAAAAATTGCTTACAAAAATAAATAATTATCTAAAGCAAAGTAAATGAAATAAGTAAACCAAGTGTAGTTAGATTTGGTTTATTAATTTATTATTCTTTAAAACATTCAAATTCTTTTCCAAAGTTTAAACAATCCTACCAACATTTTAGTAGGAACAACCTTGTTATTAATGTTACATAAAATGAATGAAATGTAGGATACTTTAAATGCATTAACATGCTATATTATTGTAATGGTTAGTGAATACTTACCTAATGTTGGTGAGAAACTTATTACAATAAACATTAACAGATCACATTCTGTTTACATTTCATTGTTCATTAATATTTATGTTACATGCTATAATAACCTTATTTCCATAGGGTTATCATATGTTGATACATAACTTCTTTTCTCAATTTGGTATATCTAGTCATGATGATCATTCTCTTATATCTAATATTAACTATATTAATTCTCATGATAGAGTTTCATCTAGAAGTGATACATTGCTTGATAGTTATAGACAAGTAAATTTATCCATTAACTAATTATTGTAATCCTCCTCATCATCTCTTTATAAATTAAAGCTATTTAATTAACTATTTATCTATTAATTTAGTGTTAAATAAGCTTATATATTTAATAAATATACCTGGTCTTCCTTGTTAATACTTATCTCATAAATAGGACATATTGTTTGATTAGTAAATCTTTATTTTATGGGTCAAAATTTAAAATACTAAAAAAAAAATTGTTTACTTGATCTCACTATACACATTAAAAAATAAACAAATAAATAATCTTCTATTAATGGGTAGTTGAGTCCACATTTTTGCCAAAAAAGCAAAAATCTTTTTTGTTTTTTTAATAATTCATCCAAATTGACCAAAAAATTTGTAATCTAGTTTCCAAATAAGTAATCTTTTACACCCAAATGATAAAAATTTCTCTTCAATAGACATTTCTACAAATGATTATTTAAATTCACCTTTTTAAGACCATACTATGTCGATGTATGACAATCATAATTTAATCTAAATGAAAGTAATTTTTGAAATCCTTTTGGGATAAGATCTATGAGGCATCTAAAATTCTCGAAGATATTTTTTTATAATTATTATTTTATTGGGTGTAATTTTTGTTTTGAAAACCCCTCTTGTATGACAAGCATAAGTAGATGTAAACTTCTCATTTTTTGGAACTATTTTAAATTTTTTTTGAAAATTATCATGTATAGATTATTTTCATATAGTTTTTTTTTTTTTTAAATACAAAAAACTAAAAAGTTATTTTAAAAATAAAGAAACCTATTATTTGAAGTTTATGGACAAGATTCATAAAAAAATATTTAAAAAATTAAAAAAATTATTCTATTGTTAAAAAAACTACATATTACAAAATTGCATAGTCACTTCTATAATGTGTTTTGATTTAATTATAAAATAATGCACAAAAACATCTTGAGACATATCCACAAATTTAGCCTTTTTAAGAAATACTAACATGACCTTCAAGTTGTAGCTCTAATGCTAAGGGTTGGCTCTCCAATCCTTACCTAAATCAAAACATGTAGCAAAAAGAAAGCCTCCTATTTTAATTTTTTAAAATAGGATCCCAGTTGAAAATGTGTACCTGTTATGTCATTTGAAATAGGATCATATTTTTTACAAAACAAGATCCTAGTTTTTAAGAAATCGGATCACATTTCTTTCTTCACCTTTTTTATATCTTTTTAATGAAATCAACAGTTAAATAATGAGATCCTATTTTATAAATTAAAAATCTCATTTTATACAATATATAAATTTCTATAGAAATTGTAACTACTAATGTAATATATGATAAAAGATATTGTTGGGAGCCATGGCCACGAGGGGAAGTGGGAGTGTAGTTTTGAAATCTATGGTTTGTTATAGGAGAGCCTCATGAGAGGTTTATGAGGAGGTTGCTGATGAGGACGTAGATGATTGTGGGGCTTCTTTATTTTAGGTTAGTGGTGGCTCAACCATTTGGGTCATTTGGATTATTTCATGTGTGTGTTTGGAGACCCTTGTTATGCCCTTTTTCTTGAGTATTCTCTATCTTCCACACTTTTTTTTTTAAATCTTTGCATGTCATTTGGCCATTGATTCTAGTCCAATTCCTTTCTTCTAGAGCATCTGATGAGTTTTCCTTTGGCTTCCTTAGTGCTGGGAGTGAAATGGGCTTTGTTTTTATATGGTTTCTATTCATAGGGATAGCTTGTGGTAATGTTCCTCTCTATGGAGGTGCTTTTTCCCGAGGATTGCAAATCACCCTTTCTTTCCTTTCTTCTTTGGTTTCCAACTATGTTGGAGGTGTGGTTGGGCCCCTATTTGGTGGTCTAGTATTGGTGTCAGGGCCTCTTCTCTATTTGTGGCTATGAGTTACTCTTTAGGATTTTTCATGGATGGTGTTTGGTTGGGAGAAAACTTATTTTCTCTCTATTTTGTGGGTTTCTCTTCCTTTTTGAGGCCTAAGGTTTTGTTGATGAGGTTTACTTTTCTTGCAGAGGATTTTAGTTTTCTTACTACCTCTTCATTGTTAGTGTTCCTCTTTTAATTGGTGAAGCCCCTCCTTTAGTGGGGTTAGGATTGGTGTTTGGGGTTCTCTTCTATTGAGTTTTTGGTAGTGCTTTGGCATTAGCTAGTCCTTTCAGCCTAGTTTGGTGGTTTGTGTTTGTGCCCAGTGGGGTTTTGTTCTTTTTGTGTCCTTTTCATGAGTGCTATGTTTTTCTATGGTTTGTCGATTACTGGCAATTTTGAAGGGTCTGACTTGTACTTTATTCATTTTTGGTTGAGGGTTTGTGGTTTTGGGGCTCTATTCTCTAGTTGGAGCCTTATTCCTTTTGTTGTCTTTCTCTTGTGGGATATTTTCTATTTTAATTGTTTCATATCCTATGGGGCTCCTATCAAAGTGGAATATTCCCCTATAGAGGTGGGGTTTCTAAGTGTTTTCATGATGTGGGTTTGACTCATGTTTTTACCTTCCTCCTCTTTTAAGTATCCTATAGAGGTGGATATGTCTCATATGGAGGTGGAGAATTACTTTTTGGGAGAGGATGTTGGGTGCTTGATGTGTACTTCCCTTGTTGAAGGTAACTAGGAAGTGAGTTTGAGTCAAGTAATTTAGTTTCCTAATTAATTCTCTCTCTCTCTCTCTCTCTCTCTCTCTCTCTCTCTCTCTCTCTCTCTCTCTCTCTCTCTCTCTCTCTCTCTCTCTCTCTCTCTCTCTCTCTCTCTCTCTCTATTCGCTACTCCTATTGAGGTGGGATCTTCTACTATAGTGGTGGAGAGGATTCTTGTAGTGAAGGCATTGTCTTTTGGTTTGGTTATCTTTATAAAGGTTTGGGAAGCCTTTCAAAACCCTATGATGGTCTTAGGTGCCATGTCAGAAAATATTTTTTCTTCAATGGATCCTTCATTGAGCAATCTCGTGAGGTTGGTTGTAAAGTTAAGGGTATCTTGGACACAACACCTTAAAGGTTTAGGGAGCCTTAAAAAACCCTATGATGGTTTTCGGTGCCAAATGTAGACCCAGTGATTCTTCTATTGGTTCTTCATTGTGCACTATCTTGAAGTTGGTTGTTAAGGTTAGGGGAACCTATCAAAACCCCTTTTTGATTGGTTATGGGTACCAAAAAAACCCATATATTTTAGCATGTGCATTATATCTAATTATCATTCTAGGATTTTTTTAATTTGTTGACGATTAGCTATTTTACTGTAATGTTGTATCTTTAGCAACTTTTTGTTGTTAGTGGATTCTAGATCCCTTTTAAAATTTGTTTGTAATTTTTGTTGCAGCTAGGATATTTCTAGTCCTATCTTTTTGGCTATTGATAGTTAGTTGTTGATGTAGTTGTTGATTGTTTCTGATCTATTCTTTGTAGTTATTTCATTTTGGGTTCCAGAACCCATAAATTTATTTTTTATTGGGTTTCATGGCTCCCTCAAAACCTTTCTTCCCTTAATTGAAAAAAAAACCTCCTTTTATATATAAGAGAATATTATTTTATAAATATTGGCCTAGGATCATGATGCATAATAACATCTCATTTTAAACCTAATGGCATCATGTTTTTATCATATTTTTTGCATTTTTGGTTTAGTCCAAAACTTCCATGCTACGTGGACTCAACTTCATATTTTTATCCCTATTTTAATCACTTTTCTAGTACTAGTTAATTACGTTAAATAATTATCTTCACCAAATAAAAATATGATTATTTAAGTTAATCAATAGTAATTATTAAGCCCACTTATATATAAGTTACTCATGCGAAACCCTAACCCTTAATTGTACCCTATAACTTTTACTCTATTCAGACTACCACATATAATCTTTAACTAATGTGTGAGAGAGAAAAATAAATAATTTTGATCCCCCATGGGACCTTGCACTCATATGTGATCACTATATCCTATCAAATTTGGTTTGAAGTTCTTGATTTCATGTTTGATGCATGATATTTTGAAAATTAAGAAAAAGTAGATTTTATAGGGACCCAAAACCTAAACAGTAACAAAGAAAGATAAAAAGTCAAAGCATCTAGAAAAAGAAACAAAAAAAGATAAGGGGGACACAAAAAACCCTATCAACCAACACTAAAACCAAGTAGTTTACCAAAAAAAATGAAAGAAACCAAATAAAACAAGGACTACCATCATCTCAGTTTCTGGATGAAATTTTCCATCTTCTTCTCCATCTCAATCATCTGCCTTAGGTTCTCCCTAAGATCTTCAATCTCCTTATTGGCTGAGGTATCCTTACTCTTATTAGCTGTGGTTCTGGCACCTGATCCTTTCCCATCATTTTTGTTGATTTGCATTGCTTACCAATCTTTGTTTTCTAGCATGTTGACCAACCCATGGATATTACTGGTGGAAGATTTCATGCTTTCCATAGTGTACTTAAGCAAGTTCTCTAGAGTAGTTTCAATGCATTGAATCCTAGAAAAAAGTTTAACTAGACCTTACACATCCTAAGTGTAATCCTTACCCCTATTTTGAGCTTTGTTCAGTAGACTATAATAATTGGCTTCTAGCTCCTTGTTTCGAGCTTTAAGCTTCAAAGTTTCCTGAAAACACCAATTTTCATTCTTGAAAGAAAACAAAGCTTTAGCCTTGGTAGTATGTAAGAAACCTAGAGAAGAGTCCTCTTTATCATTAAGGTCCTCCATGGTCATGGAAATGGATTCCTCTTTTTTAGCTCTATCCTGGATAGGACACTTATTGTTTTGATAATTGGCAGTAATTTCTATAGTATAAAGGATATCATAGTCCCCCCCCTCCAATTTCAACTCTCCATCCAATTTCTCCTCCTCTCTATTATTTTTTATCTATGTATCCCTCAGAAGGGTTTCTTCCTTATCACCCTCAAAACTGATATTTTTATCATCAGAGGTATTCATAGAAGTCTACAAATTCTCCTCAATATTAGGAACCCTCTACCTATTGGTGGGGTCAAGATCAATGATGATCTTCCCAGTTTCATGACTATTATCAAGGTTTTCTTCATTGTTATTAAAAAAATCCTTATTTTTACTTGTCATCTCCTCTCTCACTTCCAACACATTTTCAACTTTATCCTCCCCTGTCGTCTCATTCTCCTCCCTAGTGTCATGTAGAGAGGCCTTAGATATCTCCATCACTTCCTTAGACTCTTCCTCAGAGGATGACTAGCTCTTGGTATCAGCTTCTGGAGCCTTAGTTTTATTTTTAGCAATTTCCTTTCTGCTTGTGCTAGGGAAATATTCATCTTCATCCTCTGCAAAACCTTCTCCCATTTTTGTATCCTCACGTTTTGAGCTCACATAATAGTCGAACAATAATTATTTCTTCTTTTTCAAAGGCTAGGGAGAATTATCAACCCCCCAAGATTCGATTCTTAACCTCTTTTTTCCTGGGTAAGCTTTCCCACCCTTGCCAGGGGTGGTAATATTTCTTTTTTCCTTAGGGGTTTTAACACTTCTCTCAAGGATATTGTTCACCATAAACTCATGGATAAGGAAAATGAGGCCTTCGCTGAGAACCATTTTATCAGCATCCTCTCTATTTGCAACAAAGCTCAAAAGAAGATAATTAATATGATAATAAGAGAAGGAAATATAATCATTGTGGTGGAAGTAGTTTAATAGAACAAAATGATGCGACATTGATCTAGTAAAATGACCATCCAAGGTAATATACTCCATCAAAACAATAAGGACTTTGTGCCACAGGCTCTTAATGTTATTGAAAACAAAGAAACACCTATTTTTAATCGTAGAATCTCTTTCTTTATTAGTCTTAGGGAATTTAATTGTGGCTATCTTAGAGAATTTTCTATTTCTATAAAATTTTATACCAGATAGGGCTAAACCAATTACCTAAGCTATGAGTTCCACATTTAGGGTAAGTTGTCGACCATCAATAGTTATAGCATTTTTCCTCCATCTAGCAGTGAATTTTTGAGTAATTCCCTTATTGAAGCCATGCAATATTTCCAGATAGGGGGTTATCATACCCTTCTCCAACTTTTTCCATAACTTATGATTATTTTTTAGGTCCAACTAGTCAACAGGTTCTTCTCTATGCAAATTGCCTACCATTTTCATATTTGTTTCAAGCCTAACTTTGAGACCATGAAAAAAGGTAACCCAGAATATATTTATTATAAGGCCAAAGTCACGCATCCATAAAGCATGCGAAAAAGGAAAGGTTATAATTAATCCATAAAGGCGTTAGCTAGCTTTGATTAAAAGTGACGATAGCAATGCTCCACAATCTAAATTCATCATTCCCAATATAACTCTCTTCCTTACTGCTAGTCTTATCATGATTAATTAGACTGATAGTGTTTGTATCTAAATCCTTAACTTTGTTCCAAGTCATCACTGAATTGAGATTATCCCCTTTGTACGCAAACACATTAGCAATAGAGTTGAACTCACGGTAGGTGTGGGACGCATGGGTTTTATTAAAAGAAGCCAGTAAGTTTTTAGCCTTTTTAATTGTATTGTAAATTGACCAAGAAGCCTTGGAATTCCCATTTAAACAATTAATAATGTTTAGGGAGTCTCCTTCCAGCCAAATATTCTTAGCCTTAATTTTTTTGGCCAGCCTAAGGGCATATAATGCTCCAAGGGCCTCCGCTACATAGTTGCTTTGAAAGTCGATAGAAATAGCCACATCAACAATGAAGTTTCCTCGACAGTCCCTAATGACTCCCCCACAACTAGCTTTACCAGGGTTCCCTTTCATAGCACCGTTGAATTTGACCTTCACCCAACCCTCAGGCGGGGAAAGCCAAAAGCAGTTCTCTCTACTAGTTTTCTTATCATTTCTTAGGTTTAAATTCAAGCATTCAATTTCCTCAATGTGAGTACCAATTTGGTTATCATGCACCATAACATTCTCCTGAATACTTTTAAAAATTATGTTTGCCAAGATAGTAGGGTTTCTCTGAGTTTCCCTAAAAATTATGTTGTTACTTTTTATTTTCATCTTAAAGTCATCTCTTGATGTCAGGTCCCTTTTCACATATGTCCTTATAAGTGTGAATGCAATTCCTCTGCATTTGAGGTGCCATCTTGGGATGGAGATTGTCAATAAAGATCTTGACTAGGTGTTTCTCTCGAGTTTATATGGTAATTGAGTGGATAGGGCCTGCTACCTTTGAAGGTAATCAGCAAGGCTTTCATCGCTCTTTTATTTAGTACTGTAGAGATCAAGGAGAGAGAGTTCATTCTCCACATTGTGTGCATACTGTGACACAAATTTTTTTGGATAGCTCTACAAATGTTTTGACAGTATCATATGGGATTTTGTAGAGCCACTCTACATAGATATAACTTGGAGAGGAAAAAATAATAAGTCTATGCAGCATAATAAAGAGTCTTTGCATGACAAAATGCTTTACAAATTAAATCTACTTGAAATATAGTAGTATAATTTTGAAGAAATATATAAAAATTGCTGGTCACTCAAACCGCAAACTAATTTTAATATTCATTGGTTGTTAATACATAAATGAAGTTCTAAATTGAATTGTAGGGATCAGAACAAATTATGGGATATTATGGAAAAACACCTAAACTCATCTTTCATTCATTGTTTAGATCTCTCGACTCAGTTTTTACTAACTGAATTTAAAAAAGAGCTCATTCACAAACACTTAGAAGCATTGGCAATAAAATAGCCGCTTAAAAGAATATTTGTGTAGCAATAATAAATCAAAAGGGGTTCCTTGCGACCCTAGAATACATTTGCAGCTGTGGAACACCTTCTCTTAGATCAGAGTGGAAGCCAATGTGTTCGCCTTCAACGCCTTCTACAATTATATAACTGATATGACCGTCATATATATAATATTCTAAGAAATCCCGTTTCCTTTCATATTCTTGTAACAGAAATGAATAAGATGGGCTAATTGCCGACTCCAGGACTTGGAGTTGATTCAAGAACACGTTCCTCGTGCATGCGGCTCACTTCTCCTCTTTTCCCTGATTTGGGTACTCTTGAAACCTGCATGTAACCCACCGCTGGGTTGGGTTTTGATGTTGACAGGCGCTGCACTTTGAGCCCAAGAGACTCATCCTCTGCATAAGGATTCTCCCTAAATCTGAAGTCCAGGAGATTATTCGATTCCTCTTTTTTGGCATTATTTCCAGATGTGCTATACATTTCTTTATTCTCTGGCAGTAGTCTTACTGCGCCACATGCGTTCAATCCAATCAGAAGCAAACAGAAGAGAAGTACCCATATTTTCATGTGAATCTTCATCATGAGAGTTTGAAACCTTTGAGAAGAATAGTTGAGCAATAAATAATCGAAAACTTCGACAATTTCTACTTGTTCTTTACTATGTCCACTCGACAGGGTGAGGATTTAATGAAATGAGAATGAGGCGTGCGTTTTTAGATTTCAATTGGGTTTGCTTGGTAGCTATTTTAACATTGAATGAATTGGTTTAAAATAAAATTCTATTCAAACACGGAAAATCAATGTTTTAGTTTGAGATGATTCAAACATAGAAAATTAAAGCCTGATGTGAACAAACGACCTCGCTGCTCACATTTGTAAACGAGCATGTGATAGAATTGGTATGGTCTTTTTCCTATATTGGTATTATCTAGCAATTTCTTGTGCTTCCTATCCAATATACGACTTTTGGAAATTGCCTCTCGCAAAATATTGAATTCAATTCCTTGCGCAGGAAGTCTTCGCTACATATGAATGAAATCTCTCTTGATGTGAGGAGGATATATTGAAGGTCAGATCAAGAAAGCCCTACACTTCACTGAACTTGTGACGTTCTTCAACGCCATTGGGTTGTAAAACGCATTTTCTTCTTTTGTCGCTGTTTCTGCCCTAATTCCATGAAGATGGCCATTCTGTAGTTCATTTACGTCTGCTTTAGTCAAGGATAATCTTTTCCAACCATTCAGCTCCGCAAACGCACAGGTGTTTTATCTGATTTATATTCCTATCATAGATTGTAGCTGCCAATGTATTATTGTTTACACTAATGACGTGGAACTAAGAGGCTGCTTTTACCTCAAATGGCGATGCTTTCATTGTGAACGAATTATTCTATTCAACGCCATTTGGTTGGTTTCTTTTTTGAATTCTTTTCAAAAGAATTAAGCTTTTGTAGTGTATTTGGGTACGATTTGTTTCAATATCATTTATTTAACAGTCAAAAGGTAAGTTTTGGTCAATAATAGTAGGATAATTATTTATCAATTTTTCATAATGATGAGGTGTAAATTAACTAGTGTTTGACTATTGATTAATGTATTATTTTAACTAGAGTGTTCTTATGTTGGCTTAATTGTTAACTCAATTTGTTATTGGTGTTGCATTAAATGGATGATATGATTGAGAATTTAAAGATATCAACATTCTACATTCTTATAATTAGCTTATTCAATTTATTTCTCACTTAGTTATGTCTATTTTGATGGCAATATCTTAATGACATATTGAAAAGCGATATATTATTGTTCTAGGTCGGTTCGTGGTCCAATTCCTTTCAATCTTAATTTCACCCTTATTTCACTACGTACACATCTCTTTTTCACATCCATTGATATTAATTGTCATGTATTTGATGCCTACCTACAAACCACTTCCTCATCCTTATAGAACACTTCTATATGACTTAGGATTGATTTAGGTCAAATCAAAGCAACACTTGAATAATCCTTGAATAATAAATATTAAAATTAAATTTAATATTGCTTACCTCATTCACTAGCTATCACAAGCCAACTTAATGAAAATCTTGTATATAATTTTATGATGCCATGGTATATAGTGTCACTCATTGTGTGCTTTATATAGATAACACTAGGTGAGGATGCATGTGAAGAAGAATTGGAATTTGATTCAATTGTAAAGTGTAATAAAAGTTTAAAAGATCTACATGCCCATATAGATAATTTGAATGCTTGCAAATATTGTAACTAATCATTTTCTTCATGACTAATTTTGTCTAATATGTGGTTTCACATAGGATAACTTGTTTTCCTATTGGTTTGACATGGCCATCAATAATATCTTTACACACAACCTTGACAAACTCATATCTAAAATATCAAGATCAATATGTACATAGGAAAAGTTTCCATCAAATTAATTCTCTCTATTAGATAAGGTTAGTGATAGTTAGGATCAAACTTGGAAGGCCTAAGATTGATTTTCATAACCTATATATGATAGTTTAGACTTTGAGCTATCCATCAATTTGGGAAGGATATATATTTTTAAATATTTGAGAACCATTTTAGGAAAACATTATCATCATTTTATACATTATCAATCCTAGAGCTACCACACCTAAATTGCTCATTTAATGTTCGTACATTCATTTCACTAGTTTTTCAAGTATACTAACAAGGTTAATCATTTGACAATATTATATTTTTAGGTAGCCTATATAGTTCATGTAAAAATAATTCTATTTCTTTAAATTTTTAGTGAACACAATAATCCCAAACCTAAAATTTTAGTTTCATTCATGTTATAGATATACCTTTTCTCATTCCTTATATTTTATGTCAAAATTTATTGGGTTTTTTTATTGTTCTCTTGTGTGTTATTCACATAGATCTTATCTATTTTAGGTTTTTTATTTTTATTTCTTCATCTTATATTTCTCCCACTCTAGATGCCTTTAGGATTTATATTTTGCACTTAATTGTAGGCCTTAGAATTATTGGATGATTTCTCTTGTTGACATTGCAAGAAAGAAGAAATAAAGTAGAAAGAAATTAAAAATACAAAGAAAAGAAACTTATAGCTTTCCTACATCTTTGCACCTCTATTTGAGTTTGAAGCAATTCAGTTCCCAACTTGAAAAGCATTTGAGAAGATCTCTAGAAACATCATGTTGTAAACATAAGGGTATATGATGTTGTTCTTGGATATTGCTAATGCATAGAGGGGCGATTGAGACATATAATGTGTTTAATAATTACATTACTGAATGGGAACTCATACTGTTGTCATCTATGTTTTGTCATTGATGTCCACATATATTTCTGTGAGGAGAACATGCTAGTTATCACAGTGTACACACACTGTACGAATGTTTCAGATGTTGCGAAGACAGATGAGAGTTTAGGAAGGTGTTGTGATCTTATATCCAAGATCACATCATGTAATGTTTCATATTGGATGAGTTACAGATGTTTTGGTGAAGAATGGTCACTAGATCGTGATAGTGAGAAATGACAAAGTTAGTCTCTGTGTTTATGGTATATCTTCCAGATGATATGGATTCAAGGTATGCGAGCTTAAGGGATGACATACAAGGTACTGAAGGATGTTGATTTCTCAGTGCAAGGTAGGGATTTCTTGGTTACATCATTCATAGCTTGTGTTCTGAAGAAGACCTATTTGGAAGCCGACTTAGGAGATGCAGTGTGTGTTTTGCTTGGTAAACATAAATTAAGGATGTCGGTCCTTAATTATTGTAATGTTATTATTGTATACTTGTTTTAGATACCATGTGTATCTTAGCAAGGGTTTATCTAATTATTTTTAATTAGGAAAGGCTTATGGGATGACCTGATCATGACAATTGTAATAAGGTATAAATGAAAGGTCTTTTGTTTGGAAAAGACATGGATGGGAAAAAGTTGATATAAAGAGGTTGTGAATGTTGCGAGCTTGTGTCTTCTATATGTAGAGTAGAGGTTTACTAGTGGACTTCATTGGAAAAGATCAAGCAAAGACATTTGTTGCCGAATAATTCAAAAGATTGTGTATTTCTTCATATACAGTTGTATTGCAAACAATGAGTTTTGAAGGTGGATTTAACCTTCTTTGGGAAGTGAGCCCTCCCTTTCTTCTTGACTCCTAACAGGGTCTGTCCTCTCAGAAGGACTATGTACTATAATGTTTCAATAAGCTCCTAACAGGGCTAAATCTTCTAACAAGCATACTATACTCTCAGTACATCATATGTGGGTGCTAATTCCAACTAGGGTTTTTACCTTTAATAGGGTTTCCCTAAGACCAAAATATTGTGTTATTGTGTTGGCATTCATTGTGTTCATTGGATCTGATATTGCTGCAACTAAAAGTTTAAACTTTAATAATCTTCCATACAATTGATTCACCTCCCCTCTCAGTTGTATTGTGGACTATTATTCCTAACAATTGGTATCAGAGCTTGTGGTCCCAGAGAGAAATGTTAACAACTTGAGGTGATCTTGGAGATGGAACTCTATAGGAAGGATGGTCCAAAATTTGTTCCTAAAAACTTTGACAGTTGGAAGAACAAGATGCAAACTCATTTGCTATATTTGGGCATCGACTATTGGTTGATCACAAAGAATAAGGTGGCTATAAAGACTGAGAGTGATTTTCCATAAGCTACTGATGATGAAAATAAGGTATTCTCATACAACATGGTCGCAAGGGAAGCACTAATAAGAGCACTATCTGAAGGTGATTTTACTAAAGTTAAAGACTTGGATTCGACATATGAGATTTGGAGAAGATTAGAAGCATTTTATGAAGGAGACAAATATAGAAAGAAAGAGAAGTTACAGAACTGGAAAACCAAGATGGAAAAGCTATAAATGAAGGATGATGAAAGCATTAGGGCTTATGTTCAAAGAGTTATAGAAGTTGTGGTTGCAATTAGAAATTGTGGAGGCACTTATGATGAAGAAGTTGTTGCGAAGATCCTTAGATCATTGACACCTATATACAAGTTCAAGGCTATGTCTATTCAAGAGACTATACCCTTAACTCCAAATTTTAGAAGAGAGATGTTGATTGCAAATATAACTACCTTTGAGGCTACTGAAATGGGAGATTCGGTACCTAAAGTGGAATTTGCATTCAAGGCATCTACACACAAGAAAATGTCTACACTTTTGAGCACTAGCAGTGAAGACCTAAAAGAAGAGCTTGGTGAGTATGCTGAGAAATGGGAGTAGATAATGGTAGAGGAAAGAAAGATGGATGAACTTGTTGCACTGATTGCTAGAAGAGAAAAGAGAGGTAAGGGAAAATTTGAAGGCAAGTTACCCTTGAAATGTTCTTCATGCAATAAGGTAGGTCATTTTGCATCTAGATGTCCTACAAGAGTTCCTAAATACAAACCTAATTTTTCCAAGTTTAAAAGGGATAAAGAATGTTATTATGCTAGTGAAGGCATTTCTGATGATGATGATTTAGATTATGAAGAGATTGGATTTGTTTCTATTAAAGATGAACCAGTGCATGAGGAAAAGGCTTTAGTATCTCATGTTGACAAGAAAATTGAATGGATTATAGACAATGGTTGTTCACATCATACGAATGGAGATAGAAACAAATTTGTTAAATTAGTGAAGTATGATGGTGTTGTTGTGAGATTCGGAGACAATATTCCTAAACGTATCATAGGTGTAGGATCTATTACTTTGGATGGAAAGACTAATATAGCTAATGTGTTGCTTGTTGATTGACTGAAACATAACTTGTTGAGTGTTGGAAAGTTAATGGATAAAGAGTTTCAATTAAGTTTTGTTAATGGTAAATGTTTTATTAGAAGCAAGGCAGGTAAGCTGATTGCAACTGGTACTAAATCTAGAGGTAATGTATTTGAATTAAATACATCTAGAGCCTCTTGTTTTGTAGGGAAGGTAGATGACAATTGGTTATGGCATAGAAGATTCTGTCATGTTAATTTTGATAACATTTTGAAGGCAAGTATGGCTAATGCAGTAAGAGATCTAATGGAGATTGTAAAACCATCTAACATTGTATGCAGAGAATGTGTTATGGGATAATAGACTAGAAGTAGTTACAAAAGAAAAGCATATACATTAAAAGGAAAGTTGGATTTGGTTCATATAGATCTATATGGACCTACAAGGAAAATATCATACTATGGTGAAAGGTATTTCATACTTTTTGTTGATGACTTTTCTAGAATGATGTGGGTTACTTATTTGAAGGAAAAATTAGAAGCATTTGATAAATTCAAGTTGTTCAAAGAAAAAAGTAGAGAATGAATCAGGTTTAAAGATTAAGTGTCTAAGGTCAAATAGAGGTGGAGAGTTTACTTCAAAGTTATTAAATTCATACTACGAAGAGCATGGAATAAAGAGACAGACATCTTCTCCTAGGACTCCACAACAGAATTGAATAGCAGAGAAAAGGAACAAGACTATATACTTGATGCTACTAGGACAATGTTTCTTTAAGGAAATGTATCTCATGTACATTGGACAGAGGCTATTGGAACAACAGTGTATACATTGAACATAATTCAAATCAGAGAAGGTACAAGTAAGACTCCTTATGAATTATGGTTTGATCATACTTCAAAATATTGGGTAGTAAGTGTTATATCAAGAGAGATGATGAGATAGGAAAGTTTGATGCTAGAAGTGATGAAGGAATTTTTCTTGGTTACTCTACAAAGAGAAAGGTATATGAATGTTTCAATCTGAGATTAAGAAAGATGATTGAAAGTAACAATGTAAGGATAGATGAAAATTTTTAGATACAAGAAATAATGTATGACAATAATTTCAGATTATAGGGATCAAAGAAGCTATTGCTATTGCAGAAGAAGAAGAACTTGTTGAGGCAGAATGTGAAAAAGAGACTTGTGATGTTGACAAAAGTGAGGCTACTGAGGCTCCTAAGACTTCGAGGTATGTAAAAAATAACCATCCTAAAAATCAAATTATTGGTGATTCTAATCAAGGAGTAATGACTAGATCAAAAGCTAGAGAAGAAATTTGTTTGATTTCTCAAGTTGAACCAAAGAATACAAATGAAGCATGAAGAGAAGAATCTTGGATAAATACTATGAAGGAAGAGTTAGATCAGATAAAGAAGAATAACACTTGGGAATTGGTTCCTAGACCTAAAAACAAAAATGTAATAGGAACAAAATGGGTTTTTACAAACAAAATGAATGAAGAAGGAAATGTTGTAAGAAACAAAGTAAGACTAGTATGTAAGGGATATTCACAACAAGAAGGCATAGACTTTGAAGAAATATTTTCTCATGTTGCTAGAATAGAGGCAGTGAGATTGTTCTTGGCTTATGCTACACATAAATACTTCAAGGTGTATTAGAAGGATGTGAAGTCTATATTCTTGAATGGGGATCTTGAAGAAGAAGTATACATAGAACAACCAGATGGACTTCCCCTATCCGAAGACAAAGACATAGTATGCAAGTTAAAGAAGGCATTGTATGGACTAAAGAAAGATCCAAGGGATTGGTATGCAAGGTTGGACAAATACTTACTTCACCTTGGATCCAGAAAAGGTATTGCTGACACTAATTTGTATTTAAGAACTAGTGAAGATGGAATCCTGGTAATAGAAGTCTTTGTTGATGATATTATCTTTGGAGGTAATGATGATCTATGTAAGAAATTTTCTAAGGAAATTCAAAGTGAATTTGTGATGTTCAAGATAGGTGAAATGAAATTCTTTCTTGGACTACAAATAATTCAGAATGAGAATGGTATATTTATTTCTCAGACTAAGTATCTCAAAGAAATGCTAAAGAAGTTTGGAATAGAAGACTGTAAACCAGTAGGAACACCCATGGTGATTGGTAATAAGCTATCATGTAATGATGAGACTTAGTGTGTATTTCAGACCAAGTACAAACAAATGGTTGGAGGATTATAATATCTGACTCATACCAGACCGAATATTGGTAATGCTGTTGGAATTGTGGCTAGATATCAGGCATAGCCAAAGGAGACAAACCTAGCTGCTGTGAAAAGGATATTCAGATATCTGAAAGGGACAATTGAATATGGCCTGTTGTATGATAAGAATGATAGTTTTGAATGTCATGCTTATGCTATTGCTAATGGGGCAGGAAGTAGTTGGTGACTCATGGCACCCTTTGCCATCATTGTCAAAGGGAGAGTGTTGCTATGAGAAAATCCCTACTATATGGGGAGATTTTTTGGTTGCGAAACTTTGGATTGATATAACTTTGGGATGATGGATTTTCCCATATGTTGACATCAATGCCAAATGGGGAGATTGTTGGATATTGCTAATGCATGGGGAGGTGATTGAGACATTTAATATATTTAATCACTACGTTACTAAATGGGCACTCATACTGTTGTCATCTATGATTTGTCACTGATGTCAACATATGTTTCTATGAGGAGAACATGTTGGTTATCATAGTGTACGGACATTGTACAAATGTTTCAGATGCTATGAAGATAGATGAGAGTTTAGGTTGGTGTTGTGAGCTTATATCCAAGATCACATCATGTAATGTTTCATATTGGATGAGTTACAGATGTTTTGGTGAAGACTAGTCACTAGACTGTGACAATGAGAAATGAAAGAGTTAGTCTATGTGTTTCTAGTATATCTTCCACATGATATGGATTCAAGGTATGTGAGCTTAAGGGATGAAAAACAAGGTACTGAAGGATGTTCATTGGTTAATGCAAGGTATGGATTTCTGGGTGATGTTTGTTGTGGCATGTGTTCTAAAGAAGACCTATTTGGAAGCCAACTTAGGAGATGTAGCGTGTTTTTTTCTTGGAAAACATAAATTAAGGATATCGGTCCTTAAATATTGTAATGTAATCATTGTATACTTGTTTCAGATACTGTGTGTATCTTAGCAAGGGTTTATATAATTATTTGTAATTAGAAAAGGCTTATGGGCCGACCTAATCATGAGAATTGTAATAAGGTATAAATGAAAGATCTTTTATTTGGAAAAGATATGGATGGGAAAAAGGTAATATAAAGAGGTTGTGAATGCTAGGAGCTTGTGTCTATTGTATGTAGAGCAGAGGTTTATTGGTGCACTTCATTGGAACCGATCAAGCAAAGACAATTGTTGCCGAACAATTCAAAATATTTTGTATTTCTTCATATACACTTGTGTTGCGAACAATGAGTTTTGAAGGTGGATTTAACCTTCTTTGGGAAGTGAACCCTCCCTTTCTTCTTGACTCCTAATAGGTTCTATCCTCTAACAAGGACTATGTACTGTAATATTTCAATAATCTCCTAACAAGGCTAAATCTTCTAACAAGGATACCATACTCTCAGTACATCATTTGTGGGTGCTAATTCCCATCGAGGTTTTTACCTTTAACAGGGTTTCCCTGAGACCAAAATATTGTTTTATTATGTTGGCATTCATTGTGTTCATTGGATCTCATATTGCCGCAACTTAAAGTTTAAAGTTTAATAATCTTCCATACAACTGATTCAGGCCCCCTCTCAGTTGTATTGAGGATTGTTATTCCTAACAGCTGCACCTTTCATAGAAGTGACATTTTGGGTTTATATATAATAAGGACCTCATTTTGTGTTTCTTTTACTTTGATTATTTTATCTTTTTGGATTTAGTCATCCCAACATGACTATTCAAAAAAACACTAAAATTTGTGTCCTTTTTGTAGAATAGATGTTTTGGGGGTTTCGTATATCACTTTCATTAGAATTTAATAGTTGGTCAACCAAGCATAACTATCAAATAATTTTTAGGTAGCCTATATATTTCATGTAAAAATAATTCTACTTCTTTAAATTTTTAGTGAACACAATAATCCCAAACCTAAAATTTTAGTTTCATTCATGTTATAGATATACCTTTTCTCATTCCTTATATTTTATGTCTAAATTTATTGGGCTTTTTATTGTTCTCTTATGTGTTATTCACTATCTTACCTATTTTAGTTTTTTTATTTTTATTTCTTCATCTTATATTTCTGCCACTCTAGATGCCTTTAGGATTTATATTTTGCATTTAATTTTAGGGATTAGAATTATTGGATGATTTCTCTTGTTGACATTGCAAGCAAGGAGAAATAAAGTAGAAATAAATTAAAAATACAAAGAAAAGAATCTTATACATTTCCTACATATTTTCACCTCTATTTGAGTTTGAAGCAATTTAGTTCCCAACTTGGAAAGCATTTGAGAAGATCTCTAGAAACATCATGTTGTAAACATAAGGGTATATGGTGTTGTACCTTGTATAGAAGCGATATTTTGGATTTATATAATAAGGACCTTATTTTGTATTTCTTTTACTTTGATTATTTTATCTTTTTGGAGTTAGTCATCCCAACATGACTATACAAAAAAACACTAAATTTTTTATCCTTTTTGTAGAATAGATGTTTTGGGGGTTTCGTATATCACTTTCGTTAGAATTTAACAGTTGGTCAACCAAGCATAACTATCAAATAATTTTTGAAACTTTGATGCCCATGATGTGATATCCCTTTACCTTATCCCTTAGCTTTCCAATATTAAGAAATTTTCCACACATGTTATTATTTTCTATTCTCATTAGACTTGTTCTTTTATAACCATTATTTTGTGTTTGCAATCACTAGTTAATGCATTGTGTTATATTGGAGTGTCTATTCCAAAATTATATTTACAAGGTAGGACATTTTTACTAGTATTTAATAATGGTAGGATCAGTCTTATCCTCTTTATTTTGTCTTTATTTTCTTGTTATTTAATTATATTATGTCAATGTGAACTATGACACATATTTTATTACTCTTTA
This sequence comes from Chamaecyparis obtusa, assembly GCA_027943335.1. Lineage (NCBI taxonomy): Eukaryota > Viridiplantae > Streptophyta > Pinopsida > Cupressales > Cupressaceae > Chamaecyparis > Chamaecyparis obtusa. Next base: position 299,285 of record BSBK01000251.1, read on the forward strand.
CACTTTCAATCCATTTTATTTCATTTAGTTGTCATTATTTAATATTTTCCCTTTTAATTTTCTTTTACTTTTGATATGGCTTAATTCTATGGATCTTTTCACCATTTGGTAGCTTCACTTGCTAGATTTATTACAATGATGAAATAAGAATAAAAAATCACCATTGATAGGCATTTGATTCTTTACAAAATCCCTATAAGGGAATCATATTCTAGAGTTATATTTGATATTCTAGTATATTCTTTTGGCCAAAACTAAGAGGTCTTCAAAATATGATGTATTATTAGAGGGTGTGGGAAAAGGAACATCAAGAGGAGGTTTTAGTAGGAATGAAGATGGTAAGGGGTTAACATGAGTTACAAAAGATACTCGAGTCTTTATGGTTTGGTCACTATTCTTAGGTGTAGAGGGAGAAGGTGATTCTTGAAACTTATGAGAGTGCATTGTATGAAGAAGAATAGAGGGAGTAATGTTATCCTTAGGGTGATCCTTGTCACTAATCCTATCATCCTTAGTTTTTGAAGAAGATGAAGGATTGCCCATATGTTCTTGTCTTCTCAAAAATCTTGGAGATAAATCATCTAGGAAATGTCTAACATTTGAGTTATGAATAATTTCTTGAAAAATATGGAAATTTATATGGTCATCAAATGACCTAGCCTCTTTGAGACTATCGACTAGAGTAGGTTGAGGGGGAGAAGATATAGGATTCACTATAACTAGATCACTAGGAGTTAGGTCTCTATCATAACGATTAATAGGAACTATAGGAATAGGACTAGGAGGATCGACCAAGACCCTTATGTTATCTATATAGGCCATGCATTTAGTTAAGATTTGAACAATAAATCTATACATGCAATATTAGTGAAGGTCTTGAAATGGGTATTACAAGGAAGGTAAATATTTTTTACTCTCATAACACTATATGTAAGGATACCATGAAGGAATACAAATAAAATGAAACTGAAGAAACCATGATTCACATCATCCATCTAGTAAAAAGAAGTAAGAAGGAATGTAATGACATGGGTTACTGCGCACCAATCCAATTTAGATAGTTCCATAATTTTAGGATACACCCAACTAGATTTCAAAATATGAATGTGGTAAAGGTAAGATCTAAGACAAATAATAAGGTCTAGACAAAAAATTAGAAAGGAAATGTAATGCGTCAGGTTCACCAAAATGTATACTATAAGAAAAATGGGGTAGGAAGATAGAGACTACTAGACATCAAATCTTATATACATTAGAATAAAAAACCCCTTATAAAGCAAATTTGATTAGCACAACCAAACTAGTAAGGGTCCCAATGCGAGATCTACACAATGTAGGCCTTTTGTGTATTCTTTAGAGTAAGTGATAGGGAAATGGAGATGATAAATATGATCTAGGAAAGTAACCACAATGGAAAAAGGGTAATGAAAAGTGAACTTGGAAATGGATTGGGGAAATGGTACTTTGAAGTTGGATTTGACTGTCCCCAAAATGTAAGAATCTATTGTAACTCCGGATCTGGGTTTTTGAGACCTACAGCTTTTTGTCCTATGATTTCCAGCCAAAAATTGGATGGGCAAGTTAGCTTCTTAGGGAAAAGTCAACAAGTCAACTTGTTCCCAATTTCTCCAAATATGATGAAATTTTTTGGGATCCTGTATGTGCACCTATACTTCCCAAATCTAAAATTGTGACTCTACAACCTATTCCTACACACAAAAAAATGGGGAAGAAGGTTGAAGAGAGGGGTTTGATCTAGTCAAACCCTTGTCTAGGAATCAACTTTAAAATGAAATGAAATAAAGGAAAAGTATGATGTCATATAGAAGAGGTTGGATCTAAACAATGAAGTATATCATACCATGTGGATGTAATTACCTCTTTGAATGTGATCAAGAATGTTGATGCAATAGCTTTGAATAAATACAAAAAACTAAAAGGAAATCATGTAAGGCAACAATTTATGTAGTAAATATTGTAATTCACCACAATGTTTGATTGGGTAAGAGAGAGAAGAATTAATCTTGATGGATGAATGTTGATCACCTTCCTTGATAGAAAACTCCTTTTCTTGGCCTCTAATGGGGCAAAGAAGTTGGATCTATGGAAGAGAACACCTTCATTACATGATAAGAATGAAGAATTTAATGGTTGATGGATTACTTTCACTTGAATTCTTGATTTCTTGAATGCATAATGATGGATGATCTCTTGCACTTGATTTTCTTCTTATGTTATGGATTTCTTGCATAATATTAGATGGATCAAAATAATAGGATAAAAAACCATTTTATACTCATTTCAGGCCTTAAATCAAATCCAGGATGACCACAAATATCAACCTTCAAGCAAAAAATAGGCATTAGGCCCTGGGCCAAATGTAAGTGCAAAACCTCATGGACAAGTCATCCAATTGACTTTTCCCATTGACTTGTCCCAATGAAAACAAGCTCAAATTATCAGGGTATGTTGGGGAAGGTGGAGAATAATGGAGGGAGAAAATACAAGTTTCTAGGATGTTGGGGAAGACTTTGAAATCAAAAAATAAATACATAGGACTTAGGTGAAGAAATGACTTATGTGATTAGACAATATATGGGAAATCATGCCTAGAAGTGAGAGCCAACCTCAAGTTAAATCAAGATTGAAGGTAGAGGAGGAATCATATTTGAATTAGATATGCAACTATGAAGTATGAGGTCCTACCATAGGAAACACACTAAAATAGAGGGTAAGTGCACCAAGATGATGTGCAAAAAGTGGGGTATAAGTGGTCACTTTTTTTTCTTTTTTTTTCCCTGAAATCAGGTAAACCTAAACCTCAAAGAGAAATTGGAGGGTCTTGCACTCAAAATTAGAAGATTTGCAAAGAATAAGAATTGTAGTACTCTAAATCTAGTTTCTTAAATATTAAAGTTTTCTAAAAAATGGATAATATTAAGAGGGTCAAACGCTTCGCACATGAAAAATTGTTCCTGGTTTTTTTTGAAAAACATAACATAGCTATTTCGGTGTGCTCAACAAAAGATAAAGTTAGATTTAATAATTTGAAAAACCGTTTGGCAGGATGGTAGGTAAATTTGAGATCTAAAAGTTATGTATTTTTTCATAATTTTCTATTGAGTACCTTTTTTTATAAAATTTTGAAGTGACTGCATCCTGAAAATCTGGTACCTATTCATGCACTGGGCATAACTTGCATCAAAATAATAAAAAATGAAATCTTATTTTTTTAAAAGTGTATAGATTCAAGTGTAGAACAATAATATGTAATTTTTTTTCAATTGGTTGTGTAGATCAAAAGTTATTAAAAAGATGGTAGACATATGTATGTGAGGCCTATAAAGACACTGGTAAAGGAAATTAAATTTCACTATGTTAATGTTGTCCAAAAATTGAAAAATTTATATGGTTATAAAGATATGAATATGTGTAAGATTATGGTGGTAATTTTATAGATACCCACTTGATCATTTGTAAACCCAATGAAGATGAAATTGAGAATTCATGTTGGAAGATGAAAAAATGTGTAAAGGGACTAAAATGGAGGACAAATGGGCTTTCGAGACTTAGGCTTGTTTAATAACCCTTTTTCCAAGCCTAAAATGCATATGGATTTTTGTGTCCATCATAACCCGCTCGGGTTTTGAAAAGAAAAAAGTACATTTCAAAATTTTCAAAGCTCGTACATGTTTTGGAGATGTAGAGACATGCAATTTATATTTTATAGAACACATATAGGTTATGAATACATCAAAACACATGGTAATTAAGAATACACTAAATTTATGTATAGATTTATTTATATAATATATGTCTATATTTGTATATATGTGTATCTATAGTTTTATATACACATAAATGAGTGCCTCTCTCTCTCTCTCTCCATTCACCATGGGATCAAATCATCTACTCCATTAGCTTCGGTTGGCTAGGAAAATAATAGTGACAACCCCGTCTTAGACATAGAGTCCCTTGAATATTCACAAGCACACCATACTAGAGTGTCCCTAAGGGTCACTAAGCAACATTGGGCAGAGATCTTTCTTGGGGTATATCACGAAGCTCGTGTGAGGTATCAACGAATCATCAGATGCTACAAGACCATGTTATGGAGGCCTACAATTATTTATCTCATTTTTGGGAGATTCCCCTTCATTTTAATTTGGCATCCCTAGCTCGATTTATATCAAAAGTTGCAATGTTGCTCAATTGAAATGAGAAACATTGGCTATATTTCAATCCATTTTCTATGGGTCTGAATCATCTGCTCTATTAACTCTAGTTGGCCCAGGAAACACTAGTGACAATACCATTTCACCCACTGAGTCCTTTAAACATTTGTGAGCACATCATACCAGAGTGTCCCTAAGGGTCACTAAGCAACATTAGTAAAATCAGGTATTTCACACTTTTCACCAACTTGTTCCAAACCACAATCCACAAGAAATAGAAACCACATAAACCACCCATTAACATACATCTTCCTATGACCCTTATTTGGCCAATTAGGACAATTTGACACAATAGAAAAAATCATTACATATTTTGGCTTTTCATGCCTTATTACATCAAATTAAGCAACATATAATTTTGATTACATTATCCATGGCACAAGGAATTTGATAAACATGTTTCAATCCTATTATATTAAATAATGAATACAAACATATTTGATTAATTAAAAAAAAATTAAGTTTTGAAGTACAATGATATGCACACAATGAACAAATTGGATCGAATATCAAGTTTATTGAACAATAATCATGCACATATAAAAAAAAATGGCATAGACGCCAAATCAATAATAGTTGTAAATGTGGCATGTGCCATGTCAAGGTCGATATATACAATATAAATGTCGAATATATAAAAAAATTGGTCATTCAATGACCACAACTAGATCTTTATATCTCTATCAATATCTAGGACTATGTTGGATCATCAAAACTGAGCCTCTTCGAAGCAGTACATGGCTTGTTGGGTGTTTGCACAAGAACAATTCAAATGCTAAATCAAATATCTTATCTCCATATACTATCAAAATAACTAAATACTAGACTGTAATTTGTTGGCAATTGAATTTTTTATTACCTCATCTTTTTCTTCTGCACTTGGGATGTGTAGTAGTGCTGATGGGCTCCTTCGTGGGTGAGGACTCCTAACAAAATAAAATGGTAAAGGGTTTTTAGGAAGTTGTGAAGGGAGCTGTAATAGGTAAAAGACAATTAACACAAGTTAATAACCCAAAGTTGATGACAAACACTACAAAAGTAAAAATGCATGTATTCATATCTAAATCCATATGTGTGTGTGTGTGTGTGTCTATATATATATATATATATATATATATATATATATATATATAAAATAGAGCCTCAGATAGCTCTCCAGTACTCTTACCTGAGGGATTGTCGCTGATTAGACTGCTATGACTATCTCCTGTATAAAAATAATAACATATATCATAGTCATAGAGGAAGGATTTCTAAGAGATTTTGAACAAAAAAGAATGCAATAAAAAGTGAATATAAGTTTTTTACTTCTTCCTGCTCCTGAACATCAGCAACATCCAGTGCATTCATTAATTTTGTAAAACCCAATTGTTTATGTATATAGAACAAATAAGACATGTGCATTTATCAGTATACATGTACATCTTTAATCATAATACATTTCAACAAAAAAACTTAAATTGTACTAAATTACCTTTTGTACTTTGGGTGTCTTCGAGAAATTATTTTTTCCTCCCAGTGTCTTGGAGCCATGTGGGGTAACCTAGCATAAACAAAATTAACATAAGAGAAATGAATATGATAACACATAGGTTCAATTAAAATTATAAAGAAGAGGTGTGAAAAATATAATACCACAAATCTCTCTAGGCCAAATTCAATCACAAAAAGCTTCACATCATCAACTTTGGACATCTCAACCCTGGATAATCCCTATAAAACATCTCATATATATATATATATATATATATATATATATATATATATATATATATATATATATATATATATATATATATATATATATATATATATATATATATATATATATATATATATATATATATATATATATATATATATATATATATATATATATATATATATATATCTTGACACAAAGACATTATGAATATTTAAAAACTATACCTCAGGTGTCAAAGCTACATGTGCATGTCTAGTCGAACAAGCACTTTGTGGTGTGCTCTGTGTATCACCCGCTACACCCTGCAATGCATATTATTCATATATCAATTTACTTTTTTCTCTAAATAAATAAATATTTACTTTTATAAGATTTAGGTGATTGAAATTAATAACATGTCAAAACACAAATAAACATACCTGTGCCTGTCTCGTAGAAAACACCATCATCAATAGGTCATTTGAGAGGGCCACATCCTTAGTAGCAAACACTTAGCATCTACTCCCACAATGTGTACATGAATTGGATGCCAAACCATCCTTATTCGTGTCGCTATCTACCCCGACACATATACCCTGATAGCTGGGGCACATATTCTCAATGGGGTGGGTTGAGCCAAATGGATCATCTGATGATGTTGGAGGTGGTGCAAGTGATGATCCACCCTTTGGATTGACTAACTATTTTCCATGCTCAATAACTACATCAGTGATGAAGGGTGCTCCCCTTAACACCACAAACACATAACAGAAATAGAGAAACAACAACAATATGCAAGAATAGAAAATTGGCTTCTTATTATCTCCACAAATGTGGAATTACAAACTTTCAGAATTACAATATGCAAAGCCACATGGGCATTCCCTTACAATATTCTATAGGACAAAGCCTCGAATCAATACCCAGATCTACTACCCAGAACTATTCTGAACTGCCTAAGACAATAATACAGCGTTCCTTATATAGGCAATTTTCCACCGCCTGGGAAGGTTCCAGAATTTTAGCCAATAAGGCCGACCAAACTTAGAATTATTTTATTTTACATTTTATTACATCATAGTCGGCTCAAGATGACCTTTGAAACCCGAACAGAAATTTTCAAGAAAATTATTTTCCGCCATTTCAGGTTGCCCAACTTTCAAAGACCATAAGTCATCACCAGTTGACCCGATCGGCTATTATAACCCCATTTCAGAAATGCCACGAAGCGCTCTACAGGCTTGACCCGCGCAAGTGCCCGTCACCCAAATTTTTGACCTCATCTGGGGCCTCTAAAGCCTTCAAAACTGAGTTCAAAGTTTCTGTACCCTGTTGCCAATACCGAAAATCTTCAATATCTTGCAATATACACTTGATCTGGCAATGAAACTTTACTGGCAGACTTATATGACCAAAATGAACCTCCAAGAAAGAAATCAGATCATTTTGAGCACATACGAAAATTACCAAAAATAGTAACTTTCCACAAATAGTAGCTCTGCACAAAATAGCCCTTATTGAAAATAAAAATAGAAATATTTTTGGGTGATGCAAGATTGCTCTTACACCCAGGATGCTCCTGCATCAATCAGTCAATGATGTAGCTTCCTCAAGGGTCTGTAATTAAATAGACTCCTTCACTACTACCAAGACCGCAACATGAACTATAATTTTTTTTATCTAGATGCCTCCTAGGTTGTGGCACTACCACCTGATGGGCCCCAAATCTATCCTGCATAGAGCTTGTCCCTCTAACCTAGAACTTCTGGATGTCAAAGTAATTTGGCTTCTCGTTGAGGATAAACTCAAAATATAGCTTTCACAAAAATTATAAAGGTACCTCCCAATTATTATAGGGTGCTTGGTTAAAGACCATATACCAGCTATCCCAAAATGTAACTCTCATCCTATTATGAACACTCCAATGTATGGGAAATTGATTTGTAGTAACTTCTAGGGAGTTACTACTAATAGGATCAGTGAAAAGAGAACATATGTTTCTTTAAGTATCCTCTTTTTTTTCAATTGATCATATGACAATCCATAGACATAAAATACATGATATCTATCCCTCCATGAACCCCATGTTGTAACCTCCTTAGACACCTCATTCAAACTATTGGCCATTCTTTCTAAGGAAGTGGCGAGGGATGAGTGTTTCTCAAAACTAGAGGACCTTAAACTATTAACCACTATGGATATTTAGGCACTGTTTTGTTGGAGATGATTGATAAGTTCCTCTTGTGTGACATGAATGTGACCTATTGGAGGATGCGGGGGGTTTGGATTCAAGTTTTGTGGTGGGGTTTCTTGTTGTGGGGCTACATTTAAGGGGTTATCTTGTTACTCATTTCCAACATTCTCAAGATTTTTAGGCATTTGAAGAGGTCTTTGATGTCTCTTTCATGGTCAGGGATTATTTTCTGAATCTAACATCAAAATAATTAAAAAGCTTAAATCAATTCAACAAACCCTACTTAATAGAAATTGAAACAAAAAAAATTTAAAAAAAAATTCTTACCTATTCGACAGTGTGACATGGTTGCAAAATGAACAATATGGCAATAGAATTTGTTAAAAAAAGTAAAGTATTAATTATGTTAATTAACTTTACTCCCTTCTTAAGATGTCAACTCTTTTGCTTTAGTTGTTTATATTTAAACACACATGCACTAGTTGTTTTAAACTCATGCACTAGTTGTTTTAAATATAAACTTACATGCATTAGTCTTGTAATAATTTAACTAATTATTACATGTACTAGGGTTTTCCTTTCAAGGCTTTCAATCTCCTTTATAAGGATGATCCATTGTACATTTAATTATATTTATTAGTTGAGGATATTTTTTTCTTCATATTTTTGAGTCAAACCCTTGCCCTCTTATTGTCTCTACTTCCTTGTAATAGGTATTTGTATGTAGGTGATCTTCGGGTCTTTTGGATTTGTATTTCTCAAATCCTACATGGGGTTATCTTTCTTTGTGTTTTTATTTTCACTCCACCTTCGATGTTCTTGGTTCTTCACGATGTAGTTCTTATTGGCACTATTTTTAGTGTACCTGTCACCTCTCCCTTGTCAGCATTATGGGGGGTTTCTACATGGTATCAGATTCTAATTTGCTACAACTTGTTCATGTTTGAAGGATTCAGAGATAAGAAAATCATCTAGTTCAGATTAGGGCTTTTTTGGTTTTTTTTTAATTGAATTTAGGGGGTCTCTAAATTTTGGTGCACTTTGAGCTCAAACGAACCTCTCAATTGAGCTCGTAGCACCCAAAAACCCCTATTTTGATATAAAACACTTCTGATTTGAACAACTTTGCATTTTGGGGCATTTTTTTGGTACTAGATAGCTTAGCATGCTTTTCGAGGTAGAATTTGTACAGAGTGGCATGCTTCCCAAGGTAGAATTCTTTGTTTTGGCACACAAACTAAGGCAAAAAAATTGCTATCTGGCACAGAAATTAAGACCAAAAAACAAAAATTGGTACGCAAATCAAGGCAAAAATCTAAAAGGTCTTGCATAGATCCCGAGGCGCGCATGCAATTTTGCCAAAACCTAGCAATGACCATTTGGTCATCAAATTTAAGCCAGGTGATTGCAGCTTAAGTCACTAGTCATATGGTGAACAGGGGCCCAGAATTTCAACGCCAAGGGCCTTGTATGTTGTGATGGCCATTTGGCCATCAATTTTAAGCCCATGAAGTGCTGACGTCAGCACATTTAGACACCATTTTGGTCCCTCTAGAGTACTCTGTGATTTTTTGCTCATAACTTGAGTATACGGTGTCAAAATCAGACAAACGAGATATCATTAGAAAGATGGTTCTGAGCTCTATACAGATCTGGAGGTTTGAATTTTTTAATTTTCTTTTTTATGGTGTTTTTTAATGTCAAAAATAGATGTTCATTTTTTGACTCCGGAAGCTCTATCTTGCACATCCAGACTCCATTATGGGAAAGTGATATATTGTTGGAAAGCTTGTTCTAAGAGCTTTCTAGTTATGTGAGTCATTTTTCCATATTCTATTCCAGGTATATTTTACTCAGATTCTTGCATTTTTGCAATTTGGTGGATATCTTGGATGTTTCAGGTCTTGGGATCTCTTCCCTTTGAGGGATGGCTCATCTTATGTTGTTCTTTTGTTTCAGCAGCCTTCACTCTTCTTTGAGCAGTGTATACTTAGTTAGTCCATTTTCCTGTCATTGCAAAACCTTATGAAAATGGCCTATTTTCTTGCAAATTTTTTTGAAGTGCCCTTTTCCCTGTGTTCTTCATGCTGTTACCAGGCTCTGGTCCAATTTGCACGTGCTGAATCATAAAATCCTAAAAGTTATCCAAATTCTAAGCCTGCTAGAAATATTTTCAAAATCTACCATAGTGTCGAAAACCCACGGTGTTTTCAAAAATCCACGTTATTTTTGACCTTTTTGGCCTGCATAAAAACCCTCGATGTTTTCGGCTTCCTGGTTTACCTTTGTGTCATGTTGAAAATTCTGTGTGTTTTTGATCTTTCACCAAAAACATTGTGTATTTTCGACCTTGCATGTCTTCTTTCCTATCGGCTCTCCTTGTTCATCTATCTTAAGTGTGCAAGTGCAACGAGGTGGGCCCGATGTCAGAGGGGGGATAGATGGCATGTTCTTATTGGCTATTGCATGGCCGCATGTCAGAATTTTCTGACATGCGATCATGCGACCGCTTGCCATCTGTCCGCATGGGTCTCAGCTCTTTGCAGTTGGTGTTTGCAGTTTCATGGTCCTAGCGGCGGTCATGTGGCAGCTTGTGATTAGCTACCGCATGGTCACATAGCCTAGTTTTTGGCTATGTGATCATGCGACTGCTTGCCAGGTGTCCATGGGGCCCGTTAGTAGCTAGTGGGGTGAGGCATCTTCCGGATGTGGTGGCAGTTTTCTATTGGTCGGCGAGTGGTGATGTTACAGTCTTATGGCCTTGTCGCATGATCGCAAGGGCCATTTCCATGGCTTGCGATCATGTGACCGGGTGCCATGTGGTGTTGGGGCCCAGTGGGAGATGGTGACATGCTGGGTTCCGATTGGTTGTCGGTGTACCGAGGTGGCCAAGGGTTTGCAGGACGGTCCTATGGCAGGTGTGACTCAGCGGTTGCAGTGAGGGGAGGCAGAGATGTGTTCTGATTGGTCATCGCATGGCCGCATCTCAGAATTTTCTGACATGAGATTATGTGACTACCTACCACCTGTCCACATGGTCCTAGCTTTTCATTGTGTTCGGTTGCCTAGCAATTAGTTTTCTTTTGGCGACCTGGTGACTTGTGGTTTTCTCTAGTCGCTGAATCCTGGCGGTTAAGTCCGCACCATCTGGCGACCTGGCGGGCGGTTAAGTTTTCCACAGTCGCGTGGTCGCTAGATAGTGGGCCCAGTATTTATTAAGTGGAGTAACAATGCTGGAGATCTACGGTTACCACATGATCATGAGGAATATTCCTCTCCCTTGCGATCATGCGACCATCGTTTGATCTTGGGCTTGCAGGGTGTGGGTCCAGTGTTGGTGACTAGGCAGTATTTGGTGAACAGTGTTGTGACATGTGGCGTATGGTGGGCCCAGGTCTCAGGTGTCATAGTTGCGGAGTTAAAGGTGGGGTCTGAGGTTTGGCGGAGTGGATAAAGTTTAGCGGCCTGACAAATTTGCTTCTTATCACAGGTTCACGGGATGATTTGGTAGCAGTGCTATTCTTTTCGCAAACTAGAAAAAGTCCTTTGTCACCAGTTTGCCAGATGACTTAGGTGGGCTATTTTAACACGTGCAGTCGTGTGTTCGCAAAGTTCAACTGGAGTTAAGTATTTCATCCCACGACTAGGTTTTCACCTTGTCGCCAGTTTGCTGAGGGTTAACCCGTGGTGCTTGATGAGTTAAAGGATCTGAAGCCCAGGAAGATGAGATCTAACAGTCAGGACTTATTGCTGATCTTCGATCGAATCAGGACCGCCTATTCACTATTGGTGCCAAGAAGTAACCGTTGGTTTTCAAATTTGAATCTCAGAGATGTTTCCAGTGACCAGGAGGGATTGAAATTGATGACAGAGGGGGCTAGAGTTGGTGAAATTGAACTTCTCCACCGTTCCATTGTGGTCCAGGGTGCCTTGAGTGATTGCAAGGATTTGTGCTGTGTGGTGGAGGACAATTTTGTTGGCTCGAGGTGTGTTTTCAGGGTGATTGTTTTTACTTGCTCTCTTGGTGGGATTTGTGATCTTCTATGCTCTATTTTGAGAATTATCATAATTGGAGATCTTCTTCGATCTGTTTCTCTGAGATTGCTTGGTTTCCTACTCCTGTAATAAATTCTAATGTATTCTTTTGGTTGGTTGGGTAGTTGAAACCCTAACCCTAGCTGTCTGTAGCTTGTTGCATTCTCTCTGAGAATTCCAAGGCAGCTAGTGGTATAAATTGCAGGTGGCTCAATTTTGTAAGGGTTCCTTCTTCTGCAAAATTTTTGAGGAGAATTGGTTCCAAGTGAAGGGTCTTTTTCCTATAGATTTCTCCTTCTCTCTGCATATAGAGTGTTCTTCTCTCCTTGCTAGTTCAGAGAATATAGTGCATGTTGTAATAGATTTGTCTTATGTATGAGAAGTGAATATATTCTTACTGTTACCAAGCTATCTCCATTTGAATTCTGAGTCCATTAATCATACATCAAGGGTGTTTGATTTGTCTGTTTGCATTGCCTAAGTGTTTGCAAGTGGAGTTGTCTTCGTAGGGACAACTAGTTCAAAGTTAGTGTTCATGTATGTATGAGCTGAGGTGTCAAGGATATTTCATGCTTGTCTTCTAGTGGATGTTGGTCAATGTATTATCTATTCATAGGTCTCTTCTAAGGGGAGGGTCAAAATCCTTTGATGGATAATAACATATTTGAATGCATAGGTGGGTACTAAGTTGAGGTTTGGTCATGGTGTGTGATTGATGTCAGGTATCAACACATTGAGCATATCATGTTCTTGTTTCATAGCTGTCTCTTGTAGTAGGGTATTTGACTTTGTGGCCCATTGGATAAGGCACTAGTCTATCAGGGACTTAGGGTATCTCAGGGGTCCCTTCAAATCCATTTAAAATTATTTTCTTTCAATTCCACCCTTTCCCTTTCATGTTGTTAGGATAGGTTTCTGGCTTTCAATCTCATTCCATGCAAGTAGGGCTATTGCATGAGACTTTCTATCATTGGGGTACAAGATACCTATAGGAGATTGATTGCTATTCCACATTAATCTGTCTGCAGGCCTTTGGTTTTGTCATGAGGTGTCTTGAGTGTGCAGATAAGGCAATACCCACCTAAGTGAATGTGGAGCTCAAAGAAGAAGGAGGATTTCTCTTTATCCTCATCAATTGGTTTGTTTTCCTTGTCAAGCTTGAGTGCCTAACCTGTGTTTCAAGCACAACCATTTTTTTTTCAAGTTTGGTCCTGCAAGGAAAAAAGCTAACATACTTCATTTTTGTAGCATTCTTTTATGCACATGCACTGAGATAAAATGCCATTTTATTGCATGCTTGGAATCTTGAACATGTTTGTGCTATTTGTACTTGCACTCTATTATAAAGTGCCATGGGGGTTTTGATGTTTGACATTGTTTTCCATCTACCTTTGTCAAGTGAATGTTCCTTCCATGACATTAACCTCAGGTTATCTTTCTTTGTGTTTGTACTTTCACTAAACCTTCGTTGTTCTTGGTTCTACATGATGCAATTTTTATTAGCACTATTTTCAGTGTACCTATCACCTCTCCCTTATCAGTATTATGGGGAGGTTTTTACTGATTGTTCTTCTACTTTCTGGGTTCGATAGTGTGAGCTATGTATTTAGTATTTGTTCTTATGTACTAGGCAGATGCAGTGGTTAGGTACTTATGCATTTCGGTGAGATGGATCATTTATCATATAGACACTCTTTCTTTCCTATTTTTAGAGGCACTCTTCAAACTTTCATTGATCAACTTTTCAGGCTTTGGTATTTTATACCATCTGTATGTTCGAGTTTAGTTGTTTTCCTTTGTTTGCCTCCTAATTCAAGTAGTGTCATTTGAGGGAACTCATACAGATTACAATCTTCTCTACCTAGTCATGCTCTATTTCAGTGGAGGATCTTCAGATCGGCAGATACTTCTTGACAGAGTTTGCATCTTCTTGCTTCAGTGATGTTCTACATGTTCATTCTTGTTCCTATTTTTTGGAACATTCCTAGTTTTGGAGGCTTTTTCAGTCCTTCAAATTAGTTTTTCTTTTTTTGGAGTAGAGTTATTCCCATGTGGTTTTCTCTATTTCTCCTCTTTATAGAGACTCTCTTTTGTACTTGGGTACCTCATCAGGCCATGTTGTCAGGACCCATTTTATGCTTTCAGCACTGTAGTGTCCTTTACTTTCTTCTTGCATTGTTTGTAGCTGCATTGTTTCTCATCTTAAGGGGGGGTGTTAGAGTAAAGTATTAATTATGTTAATTAACTTTACTCCCTTCTTAAGATGTCAACTCTTTTGCTTTAGTTGTTTATATTTAAACACACATGCACTAGTTGTTTTAAATATAAACTTGCATGCATTAGTCTTGTAATAATTTAACTAATTATTACATGCACTAGGGTTTTCCTTTCAAGGATTTCGATCTCCTTTATAAGGATGATCCATTGTACATTTAATTATATTCATTATTTGAGGATTTTTTTTTTTTCATATTTTTTAGTCAAACCCTTACCCTCTTCTTGTCTCTACTTCCTTGTAATAGGTTTTTGTATGCAGGTGATCTTCAGGTTTTGTGGATTTGTATTGCTCAAATCCTACATAATTCAATTACAAAAAGAACCCGCTAGGGTTCTGGAAATTTCTCTTCCTCCTCTCTCCTCCAAACTTGGTTTTTGAAATGAAAAAAATCACTCAAAACGTGGGTTTTAAAAAATATCTATGATAGTCAAAATACATACGCATTTTGTAAAGCATTTTTTGGTTTACAAAACGCATACGTGTTTTGAATAACATAAGTTTTTTTTATTGTTTTTTGTGGCTTGGCAAAGGCTCAGCTTTGCAAAGCCTTATTTTTCAAATTTTGAATAACCTGAGTGGGTTATGAAATTTTTTGATTTTTTCAAGGAGGTGGCCACTTTTTTTCACACCATCTTGGTGCACTTACCCTAGATATAAAATGGTCCCAAAATGAGTACAAGTTAAGTGCTAAATTTTTAGGATGACATCTAGTAATAATTAATTATGTTAAATAATCATATTCACTAAATAAAAATATGATTAGTTAAGTTAATCAGTAGTAATCCTTAATCTCACTTATAGATAAGTTCTTTCTATAAAACCCTATCCTTTAGCCTATAATATTTACTCCATTCTCACTACTACATATAATCTCTCACTTATGCATGAGAGAAAATTCAATAATCCTAATCCCCCATGAGACCTTGCACATGTGTGGCTACTTTATGCTATCAAATTTAGTTTTAAGTTCTTGATTTCATGTTCAAGACATGATGTTTCAAATACATAGTTTATATTAGAATTTATATTCTTTCCTTGGTGTATTATTTAAATATGGATACGCCAAGGTATCCTAATTTATAATTTGTCCTCTAGTCCAATTGAGAGGACAACTCATTTCTTTTATTTTCTTTATTAAGGAAATTAGCTTTTTCCTTCTTAAGAGGATTCTCATACTTGACACACACTTAATGTGAATGTGGCATTCATAGAATATGAGAACTTTACATTCTAACTACATCACTCATCTCTATTTTAGAAATGCTTCTGCACACATTTCACAAGGAATAAGAAATGAGGAATTTTCTCACTTCTTCTCACATTGTTGTAATGAGCTTCTTGCTCACATTCTCTCTCTTTCTCTAGGATTTTTGCCTCATTCATATTATATTCACAAGGGGTTTTCTTTGTTTTCCCCTTTCAAAATCTTTGGAGCATTGTGTTGATCTTGGAGCATCTTAATAGTTTTGGTGTTTGATCTTGAAGCAATTTGTCATTCTTTGAGTTTATGGTAAAATACTTCCTTTTGCTCACTCTCTTTGATTCTTTCCTTTAGCTCTTTTCATTTTTTGTATTTTTCTTACATGGTATTAGAGCTAGCTAATCCTTCTTTGAGTGTTTGCATGAAGGTTTCATTCGAAGCATATCTCATTTGATTAACTTTTGTTGCAGGTTTTTTAGATTTGACATTATTTTCTAACTCTCTTTAGAAGGATTGAGAATCTTTTGGGTTTTCTAACAATCTATATTTTGGGTTTTCTAATCCCTTTGCATGCAGGCTATTTCATTTTTTTTAGAAGGCGTATCTCTAATATCTTATTGGGTTATTTTAATATTAGATCCTTTTTACAATATATTTGTGCATGTAGGTTTATTTTATTTGTTTTTCTGGCATATCTTTGTTCTAATTTACACCTATACTATTCTTTCATATATCTCTAGTTTTATAATATTGTGCATGCAAGTTTCATAATATTACTTTCATAAATCTTTTTTATGACAGTACCGCACTCAGTCACTCATAACTTTTGAATCCGCATCCATTAAGAAAATCGTGTTGGTCAAAACCTTGAAAAATTTGTCCTTAACAAATTATCCAAATCTTAGCTCAATCCAACGGTTCAATTGGGAGATATTTCCACGACCGAGACTATTTTTTCCATGACAGTTTATTTCTTGCATTTTTTTTTCTTTCTAACATAATTATTGTTGCAGATTTTTCATCATAACATTCTTATGGTTTTATATCAGTTTTTATCATTACATTCTTTCTTCATTCTTTTCCTATCTTATTTCAGCTCTAATATTAGTCATTTATTTTATCATTAGATTCCTGAGTTTATTTAATCATTAGATTCCCGAGCATACTTACTTATTTTATAAAAAAATTATTTCAAACTTGTTTTTTCAAAAAAAAGGTTTAAACATTAAAACAAAATTTCAACTTCATATTATTTTAAAATCGTTTGTATCCCATAATTATTTTAGAAATATAATCATATTCCAATTGCCAATTTGCTAATTAGATGCTAAAAAAAATTGTTTTCTCATTTAAACAAAAATTTAAATAATTTTTTAATTTTTAGTTTACTTGCATATTAACCAATGAAATTTATGGTAAATTCCATTTTTGGATTTGTCTTTACATGTAATTTATTATATTCTACTTTATTTTGAATCACTATATCAACTTTGATTCCAGAAATCAAATTGACAAGTTCAATTACCATGTTTGGAAGATGCACATCACATTCATTTTTTGTTTCAATCATATTCTTCATATTGCTACTAGTGCATGTTTTTCTCTTGTGGCTACTGCTCCTCAGACCAATATTGTCGATTGGAATACTAAAAATGATGAGGCTTTAGGCCTAATCAACATTTCATTAAGTCCGAAATTATATGTTTTAATTGCTCATTGTACTCAAGCACATGAATCCTTGACAATTCTCAAAAACACCTTCGATAGTGCAAATGAATCTAGAAAGATTTAACTCCAAGATCAATTGGAGGATCTCAGGAATATTGATATCAAAACTATAGATGAATTTCTACTTAATTTTGATTCTAATCAAAGTCAATTAACCAGTTTAGGAGTAAATTTAACTAATATTAATTTAATTCATATTATTTTGAAAAAATGCCTTCCTAGACAATTCCAACAATTTATTACTAATATTCATTCTCATTTAGTTCTTCCTACCTTAGCAGCTCAGTTAAATTATGCTATCTTTCAAACTCTTTTACATCAAGAAGAAGGTAAGTTAATTCAATTTTCCTCACTTAAAACTAATGAACATGCTTTCATGTCTAGATCATATAACAATAATCATAATTCTATTAACAATTATAGATCAAATAATAATGGCCATTCTAATAATCATAATTCTCAACATTATAATAACAATTCTCAACATATAACAATAGTCATAATAATCATAATCATCCTAATAATAGACCCCATTGTACTTATTGTGGAAAAGATGGCCATGTGTCCAACACTTGTTTTAAGAAACAAAATCATGATAAATATTTTAATCAAACTCATAACTGTCATCAATATTTTATTGCTCATTATGAGATGTTTAATCCTAACTATGATAAAAATATTCTTTTGCATAATACTCCTATTTGGGATTACTCATATAATGATGATTATTATTATAATTTATTCACACTTGATGAGTCTTCTTATTCCACTTTTGATGATATTTTAGAACAAGAAGAGGACATTATTTCTACCTTTCTTAATGATACTTTGCCTCCTAACTCTCCTAGTACAGATGTGTGTATTTTTCAAGACGAACTTCATGATTTTTCCAAAGTTCAAGATTCTGAATATAGTGTTAATCCTATGGTTGTTTTGGACGATAATAATAATCACTATGATAATGATGACAATAATGATGATTATAATAGTTCTACTCCTCTTGATTGTTCATATAATGATAAATCTATTACAAATATATTTTATGAAATTGATTATGTGACTGATTTATTTTATGATTCACAATCTGATTTTACTTTACAAGGTTTTACTGATTTAGATCTAGGATGAGATCTCAATGATGCGAGATCTACTAGTGGTTATTTCCTTACTACGGATTCAAATGCTATTTCTGTGAGAAGTAAATACGATCAATCTCTGTCACTATGTTCTACTGAATATGAATATGAATAATATACACGTATCTACAGAAGCTCTTAGGAATCAAAGATTACTTCAAGATGTGGGCCCTACTAAAAAATCACCTACACCATTGTATTGTAATAATCAAAGTTCTACTTCCTTAGCAAAGAGTCCTATGTACCATTCAAGATCCAAGCACATATCACTCCATAATCACTTCATAAAAGATCAAGTTGAAGAGATGCAAGTGTCCCTCATCTATTGCAAGGGAAATGATCTAGCTATTGATATCTTAACAAAGACTCTTTCTCAAGAGAGATCTCAAAATTATTGTAAACATTTGGGTTTGATCATACCTATTGCTCTAATTTCCCCAAGTAAATATTAAAGGGGAATTTTAGAATTTATAATCTTTCCTTGGTGTATTATTTAAATATGGATAAACCAAGGTATCCTAATTTGTAATTTTTCCTCTTGTCTAAGTGGGATGACAACTCATTTCTTTTATTTCCTTTATTAAGGAAATTAGCTATTTCCTTCTTAAGAGGATTCTCACACTTGGCACACACTTAATGTGAATTTGGCATTCATAAAATATGGGAGTTACATTCTAACTCCATCACTGATCTTTATTTAAGAGATGCTTCTACACATACTTCACAAGAAATAAGGAATGAGGAATTTTCTCAGTTCTTCTCACATTGTTGTAATGAGCTTCTTTCTCACATTCTCTCTCTTTCTCTAGGCTTTTTGTCTCATTCATATAATATTCACAAGGCATTTTGTTTGTTTTCCCCTTCTCATTGTGTTGATCTTAGAGCATCTTGATAGTTTTGGTGTTTGATCTTGAAGAAATCTCTCAATCTTTGAGTTTATAGTAAAATACTTCTTACAGTTTATAATTTTTAAGAGTATTTTTCCTTTTCATATTATGTAGACAACTAGAGTGCAATAATAATCATTATTAAAATTTTAGCTATAATATAATTTGTAGGCCTCTTTTTACATAAATTTTATATGAATAATATTTAGATGACACAGTGCTCATGTTTTAGGGACAAACAAAGATTTTATAATACCATGAAATCTAGACAATGCAGTGTTAATGAATCTACACAAGTCACTAGCTTAGAAATACAAAATGTATCAAAGATTATGCCTATAGAATGATGCAATCAGTTCTCTCTAGTGTTGAACATGGTATGAAAAATGTGATGTGTATGTAGGGAAAGGCTCCTGTGAAAAATATGGATAAATGAAAGTTAAGTACCTAAAATATAGTTGAGTCCAATTACTAAATTTAATATGTGAAAGTAGGATTGAACCATGGTACTTGTTCAAGACAACACTAGTACTTGATTTCACCAAAGGATGATTTTTCTAGGAGGAGTTGAGACCAATAAGGTTATAATTAGGAAACATAGTATGCAAGAACTAGACAATTTTCAAGAAAGAACTCATAATAATGTTATCATAAGGCATTTCCATGAGTGATTGAATGTGACCATTACACCTACTTGTTTTTTTAAAGCAAGGTACCTATTCAAATTGGATGGTTGTTAAGAATTACTTTTATTTGTTGATTGTATTGTTATATGGAATAATTTTGCAATCCTCTATTTTATATTCACTATTGGCTTAGGATATGTTGAGAACATTTATAGACCAATAAATGCAACATTTTCAACAAATTTATACTTTAACACCTTTGATTAATTTCCTTGTATTTTCTACCATTTTTAGTATATGGTAAACCCAATTTAAAAATTAATTAGGTGTGAGATCTCCTAAAAAGTAAAAAATTGGATAATACAATCTAGTTATGGTAGCTGCTTATAAAGATGCTAAATTTCTTAGGCATGAGATTTGAAAGTATATTGCTGACTAGTAATTGAATATATCCCTTAAATATCTCAAAGGCCTATTGATAAGATATGTTTAAATGAAATCTATAATTTTATTGAGACAAGAGAATGGTTGACATTTATTTTCTTTCTATGCTATAAATCTTTTGATATCCTAAAGATTTCTTTAGACACTATGTACCTATTTGAAATTTCGTAGAGGAGGGATTACTATTATTGTGATTAATTTGTTAGGAGCCATCTTTAAAAATATGGGTTGAGGTGTTACTAATTCTTAATACTAAAATTTGTCACAAGTTAGCTAAAATAATAGGTTTTCCTAATTCAAGTACCATGAGAATTTTTTTTGAGAATACCCTTAATACTGTAAGATTCTCTTAAGAGTGCTTCAATTATATTATGCAATATATGTAGACGATTAATCTTTACACAAGAACAAAAACTCTTTTCATAGCTTGGATTGTCAAAACTTGTATGAGTTTTAAAATCGTCTATACTATTTAGTAGCTTAAGTTATATTTCCTTAATTATAATTAATAATAAATCTTTAAATTTATTTATATTTTCAATGTTAAATATTTCAATTTTTTTAAAAGTTCTCTACGTCTTGTACATAGATTATTTTAAATATAGTTATACTAATACATCTAATAAATTTTATGACAATACTGCCACCAAAAATTACATGAACTATCCTTCATTCCTTGTTTGATACAACTAGCATGAATAGTAATGAGCTCATTTAGAAATAATCTGAAGTAATGAAAAAAGACCTACACTGAAAGAATATTTGGGTGTCAGTAAAATTTGAAAACATTTGCAGCTTTGGGACACATTCCGTTATGACTATGGACAAACATGGCTACCAGGCAGTTAATATAGAATACAACTTATTCCCCTTGGATGTCACCAAAAATTACATGAACTGTCATTTATTCCTTGTTTGATACAACTAGCATGAATAGTAATGAGCTCATTTAGAAATAGTCTGAAGTAATGAAAAAAGACTTACATTGAAAGAATATTTGGGTATCAGTAAAATTTGAAAACATTTGTAGCTCTGGGACACATTCCGTTATGACTATGGACAAACATGGCTGCCACACAGCTAATATAGTTCATACAAATTGTTCCCCTTGGATGTCTTCTACAATATAATTATAATTGATAGTGTTTTCATAAACTTACTACTCCATTAAAATCTATCATTTCCTCTTGTAACAAAGATGAATGAGATGGGGCTAATGACCTCCTGGACTAGGACTCAATCCAAGAATCCTTTCCTTTATTCCTCCTATTGAGACTTTCATGTGACCCACCATTGGGCTGGGTTCTGATATCGACAACCCCTGCACATTGAGCCTAGAAGACTCATGCTCTACTTCGACATAGGTTTGATTCTCCCTAGATCCAAACTCCAGCAGATTAGTGGCCTTCTCTTCGAATGCCAGCTTAGATTTTGAGTTTTTTTGTGAGGTGATATACATTTCTTTATTCTCTAGAAGTAGCCTCGTAGAGCTACATACACTCAACCCAACTAGAAGCAAACAGAAGAGATGCACACACATTTTAATATGAATCTTCATCATATTACTAATTTGGGTATGGGTGAGAGTTTCTAAGCATTGATTGAGAGGAATAGGCAAGCGATATCTAAGGGTCCATTTGGTTCTTGGTATTAAACTGGAATAGTCATTATTTAATGCGAGAATTAAGTAATTCGCCATTTGTGGCCATTTTTTGAATTCCTGAATTAGAAAATTAATCCCCATTTTTGGGCCAATGCTTGGATTAATTAATTCTAAAAATTCTTGGAATTTATTTTTTATTCTAGAAGAGGCTTTTTATGGATTCAAAATTACAACAAAATGTAAAGGTCATCGGGTCTGTTAGTGAACAGTAAAGGGATTATAATCTTATTTTTTTAATAATTTTTTTTGATAATTTTTTTTGATATTTTTTTTTAATAATTTTTTTTATAATCTTATTTTTAAGTTAATAATACATATTTTAATATAAAAATATATAATTTAAAAATACATACATATTTTAATTAAAAAATGAGCAACAAAAATGATAAGTTCAAGAATTAAAATTTGTAAGAAAATATATATATTTTTTAATTATAATTTTTTAATAAGTTAAAAATATATATTGTTCAAATTAATTAAAAAAATAAAAAATAATCCTTATTCCAATTCCACATTATGGGATCCAAACGCAGAATAGATTATTCTAGCTTCCATTTTCAGGATTAATTAATCAGAGAATAGGTCCTTATTCTAGAATAGGCCTATTCTGGATAAATTAATTCCATGCACCAAATGGGCCCTAAGTGAAAATATCACTTCTTCTTCTTTATTTTTTGTACTCCCGAGTATAAGAATGTAATGGACTTCATGCACTATTTAATACTATTTGAAGGAGGAGGTGTGGGTTTTCAGATCTGAACTGGATTTAAACAACCTCAATGCCCACGTTTGCAAAACAACACATGACATAATTTGTATAGGACTCTCCTAAGTTGCGATTCTTTGAAATATTGTGTTCAATTCCTTGGGGAGGAAGTGTTGAGGAAATAGGACTAAAACCTTCTATGATGTGAGGACAATACATACATGGCCCCAAAATTAGACTGTAACAATATTCGTGGTCCATAAAGGCAATCTTTCCTTTAGCTAATCTTAATACTTTCCCCAATGTGGTATGACTTTGAAACCCACTTAATTTCTCATATTGTCCTTGTTTTTGACATAATTCTAGAAACCCACTTAATTTCTCATATTGTCCTTGTTTTTGACCTAATTCGATGAACATGGTCCTTTTCTTCTGTTCAAGCTTTAAGAGTAATATTTTGACCAACCATTCATCTCCGCATACCATAGATGATGGTTTCATAAACATAGTAGATTAAAGAATGTCTAGATATCACTTAAATGGTGATACTATCAATTTGAATCAATTGTTCTATTCTACACCATTTTCTTCTTATTTTTTATTCTTTTAAGGACAATTTTTTTATCTCATATTTGTGTATGGTTATTTTATTGGTCAATAAAAGTAGGAAAGTTATTTATCATTTTTGGCTAGAGATGGGATGTAAAATTGTTATTGTTTATTTGACTATTGAATAATGCAATGTTTTAAGTAGAGGGAACTTTCACCTACTTAGTTCTTGTTAACTCAACTTATTAGTAATGTTATATCAAATGAATGAAATGTTTGAGATTTTAAATGTATTAACATGTTATATTCTTGTAATAGATAGTGATTACTCACCTAACGTTGGTGACAAACCTATTACGATAAACAAAAAAATATCACATTCTATTTACATTTCATTGTTCATTAATATTTATGTTACATGCTATAATAACCTTATTGCCATAGGGTTATCATATGTTGATACATAACTTCTTTTCTCATTATGGTGTATCAAGTCTTGATGATCATTCTCTTATATCTAATATTAACTATATTAATATTCATGATAGAGCTTCATCTAGAAGTGATACATTGCTTGATGATAGTTATAGACAAGTAAATTTATCCATTGACTAATTAAGGTAATCCTCCTCATCATCTCTTTATAAATCAAATCTATTTAATTAACTATTTATTTATTTATTTAGTGTTAAATAAATTTATATATTTAATTAATATACCCAGTCTTGCTTCTTCATATTTATCTCATAAATTAGGACCTTCTGTTTGATTAGTTAATCATTTAAAAAAATAATGAAATTTTTATTTATTTGATCTCACTATACACATTCAAAAATAAATAAATAATTAATCTTTTATTAATTGGTTCCTTCGGGTACCTACAAGTTGAATCCACTTTTTGGCCAAAAAGTGGAAATCTTTTCCTTTTTTTTTAGTAAATTCATAGATAAATTGACCTAAAAATTTGAATCACTTAACGATTAAATATGAAAATATGTCAGTAATATGAAATGCAATACTTGTAATCCAGTTTCCAAATAAGTAATTTTTTACACCCAAACGAGATCTGTAAGGCATTTTAAATTGTTGAGGATATTTTTTATAATTTTTTTAAATTATTTTTTTATAGGGTGTGATTTTTGTTTTGAAAACCCCTCTTGTACGACAAGTATAAATAGACCTAATCTTCTCATTTTTTGGAACTTTTAAAAATAATCATCTATAAATTATTTTCATATAGTTTATTTAAAGAAAAACATAAAAAACTAAAAAGCTATATGAAAAATAAAGAAACCTATTATTTGAAGATTATGGACAAGATTCATCAAAAAATATTTGAAAGCTTGAAAAAATTATCCAATTGTAAAAATTGCATGTAACAAAATTGCATAGTCTCATCTATAAAATGTTTCGATTTCATTTAAAAATTATGCCAAAAAACATATTGTGACATGCACAAAGTCAGTCTATTTTAGAAACACTAACATGACCTTCAAGTTGTAGCTCTAAGGCTAAGCATTGCCTACCCAATCCTTACCCTAATTAAAACATATAGAAAAAAGAAAGCATCCTATTCTAATTTTATAAAATAAGATCCCATTTGAAAATGCATACCTATTATGTCATGTGAAATAGGATCCTAGTGTTTAAGAATTAAGATCCAATTTTTTAAGAAATAAGATCCTATTCTTTAGTAAATTGGATCACATTTCTTTCTTCAACTTTTAAAATATTTTTTTAATGAAATTAACTTTTAAATAATGAGATCCTATTTTATAAATAAAAAATTTCATTTTATACAATATATAGATTTCAATAGAAACCGTAACTACTAATGTAATCTATGATAAAAGATACCACAGGGAGCCATGGACTGGAGTAGAAGTAGGAGTGTAGTTTTCAAATCTAGGGTTTGTTGTAGAAGAGCCTTAAGAGAGGTTTTAGAGGGGGCTCTTGATGAGGATGTAGATGATGGTGGAGCTTCTTTATTTTAGGTTAATGGTGGCTCAACTATTTTGGTCATTTGGATTGTTGTGTGTGTGTGTGTTGGGGGCTACTTTTAGCCACTTTTTCTTGAGGCTTTTTCTATCTTTTGCACTAATTTTTTCTCTTTGCATGAAATTTGGCCATTGCTTTTGGCCATTTGGATTGTTTCATGTGTGTGTTTGGAGCCCTTGTTAGGAACTTTTTCTTGATATTTTTTCTTCCTTTTGCACTAATTTTTTTCTCTTTGAATGGTATTTGGCCATTGCTTCTAGTCCCATTCTTTTCTTCTAGAGTGTGTGACGAGTTTTACTCTACCTTCCTTAGTGCTAGGAATGAAATGGGCTTTGTTATTCTATGGTTTATATTTGTAAGGCTATCTTGTCGCAATGTTCCTCTCTATGGAGGAAATTTTTCCTGAGGATTGCAACTCACCTTCTCTTTCCTTACTTTTTTGGTCACCAACTATGTTGGTAGGTGTGGTTGTGCCCCTGTTTAGTGGTCTAACACTGATGTCAGGGCCTCTTCTCTATTCGTGGCTATGAGTTTCTCCTTAGGATTTTTCATGGATGGTGTTAGGTTGGGAGGAACCTTCCTTTCTCTCTATTTTGTGTGTTTTTATTCCTTTGTCCCACCTAATGTTTTGTTGGTGGCGTTTACTTTTTTTGGAGAGAATCTTGGTTTTATTAATACCTCTTTGTTTCCAGTGTTTCTCTTGTACTTGGTGAGTCCCCTTATCTAGTGGGGTTAGGCTTGGTGTTTGGGGTGCTCTTCTTTTGGGTTTTGGTTTTTGGTAGTGATTTGGTGTCATCTATTCCTACCAGCTTGGTTCAGTGGTTGGTGTTTGTGCCCAGTGAGGTTTTTTTCTTCTTTTTCATTGAGGGTTTGTGGTTTTGGGGTTCTTTTCTATAGTTGGAGCCTTATTCCTTTTGTTGTCTTTCTCTTGTGGGAATTTTTCTATTTTCATTGGTTCAAATCCTATGTGGCTACTATCGACGTGGACTATTCCCCTATA
This sequence comes from Chamaecyparis obtusa, assembly GCA_027943335.1. Taxonomy (NCBI): domain Eukaryota; kingdom Viridiplantae; phylum Streptophyta; class Pinopsida; order Cupressales; family Cupressaceae; genus Chamaecyparis; species Chamaecyparis obtusa. Next base: position 325,649 of record BSBK01000251.1, read on the forward strand.
GAGGTGGGGTTTCTAAGTGTTTTCATGTTGTGGGATCGAATCAGGTTTTTACCTTACTCATCTTTCAAGTTTCCTATGGAGGTGAATGTGTCTCATAGGGAGGTGTATAATTTATTGATGGGAGAGGATTTTGGGTGCTTGATTTGTTCTTACCTTGTTGAAGGTTACTTGGAAGTGGGCCTAAATTGAGTGCTCACTTTCTAATTAATTTTCTCTCTCTTCACTGCCCTTATTGAGTAAGGATCTTCTACTATAGAGGTGGAGAGGAGAATTGTAGTTGAGGAGTTATCTTTTGGTTGGGTTGTCTCTATAAAGGTTTGGGGAGCCTTTCAAAACCCTATGATGGTATTGGGTACCAAGTCAAAACCTATTATTTCTTCAATGGATCCTTCATTGAGAAATCTCTTAAGGCTTATTGTAAAGGTAAGGGGAGCTTGTCACAACCCCTTGAAGGTTTGGGGAGCCCTAGAAAACCTTATGATGGTTTTCAGTGCCAAATTTAAACCCATTGATTCTTCTACTGGTTCTTTAGTGTGGAATCTATTGAAGGTGGTTGTTAAGGTTAGGGGAACCTATCAAAACCCCTTGTTGATTGGTTATGGGTACCAAAAAAACCCATATATTTCAGCATGTGCATTGTTTCTTATTATCCTTCTAGGATTTTACTAATTTGTTGACAGTTAGCTATTGTACTGCAATGATGTATCTTTAGAAATTATTTTTTGTTAGTGAGTTCTTGATACCTCTTAAAATTTTGTTTGTAAGTTTTATCATAGTTATGCTTTCTCTAGTCCTATTAGTGCCCGATACAATTTACATATTTAACCTGACCCACAAGAGGTGATTAAGCCATGTCATGAATCTCCAAGGAGGTGCTAACCACCAAGTCAACACTTTTTGGCTATTGATAGTTGGTTAATTGTGTAGTTGTTGATTTTTTGTGATCTATTCTTTGTAGCTAGTTGGTTTTGGGTTCCAATTCCCACCAAAATCTATTTGTATTGGATTTCATGGCCCCACCAAAACCTTTCTTCCCTTAATTAAAAAAAATCCTCATTTTATATTTAATAGGACATCATTTTATAAATATCAGCCTAGGATCATGATGCATAACAGGATCTCATTTTTAAAATAATGGCATCATGTTTTTATCAATTTTTTTGCATTTTTGGTTGTCCAAAACTTCCATGAGAAGTAGACTTAACTTCAATGTTTTGTCCCTATTTTATTTACTTTTCTAGTACTAATTAATTACATTAAATAATCATCTTAACCAAATAAATATATGATTAGTGAAGTTAATCAACAGTAATACTCAAGCCCACTTATATACAAGCTCTTCATGTGAAACCCTATCCATCAATTTTACCTTATAACATTTACTCCATTGACACTACCACATAATTTCTCACTTGTGTGAGAGATAAAACTCAATAATCTTGATCCACAATGGGAAATTTCACACATATGTGACCACCATATGCTATCAAATTTGGTTTGAAGTTCTTGATTTCATGTTTGAGGCATGATGTTTCAAGTACATAGTTTATAATTTTTAAGAACATTTTTCCTTTTCTAATTACCTAGACAACTAGAGTGCAATAATAAGCATTTTCTAAAAGTTTAGTTATAAGATAATTTCTAGACCTCCTCTTACAAAAAGGTTATATGAATAATATTTAGATGACACAATGCTCATGTTTTGGGGATAAGGTAAGCTTTAGCAATATCATGAAGTCCATAGAATGTAGTGTTAGGGAATCTATGCAAGTCACTAGTTTACAAATAAAGAAAATTTATCAAATACTCTACCTATAGAAAGTGGAAACAACTTATCTTCATTGTAGAACATGGCATAGAAAACATGATGTGTATGTAGGGAAAGCCTCAAGTGATTTAACAGGGTGAAATAGTACCCACCCTAAAATGTATGGGGGAAACATGAGATCTACTTCTAAATCCACATTCTCAAAGGAGAGATCCAAATTGATCAACCAAAAGGTTAATGCACAATTGAATCAATTTATGGATAATATGAAAGAGGAAGAAAACCTTATATTTCCCTATAAAGGAAATGTGCTTGAAATATGAAATAATTGAAAGGGAAGTACTAACCTCAAAATAGGGCCAATCTAAAAAATGCTGATTTCTGATGTTTGTGTGCAATTTCGGGCAATTCTGCAACCTGTTTCAGACTGGAAATGCCGAGATGAAGAAAACCCATAAATCTTTTATCTTTTTGACAGTAGGTAGTCTTTGACCCCGATAAAAGGTCAAATGCTACATTAATATTTTGAAGGTCGACTTTGACTTTGTTCACAGATCTTGGAAGTTTGTCAAAAAGGGTATCCGAATCCAATCTCAGATCCACAGTTCCGCACCTGTACCTATAAGAAAAAGAGGGGTTTTGTTGTTTGTATGGGGAGTTTGCCTTGGTCAAACCCCAATTTAGGAATTAACGTTGAAATTGAATTGAAATGTGCATAAAAAAAGTAAATGAAACAATTCACCTTGCTTATGTTGAAGTCCTTGTAGAGGATTTGAATCCTCAAATCTACAAGTAGGGATGCTCCAATGGATGTAGAATTAATGTAGGATGTATCAAATCAATGGAATTTGATCTTCAACACCAATCTTGAATGGATCTTTTCATATAAATTGACTTGGATGAATGTGGAAGGATGGATCTTCAAGGGGGCTCCAAAGAGATTGAATCCTTTAATGGCTAACAATGGATCTCCTTGATGAATGGATGCTTGAAAACTTGAATGCTTGAATGCTTGAAGGCTTGAATTCACTTGCTTGCACTTGAGAGATTTCTCATAAAATTTCTTGAGATGAGATATGAATAAAATGGATGTGAAAATGAGAGAGGAAGGCCTCCTTTTATAGTGAACTAGGGCACAAACCTCTAGAGAAGGCCGACATTGGGGAATTAAATCCCAATTAACCTTAAACCCTAGAAATGGACCCATATTAAATGAAATTTAAGGTTTTACCATTTCAAAACCTGAAATGGCTGACCCAGATGCGGGAAAAAGAATCTTTCCGAAACCTGATACCCAGAAATCAAAAAATCTTGAAATTTGAAATCTGGGTCAAGGATGAGGTTGACTTTGACCTTGAGGTCAAAAACCTTAGGACCTTAGTCCATAATGCCAGGAAATGCAAACATAAAGTGAAATCAGGTGTAGAGAGAAGCAGAATGGGGTGAGAAAGCCAAATACATGCAAAGACCCGATCAAGGCACTTAACATGACCCTAGATCACTTACTCAGAGGGCTTAATGCTCTTATCATGGAAGTGCTTCCATTTTAAGACGATACATTAAGCCCCCACTTTAGGAAGAGTATGGACTTGATGCAAACTCTTGGTAAAGGAGATCAAAATGAAAAGATAATCTTATCGTAATCAAAGGGACAAAGAGAAACCTCAAGCCCCTAGGGACTCAAGTATTCATCGACTCCAAGATCATAGTAAGAGAGACATCTCTAGAGAGAAAAGAAAAGGGTTTGAGTATCTTGCCCAATGAGAACTTATGTCCCATTGTGAACCACACCAAGAAATGACGCAACTGGAAAGATGGAATTGAACCACCTAGTGAATGTGGCTACTCACTAGTCAATCCATCAAGGATTCACCCTTAGGAATATTCTATTCCATAAGAATAAAACAAAAAAAAAAAGAGATCCAATCTTAAGGACACCTCCGACCTTAAGGGATCCAAATATATATATATATATATATATATATATATATATGAAACTAGAGGGATCAAGAGATCCTAAAATATAAATCCATGCTTTAAGGATTAGTCACTAATCCAAAAAGGGAGAAAAAGGTAACTAAAAAAATAATATGTGCGTATCTAAAAGTGCATGTGTGGAATAGGTGAGAAGAGTGTATGCCCCCACGTTAAAGTCATTGCTAACACTTTAATAGGAGCAATGGCTTTAACAAAAACATAAACAACTCCACTGATTAGGTTTCCACGTTGAGATGCCCCCAGATGAAGACAAATCAAGGGAAATATCATAGAAACATACAGAGAACATAGAAGGGATCTACCTACCATGGGGTCAGTGTGATCATAAGATAATATATATATGATATTATTGCAAATGAATTGACATCATTCCCCAAAGAAAGTAGAACTACAATCACAAAGGAGGAAAGATCACATAAGATATACAAAGGAGAATCTTTTCGGACCATGACATGGAGACCAAAAAGAATTAGTGCTGCCACATCTCGAATCCAAGAAGATTACACAAGGAAACATTTACGAACAATAGCACATTTACAACATAACATGAAACAATGCATGTAAGAATAGAGATACATATAGAGGAATTGAACAATAGTTTTGATTCCTTTATCACCTTGCAACAACTAAGTAACAAGGACTGTATAAGAGAATCTAACAACATTTAGAAAACACATTATGGGAGAAGCATAGTACAGCGGGAAAACACACAAAAAAGCTACCACAAAGGACAAGCTGATCAAGCATGCCTCCTACTCTCCCCATCTCATTGTATATCATTTAGGGAAGGTGGGTAACTCGCAAGAGGGACTATATCCAACATAGTAGGAATGATAGCCAGTTCCAAACAAGAATCCTCTTGAGAATCATAATGTTTGATACTAGGTGTAAGTGTTAATTATGATGAAAGCATATTAGGTAAATCAATGTCAATGTCAATAGTCTCATATTCATCATTAACATAATCAGTATCATCAAGAGTATCTTCTTCATCCAAATTAATCAAAATAGGATCTAAGATATGAATAGAATTATCATAATCATGCATCTTAACAACATTATTAGTAACAACTTCTTCTAACACATCATGCATAGATTTATCCAAAGAAGGTAGAGATCTTTGAAGAATAGAATTACAAGCTTTAGCATGAGCATGAAGCTTCTTATGATGTTCATTAATAGATTGATTATGTTTTGATTTATTTGAAATAGGTTGAGAACTAGGAAGAACAATCACAGGATCCTTCATAGGTTCTTTAGGAAGATCAATAGGAGGAACTTGATTAATAGAACTAGAAGCCATAGTTAAAGGAGGTATAAAAGGTGTAGGAAAAACACCATGATTAAGATCCATAGGAGGTATGCTTAATTCAAGAATCTTATGATGTTTATAAGCTTTATATGAATGGAAAAGATTATCGGGTTGAGGAGGACATGAATTAGGTAATGAAGGCCAAAATAAATCAAGAGCAACACAATCTCTAGGCCTAGAAGGTTGATATAAACTATGATTAACCATCTTCACTTCTTCATCATGAAAAAATTTAAGACACTTATGGATAGGTGAAGCAACAACATGCATGGCATTCAACCAAGGAAAACCTAGCTTAACTTGAAATTGATTAGAAGTAGGAACCACAACAAAGGTAGTGTTCACAATTTTTCCACAAAGTTCAACTGGTAAAGTAATAGAACCAAATGATGGATAAAGAAAACCATTACAAGTCTGAATCCACACATCTAATGTATCATAGGAATCATGTAGAAAGATTTTCATAAAAATATTTTGTTTAGTCATAACATTGACTAAGGATGTAGGATCAACAAGACAACCACGAGTAGGTTTCTGAGAAATCCTAGCATAAATATAAAGGGGACCATCATGAGCTTTAATAGTCTCAGAGTCATCAAAGGTAATCAAAAGTTCCCAAGGTCTTTTATTCTTAGGTTGTTGTTGAGATTTAGGTTGAGTTTTCAATTTAGGCTTAGGTTTTGGTTGAGGTTGAGATTGAACTTGAGGTTGAATCTGAGGTTGAGGTTGAGGTGGAGATACAGATTAACCAACATACTTGACTTGATTAACAACATGATTGAGATCATCCATCTTTGAATCATACACAATTTCCATAGTAGATGGCTAAGCAATGGTATTAGTATCATGCGTAGGTAAATGATTTGTATAGATTTGAAGGTTTTGTTTAGGAGGAGAGATAGATTTGTTTCCACTACCATCAAGATTATCAACAGATAAGGCATTAGAATCAATTAAGTCTTGAACCTTATTTTTTAAAGAATAACACTTTTCAGTATCATGACCATTCTGACAGTGATATTGACAAAAAGCTTCAGGATCAAAAGATTTAGATGCAATCATAGAAGGTAAAAGAGGTCGAATAGGAGGTAAAGTAATCATATTAGCAGTTAACAACCTATTCATAATAGCATGTAAAGATTTAGAGAGAGGAGTAAATGTATGATTTATTCGAAAAGAAGTGGATGCAGAAGTGGCATTGTGAGATGCAACAACTTGATCAGCAACTACATTCTCTTGTTTGTTTATCTTGACATAGTTGTTGAATTTTTTAAATTTGTTTAGATTAGGAGCAACATCACTTTTATCAACTCGAACAAGAGCCATTGGAGTGTTTCTCTAAAACTGACTCACTTGTAATTGATAATGATGAAGCACTGCACAAAGTTGTTCAAAAGAGGTAAATTTAGTAAGAAGAATCTTATCTCTAATATCCTTTTGCAAATTTGAAATAAACATATGTTGAATATCAATATCAGGAACAAGATAGGAAATTTGAGCATACAAATGCTTAAATCTACCAATAAACTCAGTCAAATTTTCTTTAGTATTTTGTTTACAATGCATCAAATCAGTCAAAGACACTTGTGGGCCAATGTTGTTTTTAAATTGTTGAATAAAGGCATTGGCTAGTTGTGGAAAGGAATCAATAGAATAAGGCGGCAAGGAACAATACCATTGTAAGGCCTTGTCACGAAAGGTTCGAGCAAAGAGTTTGGCTAAAATACTATGGTCATGAGCATAATCAATACAAAGGATTTGGAATGTTTTAACATGATGAATGGGGTCTCCTTTTCCATTATAATTATCAAGACGAGGCATATTGACTTGCTAAGGAATAGGAGTACGAATGATGTCTCGGGACAAAGGACTTCCCATGTCACATGTAGGAACACTAAACTTGTTTTGAGTTAGGGAAGCAAGTTGTTGTTGTAAGGATGACACATTTTGAACCAAACTGATGATTGTTGAATCATTAGATGAAATAGGAGGAGTAGCAACATTAGAAACACTAGGTAAAGTGTAAGAAGCTATAGGAATAGAATATACAACTAGAGGAACACTAGGAACTATAGTTGGAAGTAGATTGGAGTAAGTAAAAGGAACATTATGATATGAAGGTTGTGATGTAGAGAGGGACACAGGAGGAACACTCATAGGAACATAGGGAACCATCACAGTCACCAAAGAAGGAGTATAAATAGGAATACTAGGTAAAGGATTAGAAGGACATTCTACACTAGTGATAGGAGGAATCAACCCTAAATCTTGAGTTTCTTGAGCTAAAAGTTTAACATTTGAATGCACGAGGTGAGTAATACCATGCAAGAGGTTAACACCTTGATCACTATCATGAAGAACTTTCTTAAGAGCCTCTATAGCTTGAATAGAATCTTGATTATGGTTCTCTTGAATAAGCCAATTACTCATTTTCTCAAGTTTAGTTGAAAGTTTTTGGACTTGTTCAGGAGGAAATCTTAAAGCGTCATCCTCATCATGGGATGAGTGAGAATATTTGTGCTCCATAATAGGATTGGAATCATGAAGAATCAAATTATCATCTAGGATCCTAAGGAAAGGAGAGGAAGATTCAGGATCAAATGCACCCATGAGTCTATAAATTCTTCTAACTAGAATGTTATAAGTAGGACTAGTAGTAGTAAAGCTCATAAACCAATGCAATGCAAATGAACTAATTTAAGAACACATAAAGCATGAATATTTTGAAATATAATTAGCATGCAAGATTTAACATAAAAAAGAAATCTAATACCAACAAGATAAAAGGAAATCTAATACCACAAAACACAATAGGGCATGTTGGCTTTTAAACTTTGTTCCCACACAGTGCCATGTTTACACTATGATTGACAAACTGGTTAGTCTTCACTCCAAAGTCTGACAAGGGAAAAAGTGCCAATTGATGAGGATAAAGAACATTCTCCTTTTGCTACAAGCTCCACATTCACTTAGATGGGTGTTGCCTCATCTGCACACTCATGACTCTTCTTGAGTTGATGAACAAAAGGCCTACAGATGCATTACTATGGAATAGTTCTCAGACCCCTGTAGGTATCCTGTACCCCAATAAAATCAAATCTGATGCAATAACCTGATCTGCATGCAATGAGTCTAAAACCCAGAAGGGACCTCCTACTACTACTACTACCAACATGAAGCGAAAGGATTTAAATGAATGATTGATGTTGGGGTGAATGGACTCTTGAAGTACCCCAAGTCTCTCATAGACCAGTGCCTTATCCAATGGGCAGCAAAGTCAAATACCTCACTGTAATAGGGCTATGAAACAAGAAGACAACACACTCACCCTAACTAGATCACACATTATCAAACAACCTGTGCACCTAGATATGCTATCACCTATCCAAAGAAAAGACCTAGGAACAGGTGATACATTAACCAGCATCCACTGGAAGATAGGCATGATGCATCTTTGATACCCCAGCCCATACATATCTGAACACTAACTCTGAACCAGTTATCCCTATGAGGACAACTCCACTTGCAAACACTTAGGCAATGCAAACAAACAAACCAAACACCCTTGATGTATGATTAATGATTCAAAATTCAAATGGAGACAATCTGATACAAAAACAAGTATGCTGCAATCTCATACATAAGACAATCCTATTACAAAATGTATTGTATTCCCATAGCCAGAAAGGGATAGAGGGAACACTCTGTATGCAAAGCAGAAGGGAAATACATGGCAGGAAGAACATTCATGGAACTAGCCCCCACAACAGTGCAAGAGAGGAACCTAGAGAAAGACAAAAATTTAACATTTTATACCACTAGCTGCCTTGGAAACCCATGACAGGTTGCAACAAGCTACGGACAGCTAGGGCAAGGGTTTCACCCACCAAACCAATCAAAATTACATCAGAAATTACTACAAGGGGCAGAAAACCAAGCAACCTGGAGAAAGAAATCTCAAACAGATTCTGCAATTATGAGCACATTGAGATTAGGATAGAAAACCAGGAACTACCATGAAACCAATACAAACGGCCACCTACAAACACACCTCGAGTAAAGATTGCAATCAGCCCTCACGGTATAAATCCCTCTGCAAACAACCGCCAAGCACTCATGACCACACTGCAAATCATTTCTCACCAAATAGAGTCTAATCTGACATTCAATTCCATAAAAATATGGTACCCTCTATCGCTGGAAATTCACAGACATTCAAATTTGAAACTGCAACGGCCACAAGCACTTCGTGGGCTTTAAGTCTCTCAAACTACCTACCCCTAGTCGTGCAATCACGCAGTCATGAACTTTACCACCATAAGAATCAGGCTCCATTTTATGCTTGGTCACATGATCGCATAACCTAGAAATAGGTTATGCGAACATGCGACAACCCACAATTTGTAACCACCAATAAAACCACTGCCGCTACCGAAACACCGGCCCGACACTATTTGACGAATTGGCGACCAAAGACCTTTCGCCAGATCGTGCAATACCTTATGCCATCGCCAAAAGTTCTAGCGATCATGCGACCATTGTTCACTGAATCGCCAGAAAAACAAGTGAATCACCAAAACTCCTTGTGAATGCGTGACAAGACCATATTTTTTCAGCACCGCCATCTTTTTTCTGGACCACCAAAACCAAGACCCCACCTGGGCCCGCCAAATGCCACATGTCACACCACTACATGCTGCAACTATCGAGATACCCAAACATGGGCCCACGTTCCAAATCCACCTTCCCGCCAGCATGGTCCAACCAAAAATTGCCACGATAACACCCTCCATCGAGCCCACCAAACAGCTGCAGATGGGCCCATAGGGACATGTGGTGCCTTTTCGCATGATCGCATGACCCAGAAATGGGCTATGCAAACATGCGCTAGCCCACAAACACTAACCGCTACCGTTACTACCAGCGAAAAGAAAAATAGCCACTGCAACCACCACAAAAACCACCAGCAGAACCTGCCACGACACAACTCCGCAACCGTGAACAAGGAAATGTGTCAGCTGGTTGCATGATCATATAGCCAAAGAATGGGCAATGCGATCATGCGATAGCCAACCAAAGGTTGCCACATCACCACATCCGGTAGTGGGCCCAAAGTGAACAAACCGTCGGCACCAAATCGGACTGTGGGCACATGATCACATGGGCATGGAATATTCCATATGATCATATGCCAACCATAGATCTTCAATCTTTGGCCCCACAATGTCGTACCTGCGCTGTTAGAAAATTAAACTGCTAAGCAGCCGCATAGGACTGGGACCCATACGGCCATGTGGAAAGCGGTCACATGATCGCATGTTACAAAGATCTGACATGCGGCCATGCGACAGCCAATAGGGAAAAAGTTGGACCCACCACATGGTCAGACATGCGCAGCTAAGACATAGAACAAGGAGAGCCGAAAGAAAAGAAGAAAGGCAAAGTTGAAAACACACAGGGTTTTCGGTGCCAAAAGATAAGAAAACCAAACAGGAAGCATAGGGTCGAAAACAACACACAGGTCAAAAACAATGTGGAGTTGCAAAAATTATGTGGGTTTTCGACACTGTGGTAGAATTTGACAATATTTCTAGCAGACTTTAGAATTTGAATATCTTTTGGGATTTTGCACTTTAAGAGATGCAGATTGAACCAGGGCTAGGTGACAACATAAAATACAAGGGGTAGGACACACATACCATGAAACACTAAGGAATTTCATCACAAGTTAAGACTGAGATTGTAGGCACGACAAGATAGCAAAAGAAAAACATTGCAGGGAACAGGCCAACATCACAAGATTTTGCAATGACAGAAAGAAGGCCTAACAGTGGCTCTGGTTGGGGATGATGGGTAACTTGTGCCCATGAAAGAATTTAGATCTCTAGGAGAGTAGACCACCAACTAAACAAGAACAGGGCACTCATGGGCTTAAGAATGAGACTGTAGTGATCACTACCCATGCTCATACTTCACCAAAAATTTGTAGAACTACAACTCATATTCATTGAGGCATGCTAACCTCTTTATCACACCACATTCCTTCTCTTAGTGCTCAGATCACCTCATAAGGAAACATTTCTTATCTTTAAAAATATCATACCTGGAAGTTTCTGTAGTAAAAATCAACATGCTAGTTGGAGGGCAGGACAGATCTAGAGCTCACCCTATAGCTCCATCAGGTAATTTTGTTATGTAGAGCCGCCACCTCCTTGAGAGGAAAATATTTCACTATTTTGTATCTCTTCTAACCAACCAAAACTTCACCAGGTAACATGCACTGCTTATCAAGAAACACACTGATCAAACAGAGACAATCAGACTCGCCACTCAGCACACAATGAGAAGATTTTGCAAATGCTTATTTGTATATCAGACTCTATTCTAGACTCTCCCCAGCAGAGTCACCATTTTGTTGGCTTTTAAACTTTGTTCCCACATGGTGCCAGGTTTACACTATGATTGACAAACTGGTTAGTCTTCACTCCAAAGTTTGACAAGGGAAAAAGTGCCAATTGATGAGGATAAAGAACATCCTCCTTCTGCTTCGAGCTCCACATTCACTCAGGTGAGTGTTGCCTCATCTGTACACTCATGACTCTTCTTGAGTTGATGAACAAAAGGCCTATAGATGCATTACTATGGAATAGTTCTCAAACCCCTGTAGGTATCCTGTACCCTAATAAAATCAAATCTGCTGCAATAACCTGATCTGCATGCAATGAGTTTGAAAACCAGAAGGAACCTCCTACTACTACTACCAACATGAAGGGAAAGGATTTAAATGAATGATTGATGTTGGGCTGAATGGACTCCTAAAGTACCCCAAGTCTCTCATAGACTAGTGCCTTACCCAATGGGCAGTAGAGTCAAATACCTCACTGCAATAGGGCTATGAAACAAGAAGACAACACACTCACCCTAACCAGATCACACATTACCAAACCACCTGTGCACCCAGATATGCTATCATCTATCCAAAGAAAAGACCTAGGAACAGGTGATACATTAACCAGCATCCACTGGAAGACAGACATGATGCATCTTTGATACCCCAGCCCATACATATCTGAACACTAACTCTGAACCAATTATCCCTACGAAGACAACTCCACTTGCAAACACTTAGGAAATGCAAACAGACAAATCAAACACCCTTGATGTATGATTAATGATTCAAAATTCAAATGGAGACAATCTGATACAAAAGCAAGTATGCTACAATCTCATACATAAAACAATCCTATTACAAAATATATTTTATTCCCATAGCCAAAAAGGGACAAAGGGAACACTCTATATGTAGAGAAGAAGGGAAATACATGGTAGGAAGAACATTCACAGAACCAGTCCCCACAACAGTTGAAGAGAGGAACCCAGACAAAGACAAAAATTCAACATTTTATACCACTTGCTACTTTGGAAACCCATGACAGGTTACAACAAGCTACGGACAGCTAGGGCAAGGGTTTCACCCACCAAACCAATCAAAATTATATCAAAAATTACTGCAAGGGGTAGGAAACCAAGCAACCCGGAGAAAGAAATCTCAAATAGATTCTGCAATTATGAGCACATTGAGATTAGGACAGAAAACTAGGAACTGCCATGAAACCAGTACAAATGGCCACCTACAAACACACCTCGAGCAAAGATTGCAATCACCCCTCATGGTACAAATCCCTCTGCAAACAACCACCAAGCACTCAAGACCACACTGCAAATCATTTCTCACCAAACATGGTCTAATTTGGCATTCAATTCCATAAAAATATGGTACCCTCTATCGCTGGAAATTCACAGACATTTAAATTTGAAACTGCAACGGCCACAAGCACTTCGCGGGCTTTAAGTCTCTCAAACTGCCTGCCCCTAGTCACGCAATCGTGCAGTCATTAACCTTACCGCCATAAGAATCGAGCTCCATTTTATGTTTGGTCACATGATCACATAACCCAAAAATGGGTTATGCGAACATGCAACAACCTGCAAACTATAACCACCAATAAAACCACCACCAATACCGGAACACCGGCCTGACCCTATTTGGTGAACTAGCGACCAAAGACCTTTTTCCAAATCGCACAATACCTTATGCCATCACCAAAATATCTAGCGATCACGTGATCATTGTTCACTGAAATGCTAGACAAACTAGCGAATCACCAAAACTCCTTGCGAATGCATGACAAGACCATATTTTATCGGCACCGCCATCTTTTTGTCCGAACCACCAAAACCAAGACCCCACCTGGGCCTGCCGAATGCCACATGTCATGCCACTACACACTGCAACTGCCGAGATACCCAAGCCTAGGCCCACATTCCAAATCTACCTTCCCGCTATCATGGTCCAACCAAAAACCACTACGACAGCACCCTCCACCAAGCCCACCAAATAGTCATAGATGGGCCCATAGGGACACGTGGTGCCCTGTCGCATGATCGCATAGCCCAGAAATGTGCTATGCGAACATGCGCTAGCCCACAAACACTAACCGCCACCGTTACCGCTAGCCAAAAGAAAACTACCACCGCAACCACCATGAAAACCACCATTGGAACCTGCCACGGCATAACTCCGCAACCACAAACAAGGACACTTGTCGGTCAATTGCATGATCACATAGCCAAAGAATGGGCTATGCGATCATGCGATAGCCAACCAAAGGCTACCACATCACCACATTCGCCAGCGGGCCCAAAGTGAACAAACTGTCAGCACCAAATCAAACGGTCGGCGCATGATCACATGGGCATGGAATATTCTATGCGATCATATGCCAATCGTAGATCTTCAATTTTTGGCCTCACAACATCGCACCTGCGCTGTTAGAAAAGTAAACCGTCAAGCAGCCGCATAGGACTAGGACCCATACGGCCACGTGGCAAGTGGTCGCATGATCACATGTCAGAAAGATCTGACATGTAGCCATGCAACAGCCAATAGGGAAGAAGCTGGACCCACCACATGGTCGAACATGCATAGCTAAGACATAGAACAAGGAGAGCTGACAGAAAAGAAGAAAGGCAAAGTCGAAAACACATAGGGTTTTCGGTGCTAAAAAGAGAGAATGCAACAAGCTACGGACAGCTAGGGCTAGGGTCTTAACCACCCGATATGCCAAAATTTACAACATAATTTATTGCATGGGGAAAGAAACCAAGCAACCTGGAGAAAGAAATCTCAAATAGATTCTGCAATTATGAGCACATTGAGATTAGGACAAAAAACTAGGAACTGCCATGAAACTAGTACAAATGGCCACCTGCAAACACACCTCGAGTAAAGATTGCAATCACCCCTCATAGTACAAATCCCTCTACAAACAGCTACCAAGCACTCAGGACCACACTGCAAATCATTTCTCACCAAACAGGGTCTAATCTGGCATTCAATTCCATAAAAATATGGTACCCTCTGTCACTGGAAATTCACAAACATTCAAATTTGAAACTTCAATAGCCACAAGCACTTCGCGAGCTTTAAGTCTCTCAAACTGCCTGCCCCTAGTCGCACAATCGCGCAGTCATGAACCTTACTGCCATAAGAATCGAGCTCCATTTTATGCTTGGTCGCATGATCGCATAACCCAGAATTGGGTTATGCGAACATGCAACAACCCGCAAATTGTAACCGCCAATAAAACTGTCGTCGCTATTGAAACACCGGCCTGACCCTATTTGGTGAACTAGTGACCAAAGACCTTTCGCTAGATCATGCAATACCTTATGCCATCAGCAAAAGATCTAGCGATCACGCGACCATTATTTGCTGAATCGCCAGACAAACTAGCGAATCACTAAAACTCCTTGCAAATGCGTGACAAGACCATATTTTATCGGCACCGCCATCTTTTTATCCAAAACACCAAAACCAAGACCCCACCTAGGCCTGCCAAATGCCACATGTCATGCCACTACACGCTGCAACTGCTGAGATACCCAAGCTTGGGCCCACGTTCCAAATCCACCTTCCTTCCAGCACAGTCCAACCAGAAACTGCCATGACAGCACCCTCCACCGAGCCCACCAAATAGCCGCAGACGGGCCCACAAGGACATGTGGCACTCTATCACATGATCGCATAGCCCAAAAATGGGCTATGCAAACATGCGCTAGCCCGCAAACACTAACCGCCACCGTTACTGCCAGCCAAAAGAAAACTGCCACTACAACCGCCATAGAAACTGCCACTGGAACCTACCATGGCACAACTCTATAGCCACGAACAAGGACACGTGTCAGCCGGTCGCATGATCGCATAGCCAAAGAATGGGCTATGCGATCATGTGATAGCCAACCAAAGGCTGCCACATCACCACATCTGCCAGCGGGCCCAAAGCGAACAAACCATCGGCACCAAATTGAATGGTGGGTGCATGATCGTATGGGCATGGAATATTCCATGCGATCATACACCGACCGTAGATCTTTGATCTTTGGCCCCACAACGTTGCACCTACACTGTTAGAAAAGTAAATTACCAAGCAGCCGCACAGGATTGGGACCCATACGGCCACATGGCAAGGGGTCGCATGATCGCATGTAAGAAAGATCTGACATGCGGCCATGTGATAGCCAATAGGGAAGAAGTTGGACCCACCACATGGTTGGACATGCGTAGCTAAGACATAGAACAAGGAGAGCCGACAGAAAAGAAGAAAGGCAAAGTTGAAAACACATAGGGTTTTCGGTGCCAAAAGATAAGCGAACCAAACAGGAAGCATAGGGTCGAAAACAACACACAGGTCAAAAATAACGTAGATTTGCAAAAATACTGTGGGTTTTCGACACTGTGGCAGAATTTGACAATATTTCCAGCAGACTTTAGAATTTGAATATCTTTTGGGATTTTGCACTTTAAGAGATGCAGATTGAACTAGGGCCAAGTGACAACATAAACTACCAGGGGCAGGACACACATACCATGAAATACTAAGGATTTTCATCGCAAGTCAAGACTAAGATTGTAGGCATGGGAGGATAGCAAAAGAAAAACATTGCAGGGAACAGGCCAACATCATAAGATTTTGCAATGATAGAAAGAAGGCCTAACAGGGCATCCAATTCCATAAAATAAAGGAGAGTAAGTATGTCGGGTTTACCAAAATGAATAGGGTGAAATAATATCCACCGTAAAATGTATAGGGGAAATATGAGATCTACTTCTAAATCCACATTTCCAAAGGAGAGATCCAAATTGATCAACCAAAAGGTTAATGCACAATTGAATCAATTTATGGAGAATATGAAAGAGGAAGAAAACCTCATATTTCCCTGTAAAGGAAATGTGCTTGAAATCTGAAATAATTGAAAGGGAAGTACTAACCTCAAAAAAGGGCAAATCTAGAAAATGCTGATTTCTGATGTCTGTGTATAGTTTCGGGCAATTCTGCAACTTGTTTTGAACTGGAAATGCTGAGATGAAGAAAACCCAGAAAACTTTTATCTTTTTGACAGCAGGTAGTCTTTGGCCCCGATAAAAAGTCAAAGGCTACATTAATATTTTGAAGGTCGACTTTGATTTTGTTCGCATATCTTGAAAGTTCACCAAAAAGGGTATCCAAATCCAATCTCAAATCTGCAGTTCTACACTTGTAACTGCAAGAAAAAGAGGGTTCTTATTATTTGTATGGGGGGTTTGCCTCAGTCAAACCCTAATTTAGGAATTAACCTTGAAATTGAACTGAAATGTGCATAAACAAAGTAAATGAAACAATTCACCTTGCTTATGTTGAAGTCCTTGTAGAGGATTCAAATCCTCAAATCTACAAGTAAGGATGCTCCAATGGATATAGAATGAATGTAGGATGTCTCAAATCAATCGCATTTTAACTTCAATGCTAATCTTGAATAGATCTTTGCATAGAAATTGACTTGGATAAATGTGGAAGGATAGATCTTCAAGGAGGCTCCAAAGAGATTGAATCCTTCAATGGCTAACAATGGATCTCCTTGATGAATGGATGCTTGAAAACTTGAATGCTTGAAGGCTTGAATTCACTTGCTTGCACTTGAGAGCTTGCTCATGAAATTTCTTGAGATGAGATATGAATAAAATGGATGTGAAAATGAGAGAGGAAGGCCTCCTTTTATAGTGAATTAGGGCACAAACCTCTAAAGAAGGCCAACATTGGGGAATTAAATCCCAATTAACCTTAAACCCTAGAAATGGACCTATATTAAATGCAATTTAAGGATTTACCATTCTGAAACTGAAAATAGCCGACCTAGAGGTGGGAAAAAGAATCTTTTTGATACCCGATACCTGGAAATCAAAAAATATTGAAATTTGAAATCTAGGTCAAGGACGAGGTAGACCCTTCCCTAGGTTAGGGTCGAGGTCAACTTTGACCCTCAAGCTCAACTTTGACCTTGAGGTCAAAATCCTTAGACCTCAGTCCATAACGCCAGGAAATGCAAACATAAAGTGAAAACAGGTGCAGAGAGAAGCAGAACTTGGGGAGAAAGCCAAATACATGCAAAGACCCAATCAAGGTGCTTAACATGACTCCAGACCACTTACTTGGAGGGCTAAACACTCTTATCATGGAAGTGCTTCCATTTTAAGATGATACTGTGACAAAGATGGATAAATGAAAGTTAAGTACCTAAAAGATAGTGAAGCCCAATTACTAAATATGATATATGTAAGTAGGCTTCAACAATGTTACTTTTTCAAGAAAACACTAATATTTGATTTCAGCAAAGGATTATTTTTCTCTATATTATTTCAGATTTTTAATTTTAATTTTTTTTACTATGGCACTGGGCCAATAATTTAGCTTATTCTCAATATTATTTTTCTAGGACTATGCAACTAGTTTGGGAAACATAGAGACTATAATTAACCTCCTTGACTATAGGAGAATCCTCTTCTAATATTATGTATTAGAGTTTGGGACAATTGAAACTACTTTGATAACGTATGCTAGTAAAGATAGTTAATTTGGATGAGTCATGGATAAAACTCTTCTAAAATGTAAGAATGACAAGTAATGTGGCATGGTTTTCTCATGAAAGTAGGTATAGATATCTTGAGGCTAAGAGTTGTGTTAGAAAATAATATATTAGGATACTACTAATTATAAACAAGATATAAAATAAATAATATAAGAATTATACAACCATACATGTGCACATTACACAAGATATACATGGGGGAATCCATTTTAGATAAAACACCACATAAATGTTGTTAAACACTTACAAATATAGTCTATCATAAATAGACAAAACTTGATGATACTTGTTATTTCCACATGGCCCATAACACCTTATGTGCATAGTGACATAACTCACTATAAAGCTCCCAATTCACTTCTTTATCAAATAAGAGATAACCTCCATGAATATAGGAAAAGGGTGGCTTTACCAGTCACAACTTTTTAAATAACTCCCATTCATTAATAATTAATAATTTAATAATTATTAGATTATAATTATTTCAAATGGGATATTCTTATAAAGCATATAATATATAATGTTTTAAATAACCTTATTTTAGAAGATTATATATAAATATTGTAAGGGTACATGACACCTAGTAACAATACTTTCTAACACTCTCCTTTAATGTTTATAGAGTGCATCACATATTAATTTAAATAAAAGGAAAAGTGAAGTACCCCAATAATGAAGGTCTTCTTTGACAATTGTATTGATGGAGACAAATATACGAGAACAACAAGACCATGTATTACAAACTACATGAAAGTTTTCATAATTTATACACCTTGTATTCTAGAAAACATGCTATTAGGTCTTATAAAAATTATACTAGAGCTACATTCTCCTCAAAATTAGCCTCACCCTAGGTTGATTAAATAGTGTCTAGACAGGACTTAGTATATATTTATTGTCTATCATTTTTGAGCTTATATTCATAATTTAGATTAAAAAATTTCTTGCATTGATCTTGATTGTGTGAAAGGGTTTTGTGGAAATTGATGTCTTCTTCCTCTTTGTTAGATTATCTAGCAAAATTTTCTATAAATATTTTCTTATCTTGTTCACTTTCATCAATTATTGCAGACCTAGTGCACAATTGTGCTTAATAAAGATATATGAAATTTAAGATCACATACATCTATGTCACACATCTCTTCACCATACTCTAATTTCATGCTAGATTATGTTGTTTCATTGTCATTATAAGTGGTCTATGTTGAAATGGTCTCTTGGTCCATCTTTCTAAAAACTGTGTCATATAATCAAGAATTACTTGAAGTCCATGACAAAGATGATAGAAGTTTAATTCATAAACTTACAACCCATGGTAGGATATAATATATATTTAGATAATATCAATTCTTAGGATGAAGTGAAGAAACTCATATGTGCCACATCATATCATTTATCTCCTATGTTCTACCATCTAGACGTCATTATCAAAGAATTGTGATGCCTAAACAAAAATAAAGATTTACAACTTCTTTAATACCATATGTTAAAGAAAACATAAAAGCCTAATATTTACATTATAAAGCAAGGGCATAGTTTATATAGTCTTCTTGAATAGGAGTTACACTATAAAGAAGTTATACTTTAATTGTAGGAAATCCCACTATCAATAATATTACACCAACACAAGAGATAACTTGAAGGAGCTTCACGTAAATTAGGATTTTATTCTTTAGAGAATATATTTAAAATATGTTTTTATATTATGTAATCAGGAAAATTTTGCTGTAAAAGGATTAAGAGGATCCCTTTACTAATTAAAAATTGAGGTTTTTATGATATATTTATAGGAACAATGAAATAAGGGGGAATGTTAGCACAAAAAATTATTACATTTGTTAATATAGTTTAGCTATGATATGAAAATATATTGACAACTACTCATTAACTATTTTACCATATAAATATGTACAATAATCTTAAAATACTTAATCAAATACTTGTATTCACCACTTTCATTTCATACTTTTCTGATTCTATGGTTGATATTATTTTGACTATTTTTTCTTTATATTTATTCACCTTATCTATTATTGATCAATGCATAATAAAGTTGATCATCATTCTCACTATATACTTAGGAGAGGAAATATTCTTAAGGGATTTTCGTACATATTAGGTTTGACCTTTGATTTGAATTTTTATATGGTTTGAATATAAAATGATTATGCTTGTACTTTAGATTTAGATTATGGTTAGAATTTTAAGTTTGGTTTACTACAACATGTGACATTATGGACTAAGATGAAAATAAAATTATTGTCTATATTTGTTATTTGGTTTAAGGTTTGGATTTGTTTCAAAGGTTTCAAAACCTTTTTTTGGGTGTAATTTTGATGAATTCTAGATTTCCATTCAAATATTTGAGTTTAAATTTAGATGGGTTGATTGTGGAAAATATTTTGATCTAAAAAAGGATATAATATGGACCTTAAAAGTTGGATGTTTGGATTTTACCTTGTTTATGAAACTTGGTGGTGATTTATAAATAGGTATTAAATAAATTTATATAAATATTTTTATTAGGATTACCATGATTTGTTTAAAAACTTGAAATTGGATATTGAATTAAGTTATGGTTTTCTCGTAATGCAACACTTTGATCACTTGAAAAGACTAAAAAATAGTAACAGTATAGGTTCTTCCATGATCATCACTACAAATAATGTAGTCTTAATTTCTAATGTCTATGTTAGATTGTTTTCTCTTAGGATTTTTCTAATGGTGTAAGGGGAGAACATACATTCGATTCCCACTCATTTTTAAGGACACGAGTTGAGTGAATTTCTAGGACTAGACCATTTATTGATGTATTGCAATAAAGTATAACCAACTATACTTCAATTATTCTTATACAAGATAGCTAGATCCATCTTGTATATGATTGGAGGTACGTGATGATAAAAATTAACTTTTATCTACATGAATTTACTAATGGAAAAATATAGAAACTTATTGAGAATTTTCATGTTTTATAGACTCTTTAAAAAGATGTGACAAGAAGGGTAGCTACTACAAGATCTGTCCCGTGGAACAAGAGAAAGTATTTCAGTTTTTTTATTTATATAAATAATTTAATTTGTTGATACTTGGAAAATAGTGTTTGTATGTGAAGATATTTCTATTTACAAAGTTGGCTGTAATATTTTTGTCATAGGTAATGTTTTTACCATTTATATTGATAGATGGAAATGTTTTTTGAAGCTTTAAGGACTATGGAAAGTTGGAATTGGATATTTTCACCTCTTAATCATCCATCAACATCATAATTGAGCTATAGGATTTTCAACCATAATAAATTTAAGAACTACATCAGAGATAAGTAGTGGCTTCAAAGTATAATTTAAAACTAAGGAATATAGAGAACTGATTTGGTTAAAATTGTATTTATAGAGGTGGAGCTCTATCAATGAATATATAAATTAGTCCCTAGTTGCACTGATATTACAGCTACAATCATAATGTGTGATGGAAAGAAGGACGCATTATTTTTAATTTTCTAGTATGAGTAGTTTTTTTCTTGTAAAGAACTCTATTATGCCTAAATGTCAGTGCATGTTCTACATGAAAACTTTCTTCTTTCTCTTAGTGAGTTTTGTGATTGAAGTTTGGGGATATTCATGGAGAAGTTCATTTTTAACTCTGGAGGGTAGTCAAACTTTTGAAGAACTATAGATGTTTGATTTTTGTTTACCTTTTTTTTTTCAAAGCTAAGGAGCATATGTTTCATTCCTTTAGTTTGTTCAAGCAAAGTAACTTTGATTCAAGGTCATCATTCACAAAATGATACTTTTTGTGACAGTCAACATTTTAGATTTCACTAATAGCTACATTTTCAGGTTTGTCTCAGCTACAATTACTTTCTAATCGAGATGATCTTTAGAAAAATTAGAAGAAAAGTAACAAGAAATGGGTGCTCATTTTTATTAATAGATGATTAAAGGAAGGTGAGTTGATGAAATGGACATTGTTTATAGTTACTGCAACTTTGTTTGCAAATAAAACTACAATAACTTAATTGTGCAACTAGTTGTGCGCTTTTTCTTGATGTTGTAAATGTGTTGATAGGTGAATAAAGGAAGGTGATCTAATGGATATGACATTGTTGATGGTTACTGCAACTTCCTTTGCAAATACAACTCCAACAACCACATTGTGCAAGTGGTTGACGGATTCTCCTTAATGATGTAAATGTGTTGCAATAACTAGGTTCAATTCGATTGAAATGTAGCCTATTATGATTTAACTATAAAAATATATTATTTTCATTGAACATAAGCGGTTCTAAAAACCCCACATTGAATAAAAACTTCAGAGAGAAAAAGAACCCCCAAAAAAACAAATTAGAGAAGCATAAAATCACCTTAAATGTGCATCAAGATAGACATTAGAAACAAAACACCTTTTACCTAGGAGTTTGTATAGCATGACAAAGTAGAAGATAAATAATTTGGCATGGGCTAAGCTCCCTACAAAACGCACTAAAGACAAAAAAAGGTCAAACTTTTTTTTCCCAGATTCGCAAAAACACTGTGATTTTTTTGCACATTGTTTGTGGTTTTCAACCACAAAATATGCAGATCATGAAGAGCAGATGCTAGAAGTTTCTCGAAAATCGTTGTGTTTTCTGATTTTTGAAATTTGATCAATAGTACAATTTATAGGAAGCTTAGCCATGTCCAAAATTTTTTACCCAAAAAATGCAAACATGTTGCGAAATGAATTAACTCTCCACACAATTTGCGATTTTAATGGGTTTTGAAGAAAACGTAATTAAAGAGCTAAGATTTAGCTTCACTTGCAACTTCACGGAGGATCGATTTGCTTCCAAATGCAGACAGAAAATAGAGAAAGACAATGAAAAGCAAGTAACGCATAGGGAAAATTAAAAGATAAAGCACCAATGAATAAAATGGGACCCAAATACATACCTTTGGCAGTGTAATGTTGAATGCAAAGAACTATCGGATTGGTTTGTTGCTACCACATGCAGATTTCTACTTGCCACAAGTAGTTTTCTCTCAGAGCACAAGGTCAGTGTTGTTGCCAGAAGGGTTATCGCCAGCCCTAAATTGTTGATGTTGTTGCCAGAAGGATGATGTCATAGCTATGGAGAGTGGAGGTCGACACCTGGTGTAGTTGGCAGGCCACCTGCACTAGCCAGATTGGCACACAAGCAAGCAGGATGACAATTTGCGACCACAAAAAGGGGCTTTCCGAAGCACAAGCTCCCACAGAAAGCACCTATCAGCTTACTAAGAAATAGAAAAGTGATATTATTCTTTGCACGAATGGTCAAAATGTACTAGTTTACCATTTTATCGCTTGCTAAATGTATCACACTCAATTTGGGTGATGCTAATTAATTATTTTTGAAGAAAACAATGGTAACACTATCTAAATTTATTGTTTCTTAAATTACAGTAATATTTGAACACATTTGCAGCTCTGGGACACAATCCCTTCCGAGTCTAGACAAAGATGGTTGTCAGTAAGTCACATGGAACGTAACATGTTCATCTTGGGCTTCTTCTACAGATATATACTTAACAGTACAATTCTATACAAAATATGGTAAGAAATCCATGGTTTCCTCTGTAGTGTTCTAACAAAAATGAATGAGATGGACTAATTCCTGTCTCTAGGACTAGGAGTCGATTTGTTCTTTATTGCCTCTTCTCTACAGGGTGAGAATTTGATGAACTGATGGACTACAGGAGGGAGGCGTGGGTTTTCGGATCTCAATTGGATTTCCAACATGGGAAATCAATGTTTTGAGTTCGAGATAGATTCAAACATGGGAAATCAAGGCTTGGAATTTAGAAACCACCTCACTGCTCACACTTGTAAAGCAACATTTGATAGAATTGGTAAGGTCTTTGTCACACATTTGTATTTTCTTCGTCGTATCATCTAACATTTTGTCTTCGGAAAATTGTAGTTTAGGACTTTTGTAAGTTTCTACTCGTTAAATATTGTGTTCAATTCCTTGGAAACGAAGTCTTCACAAAATATGACAGAATTGTGCCGTGATGTGAGGACAGTATATTCAAACGTGCTTGTCCTTCGCTGACCACATGACCTTTTTAAATGCCAAGTGGTTTTTAAAACCCACGTTTTAACCTAATTCCATGAAGACTATCCTCTTTCAGTCATTTATTTACACGAGCTTTTATTTTGGAAAGGGACGTTCAGATTCATCAGTAATCTTTTGACCACCACAGATTTCTTTTCTATAGTGGTTTGTAACTGCCAATGTGGAAGGGTTCACACTAATGCTACTGAATTAAGAGGCTGTGCAATGTACAGTCTGAGTTAATCTAGTGGTGAAGATCTTGTGTTTTTGAAAGTGAGGTCATGAGTTTAAATTTTATCAAAGTAAGCTATGTGCGTCTCATTTGTAGTACAGTTAGATGTCTTCCACAAAGAGTATAGGGTAGTCACATATTATTGTAATCATATGTAGACCCAAAAATAGATGGTTGGTATTATGAACTATAAAAAGCTGCTTAGTTTCCTTATAGCTAAAATGGAGATGGTGTGATCTTAACTGAATTATTCAATTTTACATATGTCATACTTGTTTTGATTTTTTAGAATAATTTTTTTTATTGTGTATTCTAATATTATTATTCATAAATATCGACTTGTTAAATAATCAAATGTAAATATTAGTCAATAAAAGAACAATAACTATTTATCATTTTTTATAGGGATAAGGTGAAAAATTGATATTGAGAATTTGACCATTGATTAAAGTGGTTGATCTAATAGAAATTTAGAGCACTTGGGTGACATTTGTTATTGGACTAGTGATAGGGTGACATAACTGATATTTGAGGTAGAGCACTCTAGCATTTGCTTGCTAGTTAATTCACCTCAAGCTATTTGTATTTTATCACATAGATGATATGATTGAGAATATAAATACATTAACGTTCTACATTCTTGTAATAGTGAAGTTAGCCTACATATTTAATCTCACATTTAGTTCTATCCATTTTGATGGCAAAATCTTAATGCAATAACACATTAAAAAGTCATAAATTCTTATAATCTGTTGTTACATTGTTCAATAATCATTTTCATCTTTATTTCACCCGATTCACAGTAATCCATCTATATATCAATTATCTATTCATCTCACTTTTCACACCCATCAACATTGATATTTGTGCATTTTCTATATACCTCAAAATAACTACCTTGTCCTTGTAGATCATTTCTATGTTACAGGAATTATTTAGGTCAAATTAGAGTGCAACATATTAGTGATCCTTGAATCCTTAGAGTGCAACATATTAATGATCCCTGAATCCTTATAGAAAGCCTAAACAAGGGGGCATATAGCTACCAATGAGCTTCATCACTTTCCTTAGTAAGCCCTAGGCAATTTAAGTTTATTACTAACATGTGGTTTTGTAGGGTGTGTTTACTAATAGTTTCTTGCATGATCTACGCACTAGGGGATTTGATATATCCTTTTTCATTTACTTAATTTATCTATACTTTATCTTGCATATGCACGTACTATCATATACCACTAAATTGGTGTATAAATTTACCATCCTAAATTGTAAGCACTTGTGTGCTCCACAATTTAATAATTTTCTAGCACCCTCCTCAGTGTATTTGCATTATACATTTGCATTATAGCACTTTACAAATTATACTCAATGCATAACCAATTTATATGGGGTCCTCTTCTCTCTCTAACTTGTGCAAAAATTGAGGTAGGATCTAATCTCTCTGTAACCTTCTCTATTCTTCCTCCAATCACAAAATTTATTTTCCCTCTTAGGCCTTCTTTTATCTCAAAATCTACTCATGTCAACAGAATCAACTAGACAGATTTTGATCTCAGAACATTGATCTCTCATGGCTCATCTTTCAAGATTGATTAAATTCCTTTTAGGAATGCACCGAATTCAACCTAATCTCTAGGGGCTAGTTCCGAGATTTGAAGCCTAGGGCCTTTTTAGTGTTCTCTAAAAAATCCTAGATCTGTAGTTGGCTCTTCAATTCTAACCCCCAAAATCACTATAAAAGGAACCTAATTGCTTCATTTTGGTAAAATGGAATCAAGTTCAAGGTGAAAACCCCAATCTGATGAGACTAAGAAATTGAAAGGTGGAATATCTAGTTTGATGACATCCATTGAAGAAAAGGTTGAATATTGCACACTTCATTCACAAATTCCAATCAAGCATTCAAGAGATAATTTTCAACATCATGGGGTCTCAAGCGAATTGTGAAGATGGCTAGGTGTATATTTTCCCTTGGGGGATTGGTATGTTTTCCTTGTTATTTTTAGATCTATGCATTAAGACTTCATGTTTAATTGATCACATTGACATGCATGTTCAAGTACACATTGTATGCATTTACATGCTAGGGTTTTACTCTTTATAGGGTTGATCTAGGTATTTACTTTGGAATTCTAGCTCATTTTCATTCTAGGCATACTCTAGATGCATGAGAAAATCACACTCTACTTACTCTAACAACTATCCATAGAGGTGGGAATCACAAAAATGGGGGGTTGACTAAGGAAAACTCCTATATAGCCTCACAAACACATTTTATAATTTTGCAGGTTTCAGGAGTACATGTACAGGTACATATTTGAGAAATTGAACAACGGACATCTCCAGATCCACTTTTCTATTTCTATTTGTGGCAGTGTAAGGAACGGGATGAATTCAAACTATTCCTAGAACAATTTATTTCATTTTAGATTTTTTCTTTTGAAAAATAGAGAGTTCCAGATCTTAGAGTTGTAGGTTGAAAACTGTAAAATTGGAAAATTAGGGAATTGAGACTCCTACAATCAGGAGAATTAGCTTCAAAGTATAATCCTCTTCATTTCTTTCAAGGTGCACACATTCCTACTCCTATTTCCTCACATTTCATTTTCAAATCTGCATATTCCCTTATCATATTCTTATTTGAATCAATCAAATCTAACCTTAGAAGGTATAAATCATGAGTTGGTACTCTCTCATTCACTAGGTTGTACCTAGAAAATCTACCTTATTGGTAAGGTTTTTTATTCCAATGTATAATAGAGGGTCTCCACTATTGATTTTGTGAGTGGTCTATGCTCATTATATTTCTCACCATTTCCTATTATAAAAACATAATAACCAATTAGAATTAGATAAGACATGCTAAATTTGAATATGTGCCAATTTCCATAACACTGCTAACCCTCCGAGGTGCCAATGGATGGAGATTGAATTACAGACTACAATTTTCAAATTTTGAAAAAGTCATTTGTATGTTTTTGAATTATCTTTGTCTCTTACAGAATGACAATATATACATCACAACTATCAATTTGGGTCTTAATAAGAAAGCTCTTGTTATGGGCATTATAGACTGTAAAATTCCAAGTTATGAGTTTCATTGTCCTCTTTGAGAGCAATTAACTCAATGTGATTTTTAATTTTCTCTAAAATTGTAGTGTTTGCTACATCCTTTGATTTTTGAGATTTAAAAGCCAAATCTAAAGTGGTCTAGCTCCCTGCATCTATTTCCTCCTTCATCATCTTAGTCTTTTGGGATGAACTCTTTTGGGAGGGAAAGATAAAGTACCTTGGGAGGGGATATCTCTATTTGAGAAATGTACAGTCTTGGCAAAGAGACATTTTCCTTTATGGATGGTGCTTCTGGTGATAAATTTAGATTAGTGTTTTCCTAGTCAAAATAATCTCTGAGGACTTCATCAACAATTTGTTCAATTTTATCTTCAGCTAATAGAATCAATTTATTGTCCACCAAATCATCAAAGTCCTTTATGCAGGAGAAGTGACAAAAAACTTCAAAAGACTATGTTGGATCATGTTTTCCTATAAATGATTGCAAATACATAACTTTGGTTTGAGGAGATGGTGTTAGAGATAACTATTTGTATCCATTACTTGGGGAATGATATTCTTGCAATTTTTTAAGTTTTTCAAGCTAGTTTGAGGATTATGGTTCACAATAACCAAAGCTACTAATGGATCTTTTGGGACAACTTTCAATGAAGAACTACTTTGGCCTCTATTGGGTGATGACAAGTTAGCATCACCAGCCTCATTTTATATTGGGTGTTTCAGCTGGGGAGATTTATTTTGAACCTCTAGTGAACAATTGACCTGTTGAGAATGAGAGTCTTTTTTAATAAGAAAAAAGAGGGATCTATTATAAGATCTTAATAGAATTTAATATAATCCCCTGAATAAGAATGGAAGGATGAAATGAAATGGCCAAAAGTATCCTCTTTTTATTGAACAACAAGAGGGCCATCTATCACAATCTTTTGTTCATCCAAGGTCATTAAAATAATTAACAATAATTCTTTGACGAAAGGGCTTTTGAGAATCAAGAACACAAATACACACCCATAGAGAGGAATTAACAAAATATGTTAAATCATGCTTCATAAAAATCTCTATTTGATTACCCAATGATTAAACCAAATATAACTCTCAGTATTCCAAGGGAAGGGAAGTGAAACACACCCAAAAAGAAACAAAACTGTAAATCATCATAAAAAGATCAAAATTATGGGTACAATTAAAGGTGTATCATTTCATAAATCAAGTCTTATTTCTATCCACTTTATCCCTAGGTTATCTATTTTTAAAAACAATAATATAAAATTCATTACCATTATCGATGTTGAAATTCTTGTTTACCCCTGCCCATTTTGATTTGGCCCACAAAGAATTGAGTGGTAGAAAAAGATTAGTTCTAGAACTTAGCGATAAGAGACATCAAACAAAGTTAAGAGATTTATTATTGAAGTTTTTCCTTTGAAAATGTGATGGAAAGAGAGTGTAGATCTCTCATTTATTTGTAAATCACTTGCTCTAAGGCCAAGAAATACCAAGCAGTTTCTAGCAATTTTATGGAGGAAAGAGTAGTGACTAGGAGAAGAAACCCTATGGATGGAGAGAAAAATCTTGTAGACCCACTTCATGATTCCCTTTTTGAAAACCCCCTACTTGAAATGAACGCCCATTTTGATTAATGGCTTGCAAACCCCATAGATTTTCTAATTGATACTCATTTCACAATAATGGATTTTTTAAATGTTTCTCATTGAAGGGGCACCGAGAAAGGTGGAATGATACATTGTAAAAATAAAAATTTCATCTATTTTGTTTTTGATTATTAAATGAATTTTCTTATTCATATTTTGAACATAGGAAAATAAAAATGGAAAAAAAGTCTGAACTACAAAGAAAGAAAGTTATACATTGTCTTCGTTTAAACATTTGTACATGTTGAAGTGGTTGATCTTAATAAGTCCTCCAATTGTTTCCCCAAAATATTATTGTTTAGACACAAGGGTTTGTGGTATTGTACCTTTTATGTAGTTTCAGTTTTTAATTTTGTCATTGTATTTATTTTGGATATTTTTCTTTCTATTATATTGTAGGAGTAAGTCATTTCAACATATTTGTAAAGGATCTTGTAGCTAGACGTGTTGGGAGTTTCTTGCATCATTATCATTGCAATTTTAGAGTTGGTCAACCAAGCATAGCTATCTAAGAATATTTTAAACCTCAATGCCTACAATGTGACATCACTAAAACCTACCCCTTAGCATTTCGCTATTGAAAAAATTTCCACATATTATTTCCATTTTTATTCTCATTACACTTGTTATTTTTAAAATTTTAACCATGTTTCTAATCATTAAGTCATTTAATACACATTTGGAGTATTCATCCCCAACTTTTCCATCCATGTTTTCATCATCTATTAGGTAGTGTATCATTCCTAGTCCATTAACGGAGAAAATTTTCTTATGTTATTTAATTTTGTTTTCCATTCTTATTATTTTCTTACAATGTTTATTGTTGTGAACTATGAAACATGCACTTTTAGCTTTGTTATCTTCCTTCTATCTTTTCCTTCAAGATTTTTATGCCCTATCTATAAGAGTTTTGGGATATTTATTATTTGTGATGTTATGATGAAACTATCATAGAAGGTTATTTAGATTATACAAGAATGTACCCAAACTATTAGCTTCTCTGTGCTTATCAATGGCACTTCTGGTGGCTTCTTCAAACCTGAGAAGGGTCTTAGACATGGAGACCCTTTCTCCTCCTACCTCTTTATTATGGTGGCTGATGTTCTTAGCAGGAATCTGAGTATGATGTCCACTATGGGAATAATAAAAGGTGTCAAACCTGCTTCTACCCTTCCTCAGGTAGTGTTAGAATAGTTTGTGGATGACACCTTCCTTTTTGGGTATTCTTCAGTGATTGAGGCCAGACAGTGGAAACAAATCCTTGAAAGTTATGCCCGGGCTTCTGGACAGTGTATTAACTATCAAAAGAGTTGGTTGTTCTTCTTCAATACCCCCATGGAGTTACAAAATAAGGTGCTTCAAATCCTAGGTTGTATGGCGGCATCGATCCCTTTTACTTACCTTGGCCTCCCCCTTACGGTTAAAGAGGTATCCTAGGATTTTTGGAATTCCATCCTTGAGAGAACCCAGAGGAAACTCACTAGTTGGAAGGGGAAGATTTTAAGCAATGCTGGTAAACTTTAGCTCATGGCCTCCACTCTCCAAGGGATCCCTGTTTACTTCCTATCTCTCTTTAAGATCAGAAGCAGCATGGTAGATAAACTTGAAAGAATCCAAAGAACCTTTCTGTAGGCAAGGTTCGAAGAAAAGAAGAGGATGTCTCTTGTCAATTGGGACATTGTCTGCCTCCCGAAAAGAATGGGTGGTCTGGGACTAAGAAGAATTGGTTTGATGAATAAATCCCCTACCATGAAAGTGTCATGGAAACTCATAGAAAGAAAGGAGGACTGGTGCAGAATAATGGAAGCCAAGTACCTCCAAGGACATCCCTATAGGAGGATGTACCACAATAGTTACCTCCCAAGTGGATCCAAACTCTGGATGAACATCTATAAATGCAAGACCCTTCTGTCTAAAGGAGCTTTTTGGAAAATTAGAAATGGGAGATCCATTAGATTTTGGAATGACCACTGGATCCTGAACCAACCTAACCTTGGCTATAGATTCAAACCTCTTATGGACTACCTCAAACACATCCTGAGTAATAGAGCCTCCAACTACATCGCTGGCAGGGACTGGAAGGATATATCTAATCGGTTAAGGGACAAATCAGACGTTCAACATTTGGCCAATGAACTCATGGAAAACCTGACTAATATCAGAATATTAGGGTTTGATGACTCCATTATTTGGGCCCCCACCCTGGCTGGTACTTTCTCTATTAAATCTACTTACAATCTACTTCTGAAGGAGGAGAGTAACCCGGGGGACTAGAAGAAGGTGTGGATACCTCAGCTCATGCCGAAAATCATTTTTTTCTGGTGGACTCTTATGCATGATAGGGTCCTAACCTAGGATAATCTTATAAAGAGGGGCTTCTCCATGGCAAACAGATGTGTCCAATGTAAGAAGGAGGACAAAATGATGAACCACCTTTTCATCCACTGTGATTATTCCACCAGCATCTAGCAAGAGGTTATCAGCAAATTGGGTATCTCATGGGCCATGGGCAGAGAAGTGCATCAATTTAATAACTAGAGATCTCCCTCCAATCACCCCCTACTCTAACTTCTTTGGCGTATGATACCCTCTCACATCTGCTAGATCATTTGGAAGGAAAGGAACAACAAGATTTTCAGGGAGGATAGTAATCAATTTGAGACTTGTCTCCATATTGGAACTAAGTTACTATGTGAGAATGCTAGGGTATCTAAGTGGAAGCTTCCCTTTTTTCCTCCTGCTACCTGGGAGGTTAGAATCACTGATAGCTGGAATCTCCTAGCTGGCTTCTCCAGATTTGACGATGCTAAAAGGATAGCTAGAAAAGCTACTAGATGGACCACCCCTCTCAAAGG
This sequence comes from Chamaecyparis obtusa, assembly GCA_027943335.1. Classification (NCBI taxonomy): domain Eukaryota; kingdom Viridiplantae; phylum Streptophyta; class Pinopsida; order Cupressales; family Cupressaceae; genus Chamaecyparis; species Chamaecyparis obtusa. The sequence goes on from BSBK01000251.1 coordinate 357,580, forward strand.
ATGGACCAAATTAAAATTTGATGGGGCTGCAAATAATCTTGGCCAAGGTGGGGGTGGTGTTCTGAGAGATCACAAAGGCACCTACCTGCTGGCTTATGCTGGGCCACTCAATAACTGCACTGTCACCTAAGCGGAGGGAATGGCCCTTCTTTGGGAGATTAAATTCGCAAACCAAATGAACATCAGGCTACTGGAAATCAAGGGGATTCCAAAGTGGTTGTTGAGGCTGTCAAAAGTGGAGCTAGTGCAGGGTGACGGGTTAGATCTATTATGCTAGAGATCTGTGAGCTGCTCAACAGCTTCCAGTGCACGACTATTGGTCACACGTACAGAGAGGGCAATTTAGTTGCTGACTTGATGGTAGCAATAGGCCTAGAAAATATATCAAACTTAATAGCTAGAGGGTGGTTAGTGATTTACCTATGGTGACTCAATAACTCATCAGTAGAGAAATGAATATTACAATTTAAATGAGCCAAGCTGTCATATTCATTATGAATCCTTCTTGGATCACGTGCTAGCGTGCTCTGGAGATTTTTGTAACTATGAAAAGGAGAACCCAAAAACCCATAAAGAATCATCATTACCTTTCAAACATGTGGAGTGAGAGCTATTCGAATGAGAGGGCTTACTTGGCTAATAAGGACAACAAGTGCATCCCTGGCATTATTGCTATTAAATGCACTTGGAGATCCGTTAGATCTAGCTGTACAGAGCCCATCTTTCAAAATTTTACCCAAGGCCATCATTTTAAGTATAATCTTTCCTTGAAAAGGCCACACAAAAATAAGTGGTTTTTTATGATCTGTAAAAAAGCTCAGTTCTTAGGTTTTCAAGATATTCTAGCATAGGAGGGGTAGAGCTTTGAAATGGGAGGCAACACTCTTTGCATTGAACCTGACAAGATCAACGAGGCTTTCACCTCTGATACATTAGTGACTCATTACTACAAATAAAGCGGCATATGGGCTTTTATGGAGTGAATGAAAGGTGGGCATGATGAGCAAATTTCCAAACAATTCATCTCATCCTGGAACAACAGGAGTGTCTCGGTTGGGGGAATCCACTTTGAGATTAACAAAGAGGTCATTGCAAAGGTGATGAGGCTCTCCATGGAAGGGAGGAAATACAAATAGACCAGTCGGACTCCCGACCCTACCAGCCTCAAACAATTTTTCAAGGAAGGTGAGCAGCTGATGAAGAAGCAAGGGGGTTATAATAGGGAAGAGCTGTCGGTCTTCTGGCTGAAAATTTTCCTCATTGTGATGAAATATTTTATGCTGGAAGATAAGTTCACTATGTTTTACTACTACCACTTACCATTCCTGAATCATATTAGAAATAAGGATTTAATTTCCATACCCTTCTATCTTTTGCATTCCATAGAGAGTAATATCCTGGATATTAAGGACAGCCCTGATAAATAAATCCCTATCCTCCATCAGGGCCTCCTTCTCTACATTTACCACTTTCAAAAAGGTATCTGCCTAGCACCCCAACTCCCCTGATTATCCAAGAGATGACCTAGGATGAGTCCCCAGCCGAAACTGAAAATCCCACCGATTCCACATCCCAACCCATCTAGGTTATCTGGGAGTCTGAGCTGGGTGCTAAAGAGGGTAGAACTCGCAAAAAATGTGTTAAAAACCCTTTCAATAGGAAGGAGAGTTAGGAGGAGTCTCATGTCTCTGAGTCTGTGGAGAACAAAGATAGGAAGGAGTCTGACAGTACTCCTGAGACCGAATGAAGACCCAAAAAATGGAGAATGATGGAGAGCCAGGTTAACTTGGAGGTGGACTTAAGTGGCTCGAGTCATTGAAGGTCCAATAGAATTTCCAAGGAATAGTGTAAAACTAGGATGATGGAAGTGACCTCTAGAGAGCAATCCTTGTTTGAAAAAGACTCTCACACCACTGAGTCCATGAAAGGTTCCTCGGATGATCATATGAGTCCCCTTAGGACTAGTAACACTCCCCTACCCAACCTCCAGCAAACCATGGAAATCCATAGTAACCTTACCCCACCCCTGAGTCCTTTTCACGATCCCCAAGATAAGCCCCCCACCTCTGATTACAATACCAGGGTTCTGGCTGACAAAAATAAATTTAAAGGCACTCTCAGGAGGAGGTTCTTTGATATGGACAAGGAAATTATAGACATCAAAAAGAATATGCAGGAACTGAAGCACCAATGCATGATGACCAAAAAATTTTCCCTAAAGGTCATGCATGCTTTGGCTACGACCCTCTGTAATGTGTAGGAAAAGCTGGCAGGCGGCAGTCTGGAAGTGGACATGGATAACAAGGATCTTTTCCTATTCTTACAGGAGGAGTGGGCTAGGACCCTGCTGTCTAAGCATCTAGGTGGGAAGAACTAACTGCTAGTGTCCATGAGTCGATTAATTTTGACTGGGCATGGCCCTTAGATACCCTATTTTGTGTTTGGGGTTAATCTTAGTTTTTATAGCTTTTGGTTCAGCCCTGCGTGGCTTATGACTGTTATTTTAACTACTACTCTTCATTTTAAGTACTCTGATTTAATCCTTTTGATCAGTACTATGATTTATGTTTTTGATAGGGGTAAAATTAGACTTGTTGATACTGTTGTTAAACTATTTTATCTGCTTTGACTAGTGCCATTAATGTTCTATTAATGTTCTTCTAGTCCCTTTGTTCCGCGGGCCAACACCCTCTTGCTGCTTTATCTATCAAAAACTATCACATGAGCCCTTAGGACTCGCACTAAAATTACCAATTTGGAATTAATTAAACCATTTTGGGTTGAGTTCCTTCTATACCTTAAAGATCAAGTTCTATACTTAGAATTTATTCTATCAAGTAACATTGTTGCTTAGCCAATATGAACATGGAGAATATTTCACTATTCAATCAAATGGATCTATCATTACTATAGGAAGGAATAGAATATTGTTCCACACTTTATTCACTTGTTCTTGTAAGGGAATGTACATTCATTTGTAAGCATATAGCCTACCTTTTGAATATTAACTTAATTAATTTATTGAACACCTAAACTAATTAAGGAATAGATATTTCAAACTTCAACAAATATGAGAGAGTATAAGTATTTTTTTCTTTTAGTTCAGTTTTTCATATTAATTAGTTTGATATTTTATTTATCTTTAAATTTTTTTATCACAAAAATTAAGATTTTTTAATTAAAAGATGCCAAATAAAGGATCATTTATTTATTATTTTATTTGAAAACAATATAATTCCATGCATAATTGTCTAAGTATTATACTTATTATTCAAATAATATGATATAGAAATATTGTGATAAATAGGTTGAAAATGTCAAACAATATGTAGGAACAATAAAATTCAACCTTTTCTTAAGGAAAATTGCTCATTGCATTATTTATTCATTTATTTTCATCTAGCGTATAGGTATAATTTTGTGTAAAAATGACACTTTCTTCTACAAAAAATATTAATCTACATGATGGTGATTGCATGCACACCCAATTAACATAGAAATAATTAATAATGAATATTTTGTGTATGTACAGTTTTTTTAATATTGAAACAATATGCATTGATCATGTTTTTTCTGGTTGGTACATCTTGGGCAAGGTTAGGAGATATGTTTAAAAATATGGGTCAAGGATGCTAAATTTTGTAACATGTCAGCTGAAGTTATAGGTTTTTTATGCAAGTATTATGAGAAATGGTCTTAAGAGTGCCTTTAGATAGTTCAAGAAGTTCTAGGAGTGCCTCAACTATGTTGCACAACACACATGGATGGCTAATCTTCACACAAGAACAAGAGCCCTTGTGAGAGCTTGCATTCTAGAGGCTTGTTAAAACCATTCTTTCTTTACGAATTGTCCATGTTCATGAGTAGTTTAGCATAAATTTTATTTAGTTATATTTTCTTAATTATTTTTAATAGTAAATCTTTTAAATTTTCTCTATGTTCTCAACATAGTTTTTTTAATTAACATACACATATAATAATATTTATTCTTAATGAATACATACAAAAAAGGGTAAATTAATCTCCATTCATTGCTTATAAGAACTAACATGAAGTGTAATGAGCCAATGTAAAAATACTATCAAGAAATGGAAGAAAATACCTATCAAGGGAATATTTGTGCAGCAATCATATTTAATTTTTTTTTGTACCTATGGGAACATTCCCATTTGAGTATGGAGAAATATGGTTGTCACATAGTCAGAATAGCATGCAACTTCTTTGCCTTGGTATTTTTATACAAATATTATACTAGAGAAAGAGTTTGAAAGATTTGATTTAGAATAACAAGAAAGCGATATCTAATAAAAAGGATCTTGATGCCTTCCTTATTCTCTATACTATGCAAGGTGAGAATATAATGAACTTTAAGGATTATTTAATACTATCTAGAGGAGGAGAGATGCATGGGTTCTTAGAACTTGATCGGATTTTCATGATAGTTTCTTAAATAACCTCACATTTGCAAAATAGGATGTGATAGAATTTGTATAGAACTCTCCTAAGTTGTGGCTCTTTGAAATATTGTGTTCAATTCCCTAGGGAGGAAGTTCTTGAAAAATAGAACTAAAATCTTGAGTGGTGTAAATATTTAAAAAGAAGTCCATGCTTTTAACACTCACTTACTCATATTATCCTTTTTTCTGATTTGATTCAATGAACGTGGTCCTTTTTTTCATACAAGGTTCAACAGTAATCTTTGGCCAAATATTCAACTCCGTATACCACATTACTTTTCTCATTCCTTCAGTAGATTGAATTAAGTCTAGTTTTCCCTAAATGGTAATGCTATAATTTTGAATTAGGGGAGAGGACCCAATAGTTGAGCATCCTAACTTTGTGCTTCTCAAAATCTTATGTTCACTCTCATTTTTTTAGAATAACTTACTTGGTAGGTCTTCTACTTATAACAAGAAGGATTCATGGCCACATCATCAAATATGGTGCCACATCAACATATTGTTTTGCCAAAGTGTTCAAAATAGTCCCCAAAAAAAGTGAGACCAATCATAGTGAATTAGGGACCCCATACTTGTGCACTTGATGTGGCATCACATAATTGGTTTCTTTTTAGAACAAGGAAAACATTTTATTCAATTATGAGTGGTCATCATTAGAAAAAACAACTTTAAAGTCACAACTATTGGTACAATGTTGTAAAAAATATTGGACACTAAATCAGCAAGTGTAGGTATTAAATTAACAACTACTATCACAACCATTGAAACATGTTCAAGTACCGAGTCCTCTCCCCTAGTTGTCCTATTCTACGCCATTTTATTCTTGTTTTCAATTCTCTTTAAGAACTATGATTTATTGTGTGTTTTGTATAGCTTTTCTTAAATATCTTTTATTAAATGTGAAAAATAAAAAATTAGTCATAGAAGTAGGAATATTATTTATTGTTTCTGGTAAGGATGAATAAAATTATTATTTGTTATTTGATCATTAAATAATGTGCCATATTCGTAATAGGGCACTTACATTCTCTTTCTTCTTGTTAACTCAACTTACTATGGACTTTCCATCAAATGAATAAGATGATTGAGACATTAAATACATTAACAATGTACACGCTTATAACAGATAGTGAAGTCTTACCTAATGTGGGTGATAGACCTATGACATGAAAAGATAACATTCTATTTACATCTTAATAGTTAAATAATATTCATACTATATGGCCTGATTACCTCATTGTTATAAAAACTATATTTTCATGATGACATATCATCTCTTGATCAACATGAATAATGCTAACACAGTAAGGGTTAGAGCATAATCATATATGAAAGCAAATGAATTCATTAATGTAAAACATAACCATCATATAATCATAGGTTAGTTTAATAATCACAAAACTTTGATCACTAAAGCGATTCAATCATAATCATATTAAAAACTCATGAATTAATAATGATCATAACAATGTTCATGTTCATGTATCAGTCCAAAAGCATGAACATCAAAAACATCATAAATAACACCTAAAACCATCAAGCAAGATAGATAGTCCATCAATGTAATGAGCTTCAGAAAAAAGGTCCAGTCTCGTAAGCAGAAAAAGAAAGCATGTGAGAGAGTATTACATAAGGAAAATATAAAATGAGAGGGGCTAATTGCCGCCTCCAGGACTAGGACTCGATCCAAGAATCCTTTCCTTCATTCCTCCTCTTGAGACCTGCACGTGATCCACCGCTGGGCTGGGTTCTGATGTCGCCAGCCCCTGCACTTTGAGTTTAGGAGACTCGTGCTCTACAACGTCCCCGGTTCGATTCTCCCTAAATCCTAACTCAAGGAGATTATTGGCTTTCTCTTCGAATGCTAGCTCAGCTTTCAAATTATTTTGTGAGGCGACATACATTTCTTTATTTTCTGGCACTGCTCTTGCTGCGCGACGTAACTTCACTCCGACTAGAAGAAAGCATAAGAGATGTACCCACATTTTCATGCGAATCTTCATCATATACTACTTTGAGTATACCCAAAAGTTTCAAAGTTTTGATTCAGAAGAATAGGCAATATCTAAGCAAAAAGTTCTTGATTACCTTTCTTCTTTATTCTCTCTGCTCCAGAGTGTTAGAAATTGGCTGAGAATTTAATGAGCTGATGGACTTCAAGCGCTATTTAATACTGTCCAGACGAGGATAGAGGCGTGGGTTTTAAGAACTCAATCGGAATTACTTGGTAGTTTCTTAAACAACCTCACGTTTGCAAATCAGCATGTGACAGAATTCGTATAGGACTCTTTGAAATATTGTGTTCAATTCCTTGGAGAGTAAGTCTTCAGAAAATATGACTGAAATCTCCCGTGATGTGAGGACAATATGTTCAAGGTTCAAAAAGACAGCCGTGCCCTAACGTAATTCTATGACTTTCCCCAGCGTGAGATGGCTTTGAAACCCACTTTCTTGTATTGTCGTTGTTTCTGACCTAATTCCATGAACATGATCTTTTTCTAGTAATCTTTTTTCATGCCCACTCTGAATTGAATCAAGTCTAGTTATCGCTAAAATGGTGATGCTGTCATTTGGAATCAATTGTTCTATTCTACGCCATTTTCTTCTTGTCCTCGATTCTTGTAAGGACTAAGTTTTTATCTGGTATTTTAGCATGGTTATTTTAAATATTTTTTTTAGCATGGTTATTTTAATTTTTTTAAAATAAAATGTGGAAATTGGCCAATAAAAGTAGGAATGTTATTTATTGGTTTCAGTAGGGATGATATATAAAATTGTTAGTAGGGATGGGATGTAAAATTGTTATTAGTTATTTCACTATAGAGTAATGTGATATTTTAAGTAGGGCACACTAATACCTATTTGCTTCTTAATAACTCAACTTACTATTAATGTTTGAATAAAATGTTGAGATTTAAATATATTAACATGTTAAATTCTTGTAATGGATAGTGAATACTTACCTAATGTTGGTGAGAGACCTATTACGATAGAAGAAAAAAGATCACAATTTATTTACATTTTCAGTGTTCATTGATATTTATATTACATGCTATAATAACTGCAGACTAAGATTTTATCATATGTTTTAGTATGGTTATTTTAAATATATTTTAATCAAAATGTGAAAATTGGTCAATAAAAGTAGGAAAGTTTTTTATCAGTTTTTGATAACTTGACAAGATGTAAAATTGTTATTGGTTATTTGACTATTGAATAATGTAATATTTTAAGTAGAGCACACTCGTACCTATTTGCTTCTTGTTAACTCAACTTACTATTAATGTTGCATCAAATGAATGAGATGTTGTGACTTTAAATACATTAACATACTATATCCTTGTAATGGAAAGTGAGTACTTACCTAATGTCGGCAACAAACCTATTATGATAGATAGGAGAAAGATCACATTTTCTTTACATTTTTATTAGTCATTGACATTTATATTACATGCTATAATAATCCTAGACTAAGATTTTATCATATATTTTAGTGTGGTTATTTTAAATATTTTTGATCAAAATGTGAAAAATGATCAGGTAAAGTAGGAAAGTTATATATCAGTTTTGGTAAGGATGAGATGTAAAATTGTTATTGGTTATTTGACTATTGATAAATGTGGTGTTTTAAGTAGAGCACACTCATATCTATTTACTTCTTGTTAACTCAACTTACTATTAATGTTGCATTAAATGAATGAGATGTTGTGACTTTAAATACATTTACATGCTATATTATTGTAATTAATAGTGAATGTTTATCTAATGTCGATGATATACAGGTATTATGGTAGATATGAAAAAGATCACTTTTTTTTTACATTTTCATTGTTCATTGATATTTATATTACATGGCATAATAAATTTATTTCCATATGGTTATATAATCTTTGATAAATAACTTCTTTTATCCTTATGATGTATCTAGTCATGATGACCACTCTCTTATATCTAATATTAGCTCTATTAATGCTCATGATAGTCTTTCATCTATAAGTGACACATTGCTTGATGCTAGTTATAGACAAGTAAATTTATCCATTGAGTAATTATAGTAATCCTCCTGATCATCTTTTTATGAAATAAAATTAATTAATTTATTGATTTAGTGCTAAATAAGTTTAAGTTTTTATTTAATATACCCATACTTTGTTCTAAAATATTTATTGCATAAATTAGGACCTTTTGTTTGATTAGCTAATTTTTTTATGGTTCAAAATTTAGAAAAGAAACTAATTAAAAATTTATTTATTTGACTTTATGTAGGGATAGGCTCATGTGATAAAGATGGGTAAATGAAAGTTGACTATCTAAAAGATTATTTTTGATTGCAGGAAAAAATAGGTTTTAAAGGGGACCCGAAACCCCTAAAAGATTGTTAAGTCCAATTACTAAATATAACATTTGCAAGCTGGCTTGAACCATGGTACTTTTTAAAGACAACTCTAGTAGTTGTTTTCACCATAGGATGATTTTCTCTATGCTTTTTAGAAAAAAAATTACGTTTTAAAAAAAAAATTTGATTGTGATAGTGGGCCAATAATAGCTTATTCTCAATATATTTTTTCTCAGACTATGCAACTAGTGTGGGAAACATAGAGACTATAATGAACCTCTTTGACTATAGGATAATCCTCTTATAGGATTAGGTATTGTAGTTTGTAACTATTAAAACTACTTTGATAAATTATAATAGCAAGGATAAAGAAGTCAAGGATGAGTCATGGATTTTTTTTTTTAATATGGGAATGGTAATTAATATGGTAGGATTTGTTCATGACAATAGGTCAAAATATCATGAAGTAAGAGGAATTGTGTTAGAAATTAAGATATTAGGATACTAATTAGTATAAGAAAGCTATAAAATAAATAAGGTATGAATTATATAACCATAAATGAGCACATTACACATTTATGACCCCTAATAACAATATGTTAAAATAATCTCTCTTGATGATAATAAGGGTTATCACATGTGAATTTCAATGAAAGAAAAAATGCAGTACACTTGTAAAAAAGGTCTTCTTTGATAGTGATAAATATAAACACAAATATATGCCAATATGAAGATCATACATTCCAAACTACATAAAAGTCATCTTATAATAATTTATAATCTTGACATTTTAAAAATAATACTATCATGTCTTATAAAACTTATATTTGATCCATGATATTCTCTATTATATCATTGCCACGAGTTGATTACATAGTGCCCATAGGACTTAATATATACTTGCTATCTATCATTATTCAACTTATATGCATACTTTATATAAAAAATTCATGTGTTGATGTTGACTGTATGAGTAGGGTTCTATTGGAACTAATGTATTCTTCCTATTTGTGAGAACTTAAGTTTATGTATCTACTAAATTTTCCATAAATATTTTCTACTCTAATTCACTTTCATCAATCATTTTTTGCATAGAGCAAAATTGTTCTTAATACATGTTTATGAACTTTAAGAAAAAATGCATCTATGTCATACAACTCTACACCACACTTTGATTTCATACAATTATGGTTTCATTATTATAATAAATGATTCGTATAGGATCAATCTCTTGGTCCATCTTTATGAAAACTATTTCATAAACTCAACATTTACTTGACAAAGCTAAGAATTTTTTCATCGATAAACGTTTAGTCCATTGTAGGATATACTTGATAGTTAGATAATATTGATTCCTAGGATGAAGTGAACAAAATCATATGTGCTATAATTTTATTTTATTTATCTCCTATGATCTTCCATATAAACTCCATTATCAAGTAATTTTGATGTGTAGACAATAAGAAATATTGACAACTACTCTAATACCATATGTTAAAAAAAAATATGAAAGCTTGATATTTACATGATAAAGTGAGGGTATAGATTTATACAATTTTCCTAAACAAGAGTTGTATTCTTAAAAATAGTATGCTTTAACTATAGACAATTAAACACTATCAATTATATTGCCAACACAAGAGATAGATTGATGGAGGATGTAGGAGCTTTTAGTGGCTTTTCAACATGTTTTTTGTTTTATAGAAAAACAAATTTCTTTTGTTTGTTAATGAGGCATATGAAGATTTGTAAAATTATTATGAAAATTGTGGAAACGGAAAATATGAAAATTTGATGTTATACTATATGACGAAGACATAAATAATTATGCTATTGAAGTATATGCACAAGAAATGGAATTTTGGAATCTAAAAGTTACATTGACACTAAATAGGAGATGGGTTAAGAAAAACAAGAGGAAGAAGGATCCAGTGATAGTTGCAAAGATGAAGGACAAATTGCCAAAGAATTGGAAGACCGGGAAAATGAGTAAACTTGCATTCAAGAGGGCTTCAATTTTCTCTTCTCTAGGTCAATACGACAGATATTTGGTATAATGGGAAGGAATAGATCTAAAAAAGAAACAAGAATTCAAAAATAATTTGTAGGAGATGCATTGTTTTCAACCAGAGGAGAGTAATGCAGGAGCTTTCAATGGTTTTTTAAGATTTTATTATTTTATTAGTTTTTTAGAAAAGTTTTTTTTTGTTTAATAAATTCAAAATATTGTTTTGAATTTCTAAGGTTAGTTGGCAATTCATCTTATCTTAATTTTAGGAAGTTTCTCAAAAAATTATAGCTTTTTTTGAGTTGTTTTAAAAATATCACAAAAAATGGAAAAAAAATATTTTTGTGAAAAAAACTAACAAATGAGGTAATTTCTAATTTGTACTTAAATTAGTGTTTTCTCTCATTGCAACAGAAGAGTAGTTGGAATAATAATAAAGAGGGATTGTAATTCTAAAAATATTCTATGTTTTTTTCTCTCTAATGTTTATGTTCATTGTTATAGGAATTTTAGTTGCATTTAGCTTAGTGTAGGATTTTCTCCTTTAGAGAATGTTTTGAATATATGTACTAATATTATGTAAGTAAAAAAAATAATTGTAAAATGTTTAAGGGGGGTCAATTTTGTTTGTGAAACTTGAGGTTTTGATGATATATTTATAGGAACAGTGTAATAGGGGGGAATATTAGCATAACAATTTATTAAATTGGTTAATATAGTCGATTTATGGTGTGCACATATTGTGACAACTACTCATTAACTACTTTACCTTATAAATCACTATTATAATTATCAAATACTTAATCAATGACTTGCATTCACCACTTTCACTTCATAGTTTTTTGTATGCTATAGTTGACATTATTTTAACCATTTTTTTCCTTATATTTTATTTACCCTATCCATTGTGACCAATACATAATAATGTTTATCTTTATTCTCACTATATACTTAGGAGAGGAAAAATTATTAAGGAAGTTTCATTCAAATGAGAGTTTTGAACTTAAATTTGGATTTTTGTAAGTCTTGAATATGAAAAGATTATGTTTGTACTTAAGATGTTGATTATGGTTTTCATTTTAAGTTTGGTTTAGTACAACATGAGACATTATGGATTAAGATGAAACTAAAATTATTGTCTATATTTTTTATTTGGTTTAATGTTTGGATTTGGTTTAAAGGTTTCAACAATATGTTTGGGCTGCAATTTTAATAGATTTTAGATTTCCATTCAAATATTCAAGTTTAACTTGGATAGTTGGATTGTGGAAAATATTTTGATCTCAAAAGGATATATTATGAATGTTAAAACTTGGATGTTTAGATTTTACCTTTCTATTGGTTTGAACTTGATAAAGAGGTGTTAAACAAATTTATATAAATCCTTTTATTAGGATTTCGATAAATTTATTAACTTGGATATTGATTAAGTTATGGTTTTCTCATAATGTAATACTTTAAAGAAATAAAAAAAAATAAAAAAAAATGTAAGAGTGTAGGTTCCCTCATGATCATCATTAAAAATAATCTAGTCGTAATGTGTAAGGTCTATGTGAGATTGTTTTCTCCTAGGATTTTACTTTTTGTGTAAGGCGACATTCCCCACCCACTCATTTTTAGGGGCACAAATTGAGTGAATTTTTAAGGCTAGGCCATTTATTGATGTGTTGAATCAAAAAATAACCAATTGTTCTACAAGATAACAAGAGGCATCATCTTCGTCAAAACTTGGTAAGATGGGTCGGTGGATATTGAAGGCAAGTTGTTCACTGTTATGGAGGAAGTCATTTCAATGGTTACTGATATCCCCACTGCTGAGAAAAAATTCTACAGAGACCAAAAACTTTCCGATATCACTATCAAAAATTTCACGAGGGATGATACGAAGATGAACACCATTGTCAAAGCGGGCACCTACTACCTGTTGGCTCTTTTCCTTGCAGGACCAAGCTTGAATCAAATAGTTGGGCTTAGACTCACAGGTTAGGCACTCAAGCTTGACAAGAAAAACACACCGATTGATGAGGATAGAGAGAAATCCTCCTTCTTCTTTGAGCACCACATTCACTCAGGTGAGTATTGCCTTATCTGCACACTCAAGACACCTCATGACAAACCAAAGGCCTGCAGACAAATTAATGTGGAATGGTTCTCAAACTCCTAGGTATCCTGTACCTCAATGAAGCCAATATCTCATGCAATAGCCCTACTTGCATGGAGTGAGTATGAAAACCAAAGACCTACCCTAACAACATGAAAGGGAAAAGGTGGGACTAAATGGAGATGATTTTAAATGGATTTGAAGGGACCCTTGAGATACCCTAAGTCCCTGATAGACCAGTGCCTTATCCAATGGGCCACAGAGTCAAATACCTTACTACAAGAGACAGCTATGAAACAAGAACACAATATGCTTGATGTGTTGATGCCAAACATCAATCACACACCATGACCAAACCTCAACTTAACACCCACCTATGCATTCAAGCATGCTATTGTCCATCAAGGTATTTTGACCCTCCCCTTAGAAGAGACCTATGAATCAGACAATACATTAACCAGCATCCACTAGAAGACAAGCATGACCTATCTTTGATATTTTAGCTCATACATACAAGAATACTAACCCTGAACCAGTTATCTCTACGAAGACAACTCCACTTGCAAACACTTAGGCAATGCAAATAGACAAATCAAACAACCTTGATGTATGATTAATGGACTTAGAATTTAGATGGAGATAGCTCAGTAACAGTAAGAATATATTCACTTCTCATACATAAGACAAATCAATTACAACATGTATTGTATTCTCTGAACCAACAATGGAGAAAGAGGAACACTCTATATGCAAGGAGAAGGAGAAATCTATAGGAAAAAACCTTCACTAGAACCAATTCTCCTCAAAAATTTGTAGAAGAAGGAACCCCGACAAAAACAAACAACCTACCATTTATACCACTAGCTACCTTGGAATTCTCAGAGAGAATGCAACAAGCTACGGATAGCTAGGGCAAGGGTTTCAACTACCCAACCAACCACAAGAATACATTAGAATTTATTACAAGGGTAGGAAACCAAGAACCTCAAGGAAATAGATCAAAGATGATCTCCAATCATGATAATTTTTCAGAACAGAGCATAGAAGATCACAGATCTATCAAGCACCCTGAAATCACACCTCAAGCCAAGAAAAACTATCCTCCTCCACATGGCACAAATTCCTACAAATAGTCATGGCACTCTGGACCACACTGGAATGGCGGAGAAATTCAAATTCACCAACTCTGGCCCTTTCTATCATCAATTCCAGTCCTTACAGGCTGCAGGAAATGTTCAAAAATTCAAATTTGTAGGCAACGGCTATATTCATGGTGCCAGAAGTCAATTGGCGGTCATCATTCAAAATCAAAATAACATTAAGTCACAGTAATTGATCTCATAACTCTCGTGGGCTTCAGATCTTCACTTCACCTTAGACAACATTGACGGCTGTCGCTAGACCGCTAAGTTAACTTCCTCACACCTTACCCTGGCGGTGACACGATGGCCACAAGATCTGTCGGCCCTTTAATCACTTTAGAAACCTAGCAGCCCCACTTAATGACTCCGCAACCGTGACCACAGACGGTCAGTCGCATGATCACATAACCTAGGGGACGGGCTATGCAAACATGTGACAACTTGTAGAATTTAACCTTGCCGCAACCGCCACCGCACATTTTGAAAATGCCACTAAATCATCTGGCAAACTGGCGACAAAGGACTTTCACCAGTTTGCGGAAAGAATAGCACTGCCACCAAATCATCCCGTGAACCCGCAACAAGAAGAAAATTATCAGGCCGCTAAAATTTATCCACTCCGCCAAACCCAGACCCCGCCATTAACTCCGTAATCATGATGCCTGATGCCACCTGTCACAACACCATTCACTGAATATTGCCCCGTCACCAACATCGGACCCATGCTCTGCAAGCCTTTGAAATCAAATGGCCGATGCATGATCGCAAGGGGTCTGACACCTCCCATGAGATCATGCACCAACCACAAGATCTACCACGCCATCCTCTCTGCAAAATCTCCCAGGCCCACTACAAACAAACCCGTCTGCATCAAATCGGATGGTGGGTGCATGATCGCAAGGGGAAAGAATATTCCTTATGATCGAACACCAACCATAGATTTAAATCATTAACACAAGCCCTGCTGAGACACTACCACATCATCACACGGACCAACAAGAAGACACCACATCACCACCTCTCACCAGGCCCTAGTGACACGTGTCGACCAGGTGCATGATCGCATAGCCAAAAGACTGGGCTATGTGATCACACGACAGCCAACCCCAGGCTTCCACATCACCACCTACTGCAAATGGGTCCACCGGGAAATCTCCTCATAAACCAAAATTGATGGCTATCGCTATACCGCGATGTTAAAAAGTGAGCACCTCCGCTCAGCGGTATAATGGAAACCACCAAATCTATCCATGCTTTAACCTCCTCAGAAGACTGCGGACCCACTGACGCTATCCAACCTATCAATCCGCTGACCAATCAAAAGATGCCAACTTGCTCCCCTCTAACACCGAGACCACCACGCTCTGCAAATAGAATCAACGGCAGGCACATGATCGCAAGGGGAAAGAATATTCCTCACGATCATACACCGACCGTTGATCTCCCTCCTCTATCACTTGAAGAATCAAGCCCAACTGCCAACCGCTAGGCATTCAGTGACATCGCAACTAACCGCCCACCGAGTTGCTGGACGTTAACCACTAATCACCAGAAAAGAGGAGATTGCACGACTACATAGTTGTCAGATTGCTGAATAAAGACATAACCGCCAAGCAGCTGAGAAGAACATCACTGAGAATTGGGACCACGTGGACAGATGGCAGGCGGTCGCATGATCGCATGTCAGAAAAGTTTGGCATGCGGCCATGCAACAACCAATCAGAGAAGAGCTTTTGAAGGCCCAGACCCACCTGTCATCGCATTTGCACACTTAAGGAAAGCCGACAGATAGGGAACTAGGAGGTCGAAAACACAGTGTTTTCGACACAGTGGAAGACCAAAAACACACAGAGTTTTTGACGCCAAAGGATAAGCGCACAAAAGTAGGAAGCACAGGGTCGAAAATAATGAAGGCCAAAAACACACAGACTGCAAACATCATGGATTTTTGAAAACACTGTGGGTTTTCAACACTGTGGTAGATTTTGAAATATTTCCAGCAGGCTTAGAATTTGAATAACTTTTTGGGTTTGGCAACTTAGGAGATGCCGATTGGACAGGAGCAAGGTGACACATTAAAGAGCACGAGGTAGGACATTTGACAAACACATTGCAGGGAACAGGCCAATCTCACAAGATTTTGCTATGACAAAAAATTGGCCTAACACTACCTCCGTGGGAGTCTTAAGACGCATTGGTAGTATGTTCTGAGGGCTCTCTACTACTACATTACCCTCAACACCAAGTTTGATAGAATTCAAACCTATCATTTCATCTTGCTTAATCATTTTATGCATGATGTCAAAATTTCCATTCCGTTTTATCTCTTATCTTCTATGAATAAGAATATAACTGGTTTTAGAGATAAGAAAATTACAAATCCATCCTTGCATGAAGGACTTATCCTTCTGCTATATGAATTCTTTAAAACCCAAATCTTGAGCAAGGAAATTGGGGCTAGCAAGACTATAAGTGATAAATCTAGCTCAGATTATGTCCCCTGTAGCTCTTTTGTGGGCATCCCTTCGGATGACACTGAGGAGGTTGAGGTCAAGAATTTGGGAAAGGGCTCTCCTTCCAAGAAATGGCCTCAGAAAGTCATCAAAAGAGAAATCCCCTCCAAAAAGTAGGACAGGAAGGATTCTAACTCAGAGGAAGAATATAATGAAAAGGATGATGATATGGTTTCGGAAGTAGATGTGGGAAACCCTATCTTGGATCCAGTGGAAAAGTAGGAAAAGGAAATGGAGGGCTATCCCAATCCTATGCAGGACCTCTCTGGTCACCTGTCGGTTGATATCACCATCAGCGAGGAAAAATCCCCTCCTCCCCAATCCCTAGGTACTAAGATGGAAACTCAAGCCCCTGAGACTAAAGAAAAAGATGACAAGGGCACTAATCAATCACCCATAAGGATTGATGAGATAGAAGAAACATCTGGGGAGGAGTACCATAATCAGGACATCGGTAGGGGCAAAAAGGTTTGGAGAAATTTTAACATTAACACTGTGCGTATGGGCATTATCAGGGAAGCCGTCTATCCACAGATTTTGGAGGACAAAGATGGAAAAGTCCATAAGGAATTATTGATTGACCCTGATTTGGTTGTTATCAGTGACAAAGCTAGGGAGATGGACATGGATTTTCACAGCAATACCAAAAATAGCATGTTGGACCAGTTTTGGTCTTTTAAGTGGCTCTACCACGAGATAGAGGACATCAAGGCAAAAATTCAAGGTTTGGGAAATACGGATAAGATAACAGAGAACGCTCCTAGCTTGGAAACTAGGGTCAAGAACATGGAGTCCAAAATGATTAGTCTGGAAAAGACCCTTAAGGGCGTGGCAGAGCAAAATTTTAATATCCTTAAGACGTCCAACAAAAATCTAAAACTATTGATCAAAAAGATGGAAGAAAATATTAACCCCAAGACTAATCTGAGGACTAAGAAGGAAGACAAGGAGCAAATGGAAGGCCCAAGGAAGAGAACCAGGGCAAGAACTAGGAAGAACAGGGAGAAAACTGATCCGCAAGACTCCCAAGTGTAGAATGTTAAAGATATGGATCAACTAATGGAAGCCCTTGAAAACAATATGGCAGTTATGCTCAGGAGCTTAGCATAACTATTTTCCCTATTTTTGTTTATTTCTCTACTTTTTTATGTTTGGCCCTATGGTGGCCTGTCCTTGCTACTTTCAGATGTTTTACTTTGGTTGGTTTATTTGAGATTCTCAAAACTTTTATTTTGTTGTGGGTTTCAGGAGCCCTGTAAAACCTATTTTACTTAATAAAAAATAAGAGGCATCATGTATATAATTTGATGTATGTGATGATGAAAAATACCTTTTTTCTACAATAATTTACTAATGGAAAATTATAATTCCACCATTGGTTTCATAATATATTGTAACTATTAAAACTATTTGGTCAACCATTCTAACTGTCTATTCTTCCTCTTGTTTATATAGTTACATTGTAATTATTTTTCAAGTTTAGGATTATATAAATTATTTATTTCCCATCATGGAAATATTATCAAGCATGTTTCTCACTCACTTTTGTGTCAAAGAAACATGATCATGAAGATCTTATTGAATGATTCCTGTGGTTAGGTCTGCTAATTTTAGGTCTCATTATTATTTAACAGAAATATTGTATCCACTGATAATGAGAGGAGACAGAGAAAGGAGAGATGTGAAGAATACTGTTGCGAGAATGAAAGAATGGAAAGAATTAGAAATAGGGTGCAAACATGAAGAAGATAGTCTATAAATAAACACAAAAAAAGAAATGTAGAGGAATTATTGTCATTTCAAAGCTAAGCTTATGCATTTTTTTTACTATTAAAGCTATTCGAGAGCTTGACAAGGTCATAAAATAACAAAACAATTTTTTTCTATTGAGCCACTCTAAACATGATGCAAGATAGTGATAGAGAAAATTATTTAGAATTCATAGTTTTTTTATTTGGCACTTTGAATACTTGACTAATCTATGATCAAAGGAGTAGTGATTCACATAATTGGTCCTTATCTTTGAGACTATCACTTTCATCTTTGAGGGCTACAATGGTTATGCCAATAGTATTTAATATATATCAAATGATGATATTGTCCAGTATATTTATTGATCTATATCCCTCTTTATTTATATATCCATGTATTTCTCTCTAACTCACACACACTCTCTATCTACCTCCCTATATCCTCATATATATTTATTATTCTATCTATTTTTTATTTATGTAAATGTGGTAATGATTTGAAGAGCATGGGAATTAGGGCTCAATATAAATAGAAATATTTACAGGATTTGTAAACCTAATATATTTTAATATTTCAAACATAATTAGATTGCACATAAAAAAATAATGTATTAATACATCTAAATTTGTGTATAAAAAATATTAACCCTATTGTATACATAAATCAAATTATTAGTATATAATAATAATAAAAATATAATTTATTTTAAATATATTAATTTTTTTGAAAGCTATATCATTTTACATTCATTATTGTAATATTATACATTATAAGTGATAGGGATAGTGGACGAACATTCAATATTTTATTCAATGAATTTGCATCACTTTATACATGAGATATATGCAGTTTGGTAACTGTATAATTATAATTGATATGAGCCATATTATAACTGATAAATAGTTACACGTATCAAGGCTATTATGCCACATTCCCCCCCTTAATACATTGATCCTAAATGATCATACTCACATTGCCCTAGGAACCCCCCCTTAAGGCTTACATAACAAAACATGCTGTTTAAATAATATGAATACATATTTTGAGAAAATATTCTTTTGAAGTAGTAGATCTTGAACCAAGAAAGGCTCCATCAAGTTGTTTTGTGACCCTCAGAAAGGTGTAGCTTCAAGTTGTGTTCTTAAGCTCTCAGTCCCGAACTCTCAAATCACAGTCTTGAATTATTCAACAATCACCCCTAAGAGATGCGACAGATCTCTATCATTGTCTAGTGACCGCAAAAGGGTATAATTCTCGATCATATACTCTAAAGCTTGTTGGACAACAATCCATACTGAGCACAAAATCAAGTCCTAAACTTGTCTTCAAAATGAACTTCAAAAGACATGCATTCTACAAACTTGTTAGCATTAGAAAGCTAAACAAAATTGAAAACCAAAAATGCCAAAATGCTTCTCATGCAGAACACCATCTGAAAGAGAGAAGCTGAATTGAGATGATGGAAGTTCCTCCATCCTCTGATGCCGCCAACCTCCAAAATGATTCTATTACAATTTAACGATTTGGTGTTTTGGGTGATTCTTTGGAGGCTTCTTCCTCAAATGAGCTAAGAATCTTGATGTACTTATTTAGAATTTTACGATCCAATAGACCTGAAATTCTATGCTTTATTGGCTTGTATGAAATAAAGAACTCTATCGCATGCTCAATTTTAAGTTGGTTGAGGGTCATCCAATTACATATTCCAGAGATGCTTCCAATCATTTCAGGCATAATAATCATGTTTAGGAGGTGAGCTTTAACTGGTTCTTGATTTACACTTGAAAGAGCTTCATAATTATCTTTGCATAGTTTCTTCATCAACGCCATTGAATTACCCTTCAAAGCTTGTTGCAACCTTCTTTGAACATGATTAATGAAAGAGCTTGATTGCCAACATATTCCTTCTTTGTCTAAAAACAACAAATTGATGATAAATTGGAAAGACGGAGTATAAGAGCGAAAATAGAACGGTGAACAATGGAGATATCTTACTTAAAACTCCAGGCTATATATTCTTCCACAAGAATGATTCATGCCAACTCCTCTGTACTTCACGCACATCAAATAGGGTTGAACGATATATTGAAATTATCACATATGCAATCATATCTGGAGAGCATTATATGATCTGTGAAACTAGTCTAGGTATAATATGTTACCAAATGATGGAGTTGTGATGGAGAAAGTAAAAAATGCTTTCTACAGGATAGCGCAGGTCAAAGGCATGTGTACCAGCATTAATAGCCTTCTTCCATTCTGGAATTCCAACGGCATCATAGGCATAGTCAGGTTTTGACTGTAACTAAGCCAGGCTCTTTGCTTGTCCAATAGCTCTGATTTGATCAAAATCCTGTTGTGCATGCTCCTCACCGTGGCCTTGAAAACTTGTAATGCCCTCTCTACATTCAATAGTAGAATTCACAACAGGCACAGTAATATGGAATCTGTATACGAGCACCAAAAATTGCTTAAACTAATGGAATCTCGTAACAAAGCTGCATTGGCTATTGAGATGCCATATAGACCAACCAATCACAAACTTAAATTCTACATTTCCCCTTCCATCATAGATTACAGAGCATTGCTCTGATTCCAAATGACAGAGATAGCGGATGAATATTCGATATTTTATTCAATGAATTCGCATCACTTTATACATGAGATATATGCAGTTTGGTAACTGTATAATTATAACTGATACAAACCATATTATAACTGATAAACAGTTACACATATCAATGCTATTATACCAACAATAAGTATACAAAACCTTATATTTTTTAATAGATTCTAGAACCTCTATAAATGTACTTTTATAAATTTAAATAATTAAAATGATTTTTTTCAACAAATTAAAAATAGAATAATTCAGTAACTTGAAGAATACACTAATTAAATACTTCTTATATATAAAATTAATAATATTAATATTTAATATTGAAATAATAAATTTAGCTTGCACATAGACCATTATAATTTAATAACATCACACATCACCATGTAGCAAAGCATAAATCACTTTGAATCATTTTGTCAAATAGTTCACGTGCCTTGTCTAACATTACACATTTTCATACATGTCTACCAGGGCAATTGCAACTACACCACATGACAAAATTCATCTACTTTTGACACCCACACCCTATTCCAAAGCTCTCATTTTTGCATGGCCTTGGGGATGTTGACAGAGCTTTGCACCTACTAATTGTATTTGGTTGACATATTCTGCAATCATAGTAGTATTCTATAAGACTGCATTGCTTTGGAGTATCAACTAAAGAACTTCACTTATGTTGTCTATGGCTCTGTAATATGCCTTTCCATTATGATTTGGATGTCTATGTTGTTCAGACTCCCACATTAGATATAAAAATCTATTAGGAAACTTATTAATAACACTTCAAATTTCTTTGAGTTTTCTAACCAAATCTATATCAAATATTTTATTATGAGCCAAACTTATCTAGTTAAAATTCTATTGAAGTTTTTACCTCTATAACGATTTTCAATGCTACATACAAATTTTCACCTCTTAATACCAACTTAATCACCTCTTTAAGATTGGATGCTAAAGTCATGACAATTTTTTTTATATCGTTTATATGTGCCAAAATAACTTATAATATGATCTCACTATATTAACTTTTTCTTAATGAAAATAATATAAATATGAAAAAATTCTATAAATCGGGCCTCTGAAACTAAACTAGTACAATTAGGTCTCAAGAAGGGCTTCCATTATCATTCACTTTAAGAGTGGCAAATTTTTTTAGGGTTTTAAAGGATAATGTCAACTTTTGCAGATGAATTTTTTTCTACCATTTGAATAGAAAAAAATATTTGGAAATCATAATTTTTTTACTACAGCCAAAATCCAGGCATCAACTTCTCCAAGATTGAATCTTTTCACTATTTTATCTTCTCCATTCATGGGTTATGATGCTCTATTTTCTATAATTGTTTATATGAGAATACAACCAGTAGTTCATCAAGGCCCTCTAGTCGAGTAGTTCCATGGCAAATAGAATGATCGACATGTGGATGCAAGAAAAATAGATACCTGTATCTAGAAGGAATTGAGAATGTGGTTCTGTGAGGGACTTTTTGACAACTAGTATAGCGTAAGACATCCCAAGAATCTGACCAAATTTTCATCAATAATAAGCCTATCAACTTAAAAATGATTTGTTAGTAGGTGCATTTTTTAAAGAAATCAATGGAAGAGCTTAATGTTAGGTTGTGGATATAATTAAGTGATTGTATCTTGAGTGATAAACACATTTATTATTGAATCCAGAGTTAAAACTAGAGATTAATGTGGAAGATTTTCCATGTTCTTTATTATCTATTATATAAGATAGGGTTTAGTTAAATATAAATAGCACAAAAATAATATTAGGTGCTTTATGAAGTTTAGATGCTAATACACAAGGCTCAAGAATCATTTTAGAATGGAACAATCTTGAGATGGGTGTGTGTTCTAGGCAAGATTGTGCAAAGCATGACTTGTCTTTATTAGATTTCTCTTTTCCTTTATTATAAAAGCCATAAATTTGTGTGCAATTTGGTTTTTAAAGATTCAAGATTTTGATAAACTATAAGTGAAAACTTCTAGTAAACCGTAAGTACCTCATCAATTTATAGTTAGTTGCTCTATCCATGAAAGCATTTTTCATTTATTGATGCTATGGGAGACACAATTGACAAACTTTTATAAGGGTTTGTCGTAATTTCTTTCAAAATATTTTGGAGGTTTTTGGTGGATAGCAAGATTGATAGAAATTAAAATAGTCAATATTTTTTTAATGGAGTAGATGGTTTGTAAGATCATATAGAATATTTTTTCCCAAAAAGACCACATGGAGGATCAACATTCAACTCTACAATCACAATATTTGTATTTTGTGTCACGTAGGCTAGTCCATATGATGGCTGACATGGAGATCAACATTGTTTCTATTGATGAGAACATGGATTAGTTTAGGGTACTTCATATTAATCAGTTCACTGATGAATACACTGTGAAAAATTAGTATAAGAGAATGATTTTTCTTGTCCATCTAGATAAGAATAAGTTTGTTGAACAATATAATGTAATCAAGAGAGTTGTAATCATTTATTTACCACATATGAGGTATCAACAAATGGTTACATAGTCATTGTCATGCACTACCTATTATGGCAGTTTGGAGGTATTTTTCTTCATAATAGAGTATACAAGTCCAAATGATTATATGGGATGTCATGTGAATTCTCTCATGATAACTATTGTTGATTACAATAGGGAATCAAAAGAATATTCATAAAATTATTATAAGGATCAATCCTCCAAAGAATCACCCAAAATATCAAATTGGTAGCATATAATAGCATCGTATTCAGAGGTTGGCATCATTAGAAGATGGAGGAATTTCCATCATCTTAAGTTAGCTTCTCACTTTGAGATGGTGTTCTACATTAGAAGCATTTTTGGTATATAATTAGTTTATGTTTTCTATTTTTCTTTCTTTCTTGATGCTAACAAATCTAAAGAGTGCATATATTGTGAAGGTTATGTTTTGGAGATAAGTTGGGATTTGGTTTTTTTCTCAATACCTATTATTATCTAGTGATCTTCACTGTATATGATAAAGAATGATACTCTTTCATACTCATTAGGTAATAATAGATATTTCTCATATTTCTTAGGGTTTATTTTTGATACATTCAAGACTTTTTGATTCAAGAGTTTAGGACTAAGATATTACAAATACAACTATAAGATACACCTTTCTAAGGGTCAAGAAATAGCTTGATTGAGCTCCCCTTGGTTTAGGATGTTTTTATTCAGCATAATATTTTTCTAAGATATGTACTCATGTTATGTAATCGGTATGTCTTTTTATGTAAGAATAAAGGAGGGATCTCTAGGGAAAGGTGAATTTGATGTCTTTAAGATCAATATTTTAGGGGAGAATTTTGATATTGTAATATATTGTGACTATAATTGTAATTCTCTATTCAACCACTACAACTATATATTCATTCTATTATTTATGCAATTACATTATAACTATTCATCATATTTAGGATTGCATAAATTATGTGTTTCCCATGATATAATATTATTGAGCATATTTATCCCCCATCCACTTCATCTTGGTTCCTTGTAATAGGGGCACTAGATTGAGAAAAATATTATGTTATTATGCTAAGATATAATTTTTTTCTTCCATCTTGGATTAACCTACCCATTTATTTATTTATTTATTTTAGGTTACCCTTAAGTCAAAAAATCCTAAGTATATCCACAAGATAAAAGAAAAGAAAACTATTCTTCATTAATAATATCACCTTATAGTGTCAAGGAGAGAGTAGACACCACAATATTATTATAAATGGAATAAAAATCATCTTTCCCTTGATAAAATTAAAAGTACAAATAGCTTGTAAGAATATAAATCCTTCACAAATAAGTATTAGAATACCCAGTTAGTAATTTTGTTAAATGTATATAATTGGTTATTAATAGGAAGAAAAATTAATTAATATGAACAAATTTTTTTTAAAAAGGGAAATAATAAAAATATATTGTATGGAATATACATGTCTAAAAATAATCAAATGTGTATAATAAAATATAAATGAGAATTTATTAAAAGATTGTATCAATATGCTATGATATGATGTGAGAAAATGTGAATCTACTATGGAAACAATTGCAGGAGGCAGGGTCTTCCTAAGACAACACCTACAAAAGAAGATGGTTGGAAAGTAGTGCAATCTAGAAAACTTAGATCCCAAAAAATGTTTCACATTTATCCCTCATATTTTATCTCTGGAGTGAATAAAATTTCATTGAGAAAACATAAAATTTTCTCAAACCATTTTGAAAGTCTCACATAGATCTGTGAAGAAGCCAGCAACACACTGATAGGAAAATCAAGGATGGATACCCAAAAAAAAATTCTTCACCCTAGTAATAGGCTAATCAATCTCATTAATGTATCCATGTTCCTGAACTATATTTCCAATTCCTACACCTATGGCTCTACCTCTGCTACATACCTTATGCCACCTTTCGAAAGCATTACGCCTTTTTATAGAGTAGACAAGCATAAGGGATTCACTACACTAACAAGATAATTTCAGATCAACCTACAAAAGCATTGCAATCATTTTCTAAGAGCTTTCATTTTTCCATTTTAGGATCTTCACACCCAGTTTTGGCTATTGATAGTGCGATTAGAGGAGATCTATATGCCTTGGACATAAAGAAAAGGTAATTACATTTATTTTGGGTTAAAATGAAAGATTATTTTTAATATCTTGGTGTACTAACACATTTTTTCATAACATTTAGCATCACTATATGTCATTTCATGAAAATTAGTAATATCTAGCTATATTTTATAATCTCCTCACTTAATTTTCCATATTAATGATGATGAGATATCCTTCCCTAGTTCATTAGGTGAAAAAATAGAGATGTTTTGTTGACACCTTGGCAACCAACCTAGAGGAATGAATTCATAGTCATAAATGCATCCTAGATCCAAAGAGGCCAAAAAGATAAAAGAAAAGTAAAATAAAAATAAAAGAAATTTTTTTAAAAGTACAAATTTTCAAAATATGATGGTCCTCTATTGGGGCTATGGATGCTTGACTAGTAGTAGAACAATGTTATCAGTTGTCAAGGTGATAACCATTCTGAGTCTATAGACACCTGATGTAGTCTAGAAAGAAGTTAGAAGCAATTTCATCATTTTAATTAGGGTAAGGATTAACTCCTTACACAACCAAAATTCATAGATAGTCTAATTTCATCTTTTGACATGTTAATATATTGCTTGATTGATGTTTTTATCAACTGCGGGTTATCAAATATAGAGTTTTGTTACTAAGCTAAATAAAACTCATTCATTGATTTCATTGATCCGAGCCCATCGAAGAAGTCCAAAGGAAATGCCAAAGTTTCAATTGGGAAGGGGAAAATTATGAGAGACCTAGATGGGTCCCGTTTCTTCTATGGTGTCAAGGAAATCTTCTCGGTTGAAGAGGAATAATTCTCCCAAGGACATTTCCCCAACTTCCCCACATAATCCCTAGGATAAAACCAATGATTTCAGTGCCATGGATATTCATGTGGAAATTCTAGTTGAAACGATGAAGGATATGCCAGTTTAAATACGATCATCTATTCCTAAGATTGTTACTATTATGAGCCTGGTGAAAAATTTCATGGATATCCAAGATTCCATATTGAATTGGATTATTGAGGAGATAACAAATCTGAAGGAAAGCCCTATTTTGGGTAATGCTAAATTAGATAGCATAATGGTCAACACTCAGACCCTTGCTAATGGTGTTAAAGAGATTAAAGAAAGCCATGAAAAATATATCAATGGAGTTGAATATGCTTTAAATAAGATGCAGGTCAAAATAAAAGGGGTGATTTCTATTAGAAAAATGACAATTAACAATTTGAACGAGGGACATATGAAATTAAATGAACAAGTGGAGGTGCTCCTAGCTCTTTCTAAAGGTGCTCCCGCCTTTCCTTTTGTGAGCGTTAAACTTGGTAGATGAGGTATTCAAAGAGAGACTAGTTCCAATAAGGTCAAGGGTGTGGCTACTTCTAATTTACATAAAGACTCTATTCCTAGTCTAGCGACCAAACTTCAAAGAAAAGATAAGAATGCTACTTTTTTTAATATTATTATACATAAAGTTAGGAGTATTCATGAGATGTCCTTATGAAGAATGTTGTGCTAGGAATGAATGCTAAATGTTTGGAAGCCATTCTGTAGCAGTTGTTGTTGCATTCATGACTGTGATTGTCATTGATGTCAACATAGTGATTTACCGAAGACTTGCAGAGAAGCAGACAGATTTTGGATTAGCACACGTGGGTTATTGCAGTTGGAGCTATGTGATGTTGACGATATACTCTTTGATATGTTATATGTCTATGGTTAAGAGTGCAAATAGTAATTCACTTATTCATGGAAGTTATGATCATTTTGGTGGAAGCAGTATTTAGGCAGTGTTCCTGAGTAACGGTTTGTGGAAAATGGATGATATCTCCTAATCGGGATGGAATCTAGTTTTGTGCAGTTAAAGGAAAGTTGAAGACACATTGATAGTGATGTGGATGACAATGCAGACTTCGAGGTCGCATGAGTGAATATTTATTGTATTTGGAAGCTGACAGTTTTGTGTAATTTTGATGTAGCGTGTGGAAACTTTTATGTTGTAATTATATGCCGACTCATTTGTAATTATTTGAGTGTGGTATAAAGAAAGGAATGTATTTCCTTATTTTATGTAGTAGTTGTGATATGGAAGTAGTGGTTGTGTGTGATGTTGTATGCATGAAGTGAAGAAAAGAGCTAAATGTCAAAGCAAATATGTGAAGGAAGACATGCAGAGTACAAAGATATGAAATTGACATCTGATGTAATAGTGAGTGTGGCTTGGCATAGTTAGAGAAGAGATAATGTATTATTCCATTTACTAATGCAAAGATTATTTGGAAAATGTGTTTAGTGATCTTACCCTGAAGCTGTTTGTGCAATGGGTCCTTCTATCTTCCATAACTCTTAACAGGGTTACAATCTTTTAACAGGGATTCAAAATCTCCTAATAGGGATTCATATGTACTAAATGTATTTCATAAGCCTCCTAATAAAGTCCATCCTTTTGCAAGGAATACTCTTATTAGTGCATCTTTTGTGAGCATCATTCCCACTAGGGTTTACTCTTTGATCAAGAGGTTCTCTAGTCAACATATCTTATCTCATTGTGTTATTGTGTATGAATATCTTTCTATGGTTGGTAATTACATTGCTTATATGGTTTAATGTTGTTGAAGATGATAAAATTTATAATTATTTGATAAATGATTCACCCCCCCTCCACCCCTCTCATTTATCTTGGTGGACTTTACTTTCTAACAATTGGTATCAGAGTGGCAGGTCCTTGAAAAAGAAGTTTAATAGCTTAAGGAGATCCATGGTGAATTTTAGGAAAGAAAGCCCTAAGTTTGATGGAGTAAATTTTGACAGCTGGAAAGAAAAGATGAAGACACACCTACTGTGTTTAGGACTAGGTTATTGGTTGATTACAAAGAATGATAAGATTATCATTGAAGAGGAAAATCTTGAAACATGTATTGCTGATGATAGAGATCTATTCATGTGTAACATACTTGCAAGAGAAGCACTTTTGACAGCCCTACCAGAGAATGACTACAGTCAGGTAAAATGTTTGAAAAAATCTCATGAAATTTGGAAAGCTTTACACTCTACTTTTGAAGGTGATGAACATGAAAAAAGAGTTAGATTACATAATTGGATATGTGCATTTGAAGATATAAGAATGTTGGAAGATGAATCTATTAGAAGCTATATTGGTAGAATGTCAGAAATTATTACAAGTATAAAATCTTGTGGAGGAAAAAAGACAGAGAATGAAGTGATATGGAAAATTCTAAGGATATTGACTCATGTATTTAAGTAGACAACATAGATGATTGAACAAGTTATACCTTGTACTACAAACTTTACAAGAGAGACTCTTCTTGGAAGATTGGAAGCAACAGAAATGAACCTGAGATTATCAAGAGACTTACCTAGAATGGAGACAACATTCAGTGCTCTTAGTGTTCACCCTACTTTGTTAAGAAGCATCAGTGTGAGCAGAGATTATGTTGGCAACAACAGATCTAGAAATGAAGAAGATAAGAAGATTGAAGAAGGCATTGCCTTGCTTGTGAAAAGAGAACCAGACGATAAGAAAATATTTAAATGTTGGACTTGTCAAGAATATGGTCATTTTGCATCTAAGTGTCCTAAGAGAGTTAGAAAGTATAGAAACAATTTCAAACCTAGAAGATCTAAGGAATGTTATTATGCTAATGATGAAGATCTTGAAGCTAGTATTGAAAGAACTTTAAGTGAAAGTGATACTGAGAATAATGATGAGATAGGATTTGTAGCAATTAAAGAAGAAAATCCTGAAACTGATGTTAAGGAAGAAAAAGCCTTAGTTTCTCAATGTGAAAAGAAAGCTGATTGGATTATAGATAGTGGTTGTTCACATCATATGACTTGAGACATGAAAAAGTTCATAAAGTTTAATCAATATGATGGAGGAGTTGTTAGAGTTGGAAATAATGCACCTTGTTTTATTAAAGGTATAGGATCTATTACTCTTGATGGAAAGACTAATACTGATGATATTTATTTTGTGGATGGATTGAAACATAATCTTTTGAGTGTTGGACAACTAGTTGATAAGGGATATAAAGTTTGGTTTACTGAGAAAACTTGTGTGCTAAAAGATAAAGATGGAAATCTGATTGGAATTGGATCTAGAACCGGAGGTAATGTATTTCAGTTGAATCCTACTGAAATGACATGTTTGATTACTAAGATTGATGACAGTTGGTTATGGCATAGAATATTTTGTCATATCAACTTTGATAACATTGTGAAAGTAAGTACTACACTTGGAGTAAGAGATTTGCCTAAGATTATGAAGCCTACTAACATGATTTGCAAAGAATGTGTAATGGCTAAACAGAAGAGAAGTTATTTTCCCAGTAAGAAGTTTCCATCTACAGAGAAGTTGGAGATTGTTCATACAGATTTGAGCAGTCCTACCAAGACTAGAGGATTCTATGGAGAAAGGTATTTTATGATTCTTGTTGATGATTTTACAAGAATGATGTGGATTGCATTTCTTAAAGAAAAATCTGAAGCATTTGATAAGTTTAAGATTGTTAAGAATAAAGTTGAGAATGAAAGTGAAATAAAGATTAAATGTTTGAGATTTGATAGAGGTGGAGAATTTACTTCTGAAGATTTTAACATCTTTTGTGAAGAAAATGGCATTAAAAGACAGTATTCAGCCCCTAGAACACCTGAACAAAATGGCATTGCAGAAAGAAGGAATAGATCAGTGACTGAAGCATCAAGAGCTATGTTGTTTGAGAATGATTTGGTGAAGATATTCTGGAGAGAAGCAGTGAACACAATATTGTATACAATGAACATAGTACAAATCAGAGTAGACACAGACAAGACACCTTATGAATTATGGTTTGGACATGCACCCTTAGTTAAGTATTTTAAAATTTTTGGAAGAAAATGTTATATAAATAGAGATGATGATATTGGAAAGTTTGATCCTAGAAGTGATGAAGGTATATTTCTTGGATATTCTTTGAAAAGCAAAGCATATAGATGTTACAATAAAAGAACTAAGACTATTGTTGAAAGCGCAAATGTTAAAGTTGATGAAAAGTTCAAAATTCAAGAAAGAATGCTTTATTATGAATCAGATGAAGTAGCTCATCCTAAACCTAACACTGGATCTACTGAATTATTTTATGAAACTGAAAGTGATTTGTTGAATGAAAGCCACAGTGAAGTCATTGAAGAACCTACACCTGAAGTGAGATCTGAGACAGTGACACCTAGCAAGAGTTTGTTAAGGAATCATCCTATTGAAAAAATTATTGGGAGCATCAAAAGATGATTTCTAACTCAGAATAAGGTACAAGAATAGTTATGTTTGATTTCTCAAATTGAACCTAAGACTACTAGTTAAGCTTGTGAAGATGAAAGTTGGACTAATGCTATGAAAGAAGAACTAGATCAGATTGAAAAGAACAAGACATGGGAATTGGTCCCTAGACCTACAGACAAGAATGTTATTGGAACTAAATAGGTATTCAGAAACAAGATGAATGAACAAGGAGAAGTAGTAAGAAACAAAGAAAGATTGGTATGTAAGGGTTACTCACAGCAAGAAGGAATTGATTATGAAGAAACCTTTGCACCTGTTACAAGAATTGAAGTAGTAAGAATGTTTTTGGCTTATGCAGCTTACAAAAAATTCAAAGTATATTAGATGGATGTGAAGTTAGCATTTCTGAATGGAGAGTTGGAAGAAGAAGTCTACATTGAGTAGCCTGAATGTTTTCCTTTGACTCAAGAAGGAAACATGGTATGTAAACTGACGAAAAATTTGTATGGACTTAAACAAGCACCTAGAACTTGGTATGCAAGACTAGATACGTATTTGTTAAAATTGGGATTTACAAAAGGAACAACTGATAGCAATCTGTACAAAAAAGAAATTGAAAATGGTTTGTTAGTTATAGTTATTTTTGTTGATGACATTATCTTTGGAGAAGAAGATGAAGCTAGTGACAAATTTGCTGATGAAATGAAGACTAAATTTGAAATGCATATGATTGGTGAAATGAAATACTTTTTGGGATTATAGATAACACAAAACAATGATGGTATCTTTGTAAGTCAGACAAAGTACCTGAATGACTTGTTGAAAAGATTTGGAATGGAGAATTGTAAACCAGTTGGAACACCCATGGTGACTGGACATAAGTTATGTAGCACAGATGAGACTCCTACAGTAGAATAGAAGAAATACAGATCTATGATCGGAGGATTGCAGTATTTGACTCATACAAGACCTAATATAGCACATTTAGTTGGAATTGTAGCAAGATTTCAAGCTGAACCTAGAGAATCACATTATGCAGTAGTAAAGAGGATACTGAGATATTTAAGAGGCACAATGGACTATGGATTATGGTATGAAAAATTGATGATTTTACCCTATGTGCATATACAAATGTTGATTAGGGAGGCAGTGTTGATGATAAGAAAAGCACCAGTGGTGGAGCATTTTTCCTTGGAGGAAGATTGGTTTCTTGGCTAAGAAAGAAGAAGAATTGTATGTCATAGAGCACAGCAGAAGTAGACTATGTAGCAGCAGCAAACGATTATAACCAGATAATTTGGATGAAGCAAATGCTGAAGGATATTGGAATAAAATTTGTTGAACCTGTTGTCATACATTGTGACAACACTAGCACAATTAGTATGTCTAAGAATCCTATATTACATTCTAAGACAAAGCATATAGAGATTAAGTATCATGTTGTAAGAGAGAAAGTTGCTGAGAAAGAAGTCAGACTTGAGTACAGAAGTACAAAGGAGCAGATAGCAGATATATTCACAAAGCCTTTGCCTAAGGATACATTTGAGTATCTGAGAGGTATGCTTGGGGTTATGCCCCAGTCTAATTTTAAGAAGTGATGCAGTTGGTTGCATCCATCCTGTGGTATATGAGCCCTATCTTTCTTTTGGACTGGATATTGTTACTTCCTCTATGAGGGAGTATGTGTATCTGAGCTGAGTCATTAGGACTCTAGAGAATGTATTTTCTGAACAGTGTCTTTTGACATTGAGTTGTTGTTGACATAGTGATGACATTTCTATCTTTGATGTCAGTGGGGGATAAGTATACATGAAAAACAATCTAAAACATCTATTGGAGAGAACTGAATAGGATAACGAAGCAAGATTTGATTGATGAAGAGGATTTGAAAAAGCAGTGTTGCATAGTTGGAATTTTGGAACATTGGATGTTTTTCATCTATGTTGCCATCAATGCCAATGGGGGAGATTGTTAGGAATTAATGCTAAATGTTTGGCAGCCATTCTATAGTAGTTGTTGTTGCATTCATGACTGTGATTGTCATTGATGTCAACAAAGTGATTTACCGAAGACTTGCAGAGAAGCAGACAAAGTTTGGATTAGCGCACGTGGGTTATTGTAGTTAGAGCTATGCAATGTTGATGATATACTCTTTGATATGTTATATGTCTATGGTTAAGAGCACAGACAATAATTCACTTATCCATGGAAGTTATGATCATTTTGGTGGAAGCAGTATTCAGGCAGTGTTCCTAAGTAGCGGTTTGTAGAAATCGGATGATATCTCCTAATCGAGATGGAATCTAGTTTTGTGCAGTTAAAGGGAATTTGAAGACACATTGATAGTGATGTGGATGACAACGTAGACTTCGAGGTTGTACGAGTGAAGATTTATTATTTTTGGAAGCTGATAGTTTTGTGTAATTTTGATATAGCATGTGGAAAGTTTTATGTTGTAATTAAATGCTGACTCATTTGTAATTATTTGAGTGTGGTATAAAGGAAGGAATGTATTTTCTTGTTGTATGTAGTAGTTTTGATATGGAAGTAGCGGTTTTGTTTGATGTTGTATGCATGAAGTGAAGAAAAGAGCTAAATTTGAAAACGAATATGTGAAGGAAGACATGCAAAGTATAGAGCTCTGAAATTGAGATCTGATGTAACAGTGAGTGTGGTTTAGCACAGTCAGAGAAGAGGTAACATATTATTCTTTTGATTAATGCAAAGATTATTTGGGCAGTGTGTTTAGTGATCTTACCCTGAAGATGTTTGGGCAGTGGGTCCTTCTGTCTTCCATAACTCTTAACAGGGTTAGAATCTTTTAACATGGATTCAAAATCTCCTAACAGGGATTCATATGTACTGAATGTATTTCATAAGACTCCTAACAGAGTCCATCCTTTCACAAGGAATATTCATATTAGTGCATCTTTTGTGGGCATCATTCCCACTAGGGTTTACTCTTTGATCAAGAAGTTCCCTAGTCAACATATCTTGTGTCATTGTGTTATTGTGTATGAATATCTTTCTATGGTTGGTAATTACATTGCTTATATGGTTTAATGTTGTTGAAGATGATAAAATTTATAATTATTTGATAACTGATTCACCCCCACCTCTCAATTATCTTGGTGGACTTTACTTTCTAACATGTTGAACTCGAAAACTCCCTGTAGTCTGTTTGGGTGTTTGCCCCTATTTTTATGGTCTTTGGTCTATTGCTTGGCTAGATGTTGAGTGCCGATAGTTCATTGTTGGTCTTTTTGTTTTTTGAATTTGGGTTTTTGGTCCCTGTAAAACTAGTTTACCTTTAATATAAAAACTAATCTCTCTTTTATGGTTCAAAATTAAATACATAAATTAAAAATTAGTTTATTTGATCCCACCACACATACATCCATAAATAAATAAATAGATGATCTTTTATTAATAAATTTCTTTTTTTATTTACTTTTCTAATAATAATTAATTACTTTAATTAGCAATTTACACCAAGTAGAAACATGATTAGTTAAATTGATTATTACTCATGCCTAAACCCACTTACCCATAAAATCCCCCATGAAATCCTAACCCTCAAATTTTATCCTAAACTAATTACTCCATTCACACTATTACATATGATCTATAATTTATGTGGGAGATAGAAGATATCATAACCCTAATTGCCTATGAAACCTTTCATGCATGTTTAACCATTATATGTTCTCAAGGTTGATTGTTATTGATTTTATATTGTAGGAGCGATGTTCCAAGTACATAATTTACATTTTACAACCACATGATGTTTTTTTTTTAATCTATGTAAACCAGTAAATCCCTAGAATACAATTTTGATGACATAAATCTCATGTTCTAGGGATAAGATAAGGTTTAGCAATATCATGCATTTCTTGGAATGTAGTGTAAGGGACTCATACAACTCATTAGTTTAGCAATAACTGTTCTATCAAAAACTATTCATGAAGCAAGATGAAATCACTTGCCCCTAGTGTTGAACATGGCATGGCAAACATGATGAATATGTAGGGATAGGTTCTTGTTATTAAGACATATGAATGAAAGATAATAATCTAAGAGATAGTGAAATCCAATTGGTAAATATGACATGTCTAAGTGGCCTTTAACCATGATACCTATTGAAGACAAAAATAATTCTTGTTTCACCAAAGGGTGACTTTTCTCTATACTATTTTTTTCAATTTTTATCTTTTATTTGGATTTTTTTGAATGGAATAGTAGACCAATAATAGCCTAATCTCAATACCTTTAAATTTTCTTTGATATAACATGTTGGTAAGGATAGTGAGCTTGGACGAGTGATGGATAAACATTTTGCAATGAGTCCATGACAGGTTTTGTGGTGGAGTTTGGCTATGGAAGTAGGTATAAATATCATGGTACTAGGAGTTGAAACCAATGAGATTATTATTAGGGGACATAATTTGAAAGAATTAGAAGGTTTTCAAGGGAGAATTCATAACAATGTGTATCATAAGAAAAATTATAACAATGTATATGATAAGACATTTTCACGAGGAATTGAATAGTGGCCATTATATGTACATTTTTTACTTATTTTTTAATAGTAAATCCTTTGATTTAATCATATTTATATATGTTTAATATTTCAAATATATTTAAAGATTTCTCTACCTCTTGTAGATAGATCATTCAGTATTTCATGAATTGTAACCAGCCCATTTAGAAATACACGAGTAATGGAAAAAGACATCTATTAAATTAATATTTGTGTAGAAGTAATATTAAAAAACATTTGCAGGTATGGGACACATTCCCTTCTGAGTGTGGACAAACCTGGTGGTCGCCCAGTTAGAATAGAAAATATAGAATGAGACGGGCTAATGACCTCCTCCTCGAGTAGGACTCGATCCAAGATTCCTTTCCTTTATTCCTCCTCTTGAAACCTGCATGTGACCCACCGCTGGGCTGGATTCTGATGTCGACAGCCCCTGCACTTTGAGTTTAGGAGACTCATGCTCTACAACGTCGCCGGTTCGATTCTCCCTAAATCTGAACTCAAGGAGATTATTGGCCTTCTCTTCGAATGCCAGCTCAGCTTTCGAATTATTTTGTGGGGTGAGATACATTTCTTTATTTTCTGGCACTGCTCTTGCTCCGCGACATAACTTCACTCCGACTAGAAGAAAGCAGAAGAGATGTACCCACATTTTCATATGAATCTTCATCATATACTACTTTGAGTATACCCAAAAGTTTCAAAGTTTTGATTCAGAAGAATAGGCAATATCTAAGAGAAAAGTTCTTGATCACCTTTCTTCTTTATTCTTTCTGCTCCAGAGGGTTAGAAACTGGCTAAGAATTTAATGAGCTGATGGACTTCAAGCGCTATTTAATACTGTCCAGAGGAAGATAGAGGCGTGGGTTTTCAGAACTCAATCGGAATTACTTGGTAGTTTCTTAAACAATCTCACGTTTGCAAATCAGAATGTGATCCTATTTGTATAGGACTCTTTGAAATATTGTGTTCAATTCCTTGGGGAGTAAGTCTCAAAAAAATAGGACTGAAATCTCCCGTGATGTGAGGACAATATGTTCAAGGTCCAAAAAGACAGCCGTGCCCTAACGTAATCTTATGACTTTCCCCAACGTGAGATGGCTTTGAAACCCACTTTCTTGTATTGTCGTTGTTTCTGACCTAATTCCATGAATATGATCCTTTTCTAGAAATCTTTTTTTATGCCCACACTGAATTGAATCAAGTCTAGTTATTGCTAAAACGGGGATGCTGTCATTTGGAATCAATTTTTCTATTCTACGCCATTTTTTTCTTGTTTTCGGTTCTTTTAAGGACTAAGTTTTTGTCTTCTATTTTAGTATGGTTATTTAAATACTTTTAGTCAAAATGTGGAAATTGGTCAATAAAACTAGGAAAGTTATTTATGGTTTTGGTAGGGATGAGATGTAAAATTGTTATTAGTTATTTGACTATAGAATAATGTAATGTTTCAAGTAGGGCACACTGATATCTATTTACTTCTTAATAATTCAACTTGCAATTAATGTTTGAACAAAATGGTGAGACTTTAAATACATTAACATGTTATATTCTTGTAATGGATAGCAAATACTTACATAATGTTGGTGAAAGACCTATTATGATAGATAGGAAAATGATCACATTTTGTTTACATTTTCATTGTTCATTGATATTTATATTACATGCTATAATAACCGTAGA
The DNA here is from genome assembly GCA_027943335.1 of Chamaecyparis obtusa. Classification (NCBI taxonomy): domain Eukaryota; kingdom Viridiplantae; phylum Streptophyta; class Pinopsida; order Cupressales; family Cupressaceae; genus Chamaecyparis; species Chamaecyparis obtusa. The sequence continues at coordinate 394,631 of BSBK01000251.1, forward strand.
CTAAGATTTTATCGTATGTTTTAGTATGGTTATTTTAAATATATTTTAATCAAAATGTGAAAATTGGTCAATAAAAGTAGGAAAGTTATTTATCAGTTTTGATAAGGAGAAGTTGTAAAATTGTTATTGGTTATTTGACAATTGAGTAAGCTGATATTTTAAGTAGAGCACACTCATACCTATTTACTTCTTGTTAACTCAACTTACTGTTTATGTTGCATCAAATGAATGAGATGTTGTGACTTTAAATACATTAACATGCCATATTCTTGTAATCAATAGTGAATACTTAACTAATCTCAACAACAGACCTATTATGGTAGATAGGAAAAAGATCACATTTTATTTACATTTTTATTGTTCTTTGGTATTTATATTACATGCTATAATAACCCTAGACTAATAATTTATCATATGTTTTAGTGTGGTTATTTTAAACATTTTTAATCAAAATGTGAAAAATGATCAATTAAAGTAGGAAGGTTATTTATCAGTTTTGGTAGGGATGAGATGTAAAATTGTTATTGGTTATTTGACTATTGAGTAATGTGATGTTTTAAGTAGAGCACTCTCATATCTATTTACTTCTTGTTAACTCAACTTACTATTAATGTTTCATCAAATGAATGAGATGTTGTGACTTTAAATACATTAACATGCTATATTCTTGTAATAGATAGTGAATGCTAATCTAATGTTGATGTTAGACCTATTATGGTAGATAGGAAAAATATCACATTTTATTTATATTTTCATTTTTCATTGATATTTATATTACATGGTATAATAACCTTATTGTCATATGGTTATATTGTCTTTTTAAATAACTTATTTTATCATTATGATGTATCTAGTCATGATGATCACTCTCTTATATATAATATTAGCTCTATGAATACTCATGATAGTCTTTCATCCATAAGTGACACACTGCTTCATGATAGGTATAGACAAGACAATTTATCCCTTGACTGATTATATTAATCCTCCTCATCATCTTTTTTTATAATTAAAATTATTTAATTATTAATTTAGTGTTAAATAACTTTAAGTTTTTATTTATTATACCCATACTTCTAAAACATTTATCTCATAAATTAGGACCTTTTATTTGATTAGAAAATCTATTTTATGGTTCAAAATTTAAAAGAGAAACTAATTAAAAATTTATTTCTTCAATCTTATTAAAAATATTTATAATTAAATAACTAAATAAGTTTCTATTAATTGATTCCCTAAGGTTCCTAGAAGAAGTTAAGTCCACTTTTTTACTATAAAGTGGAACTCTTTTCTCTATTGCTAAGAATTCATCCAAATTGAGCCTATAGAAAGATGTAATCACTTGTTCCTAGTGTAGAACATGACACAGAAAACATGATTAATATGTAGTGATAGGCTTATGTGATAAAGATCGGTAAATGAAAGTTGACTATCTAAAAGATTGTTAAGTCCAATTAATAAATATGATATGTGAAACTAAAATTAAACCATCGTACTTGTTAAAGACAACTCTAGTACTTGTTTTCAGCAAAGCATGATTTTTCTCTATGCTTTTAGAAAGAAAAAAATAACCTTTTTTTGAGATTTTTTAATTGTTATAGTGGGCCAATAATAGCTTATTCTCAATATATATTCTCTAGGACTATGCAACTAGTGTAGGAAATATAGAGACTATAATGAACCTCTTTAACTGTAGGAGAATCCTCTTATAGGATTAGGTATTTTAGTTTGGAACTATTAAAACTACTTTTATAAATTATGATAGTAAGGATAGTGAAGTCAAGGATGAGTCATGGATTATTTTTTTGTAATATGCAAATGGTAAGTAATGTAGTAGGATTTGTTCATGATAGTACATGTAAATATCATGAAACTAGGATGAATTATGTTATAAATTAAGATCTTAGGATACTAGTCATTATAAGAAAGATATAAAATAAATAAGGTAAGAATTATATAACCATAAATGTGCACATTACACAAGATATATAAGGGAAAACCCTTTCAATTAAACAACCCATAAATGCATCATTTTATTAAACACTTACAAATATAGTCTATCATAAATAGACTAAACTTGGGCATACTTCTTCCTTCCACATTACCCATAAAACCTTTTGCGCATAGTGAAATAACTCTCTATAAAGATAAAAACTCGCATTCCTCTCAAATGAAAGATAACCTCCATAAATATAGGAGGAATTGTGACTTCAGTAGTCACAAATTTTCAATAATTCACATTAATTAATAATTAATAATCTAATCTAATAGTTATTAGATTATAATTATTTCAAATGATATATGCTTGTAAAGCATATAAAATAAATGGTATAAGGGTATGACCCCTAATAACAATATGCTCAAAGAATCCTACTTAAAGATAATAGGGGTTATCACATGTGAATTTCAATAACCTTAAAAATACAGTACCCTTTTATAACCTTATTTTAGAATATGTGTGTGTGTTTGTGTGTGTGTGTGTGTGTGTGTGTGTGTGTGTGTGTGTGTTATAAGGGTATGACCCCCAATAAAAATGTGTTCAAACAATCCCACTTAATGATAATAGGGGTTATCACATGTGAATTTCAATAAAAGAAAAACTGCACTACTCTTGTAACACGAGTCTTCTTTGATAATGATAAACATGAACACAAATATATGCCAATATGAAGATCATACATTCCGGACTACATGAAAGTCATCTTATCATAATTTATAACATGTCAAAATTTTAAAAATGATGAGCTATGATGTCTTATAAAAGTTAGATTTGATCCATGGTGTTCTCTATTATATCCTCGCCCCAATTTGATTACATAGTTCCCAAAGGACTTATATATACTTTCTAGCTATAATTTTTCAATTTATGTGCATAATTTAGATATAAAATTCAAGTGTGGATCTGTTGATTGTGTGACTAGGGTTCTGTGGGAACTGATGTCTTGTTCCTATTTGTGAGAACTTAAATTTGTGTATCTAGCAAGTTTTCTATAAACATTTTAATAGATATCTACAAATAGACCTTAGGTCTAACCACAATAGCCTCTGAATCCTAACATCCTACAACTAAGAAACCTGTTCACTTATCTAAGACACCACAACCATGCTTTCCTATAATTTCATAAAAAACTCCTTAAAGCAGTTGAAGAGAGTTATGAACCCTTGCAAATGTATGAATCTTAAATGAAGGCAAAAGTTCCAAGCAAAGAAAATTAAAACAATGAAAACATCAAAATATTTTCCATGTGAAGAAAATGTAAACTAAAGTCTTGTGAGGGAAAAAGAAAGTTTCAAACATAAAATGTCCTTTAAAGAGATATTTATTATAAATTACAAAAAAATTGATTGCATTAGCTAAGAATTATATAAAGGTAACACAAAAAGTAAAAAACTAATCTAGTTCTAGGAATATTTGTAGTTTGTTTTCTAAATCTTTCCACCCAACAACAAAATACAAATTTTAAAATAAAAATATTGATTTAATTTTTACATGTTCATGACTTCAATTTTTCTTGCCAATGGAAAAAAGGAGCAATATAATGTGATAGTATCAATGATAGATCAAATAACTTGGACTATAAATTATGTAGTACTTTTTGACATGAATGTCTTGTTGGATTGTTGAGGAGGTGGGTAAGTGATTGATGGTAGATTTTATGTTGTGGCCCATGATACTTTCATATTTCTATAGTAGAATATTAACAATAATAAGAATCAGGGAAGTGTTAAATTAACTTAAGGTATTTTGTATTAATAAGTGAGTTAGTAGAAACATAGTGAACTTCAAAATAGAAGCATGCACATCTAAAAATAGTATATGTCATGCCCTGCAAGGGAACCGGGGAAGAGAACAAAGACTCTCGTTGTAAAAGAAAAAACCTAAGCAATGATTTATAAAATATTTTGAATTTTTAAAAGAATTATGTGAACAAAACTTAAACGTAGTTAAATTTAGATTCCTCCCAAGGTTCCCTACTATTGTACAAATAATTCATTTAAGTCCTTTAAGTATACTAACAACAAGATTTGCTTCTTAAAGAAAACTACATCATATCATTTGAAGATTCTTTACAAAGAAATTCAAAGTACTTTCATTTTAATTTTCCATTTAAATCCATCTATTTTCCTAAGTACCCTTTATGAAAAATATAACTTTTAAAGAAAATAGAATCATCTAAATCATTTGATACATTAAAATTATTACATTTGATTTTCAATAGCTTTTCACTTAATCAACAATAATGAAAAATATACTACTTAACTTGGAATGTTACAAAATCCTTTTCTTTTCATCACACATCATATACATAAATTTTTTGATATCCCTTTTTCCTTTCTCCTAAGTCTACCCATTCCAATTACATCATTTTGAAATAAATTAATAATTACACTACATTCATCTCCTCTTGGGAGGTAACAATAATTTTACATCATGAAAGATAAGTACAAGTCTTCAAAATTAGAACACTATGCAAGCACGAATCCATAAGCATTGCATCCGCAGAAGGTACCTCGATAAAAATATTTACCACCCAACCACGTGGATACCTAAAAGGCCCACTCCCCCATGCTAGGAGATAAACACCAAGGTCCACAAAGAAGGAATAGCTAGGCCATACCTAGGGTTGGGTAACCTTTCCCAAAAAGCAAATGAAAAGAAGATCAAAGTATAAATCTTTTCCCAAAGGTTCTAAGGCTTGGTAGAAACTCTAAGCAAAAACCTAAGTGAGTGTCATCACATAGCCCTCACCCCTTCGGTTGTCCTGGTACTAGCCACTCTGGGCCCCAGCCCCCAAGTAGGCACATGTGGAACCTAATGCCTTTCATACAGACAAGCACCATTTGATCATACCTATGCATAGGAACCTTCTCTCACTCCCATCCATAGCCTTTACTAGCACTAATGGCATGGGTGAGGCACTGTTAATATTTTTAGTGTTTGAACCCATTCCCATAAGTTTTAATTAAATTATCACTTGTTAAATAACTCTTCAGTCAGTTATCCTAGTTCTAGCCACTTAGGGGCCTGACCCCACACTGAGAGCCACTCACTTGGTGTTGTTAGGTTTTCTACCCTTAACCCACACTTCACAAATACATCATACATGTAGTAAAAACACATTATAAACACATTTGATAATTGCATCAAAGAATAGAAAATAATAAGATAGTCTAGGGATGTTTAGGAAAATTAGGAGTGTTTAGGGAGGCCTAGAATGGTCCTGATCCTCCTAGACAATGTTAAACCCTAATCATGCTTCCTACACACATCCTAACCCTATTTAAGAATCTAAATGCACCATATAACCTCTACCCAACAAGTAATGAGAACATAAAGTTTATACACAAATTTCATGTAGTTTATACAAAATTCCATATAGTTTATACAAAATTCAATCTGCCTAAAATTTAACTAGGTCTGATTTTTTTAGAAATCTCAAAAATTAGAAGTTGCATCTTAACTCCTAGGAAGCTAAAACCTATCTCAAACTTCCAGAAAGGTACCTAATTTCTTTATACAAGTATAACTTAAAGTATAAGAAATTAAAGTATTGTAAATTATCCTTAAATGTTATGGTCTACTATGTTATACGTGTACAAATATTAAATTGTCTAATTTTCACCTAACCCTAACCCACGCGTATTGTTTTATGGCATAAATACTGCACATACTATTTTATGACAGACAAATAAATTTGTGTTATACTTCTACAACCGGATGGCATAATACAATAATAGGCTAATGGCTAACAGAATACCAACCTATATTCCTATAAACGACTGACACAATACCAACCTATATTTCTACAAATGACTGACACAATAGCAATGTCTGACAGAAATACAATGTTGTATGAATGCCCAATGCTATATTTGTATAAACAAAATACTAACTCGGGATTATACAAAAACCCTAATCCACACATGAGATCATAATAATACTATTCAGGATTAAATAAACAATGACAGATTACAAATGACAAATTACAAATGGTTGATTACAATGACGGATTACAATGACAGCTTACAAATGACAGATTACAAATGGCTGATTACAATGCCGGATTATAATGACAGCTTACAAATGACAGATTATAAATGGCTGATTACAATGCCGGATTACAATTCCTAATCCAAACACGAGAGATCAAAATCTGATTATAAAGGTAGATAAAATGAAAATACTATGGATTCTCCAGATTCTTACAGTGCAAGTAGTATTCGTATTCATAATGCATAGGAAGTAATCTGTATTTGATATATATGATCATATTCTCTTTTCCAACAATAAAGACATAATGATATATGTAACATAAATGTTCTAAAGCTATATAAGCAACAAGCATACACAGAAACATCCAATGGTATTTTAATCATTTCATATTACAACAGAGAGTTAACTCTTAGGATGAATTCCAACCTGGAGTTCTGCGTGGATTCAGTTGATGAATATGAATCTGATCCTTTGAAACTTTTCCAGCACTTGTTCAAACCTTCCAGATGCAATCTTCAGCCTCTACCCGTAACCACCAAATGCCAAACTTAGAGAATAATAAATTCTCTCCTCACAATAATAATTTTTCCTACAAGCATAATACTAATCTTGTTATCATCATTTTTTATTTTTTTTGAATCAACTCCTCTCTCTAACTTTCTTTTCCACACAAGAAATCTTTCCTATATATAGATTGGAGGAGGTGGTTGCACGGGAAATCCAACCAATGCAACCATCCCCAACTATCCATCAGTTAATAGTTAGGCTTAAATAATATTATTAAAGCCTTTCTAGGAAGAAATATAACTATATTTATCTATTACCATAATCTAATTTATGTTTCCTTTATTCAAGGAAGGTAATAGTAATTATTATTTATAACACATTTACCATACCATTAACTTATTTAACTATTTATTAATATAACACAATAATTACTCACTCACCAATAATTATATAAATATATGTACACATATGCATATGTGTGCACCCATATGCCTATGTGTACATATATTATTATTATTATAAATATTATTGAAAACATAATATTATTATTATAAAACATATCATTTATTCATACACTAATCCATATTCCTTACAAAATATAATAGTGATATATAAGATGAAACATACCACTATTATTAAAACATTTATTGCTCCATACATTTTGTTATTATGAGTATTATAAAATATTATTAATGCCATAAAATTCTTTATTATTTATATTAAAATCACATGATTTAATCACATAATAACTCGTTCCTAACAAGATACACTAGTACATAAGTAGCTACTAATAAAGATAAATTACTAAATCATACCCTCAAATGAACAACAATTCACATCAATAATCTACTAACAAAATTGAACATACCATGAAGACAATTAGAGCTACCATACTCAAAACCTCATTCTCAAAGAATGCAACAGACAAGAAACTAGCTACAAGATCCACAAAACCAACAAACTGAGAGAACACAAAAATAAATTATCCACACAAGGGACTAACTCAGGAACTCCCCACCTAAACGTAAAAGGATTAGAGGTAGAGTTCCTTCCTGTGGAACCTGGTGATATCTCCGTAACAACAACATCAATCAAGGATTTTGAGGGATCGCTCAGACCTATGAAGCCAGGTGGAGATGATACCTGATACTTGCAATCCTGCATCACCAAGAAGAGATACATATACATACATATGGATATACATACAAATCAGATATATGTAAACAGATTACTAGGATCGATACATCAAGTGGACCTCAACTAAGTGAGTAACTATGATTTCATCCTGAGTCATGAAAACACATCAAACACATATACATGAACATAAAACATCATGATAATGGTTAGATTCAAATCCTTGTGTTAGCT